>JAJHZJ010000029.1:3247500-3814251 GCA_023548195.1 Bettongia penicillata ogilbyi | reverse complement strand
TTTTCCCCTCCCCCCACCCCAATACACCTAGCAATCTAATTTTCCCTATCACCAATCTGCCCTCTCTTCTATCATCCCTCCCTTCTCTTATCCCCTCTTCTTTTTTGTCCTGTAGGGCCAGATGACTTTCTATTCCCCATTGACTGTATTTCTTATTTCCTAGTAGCAAGAACAATACTAAACAGTTGTTCCTAAAACTTTGAGTTCCAAATTGTCCCCATCCCTCCCTCCCCACCCATTCTTTGGGAAGGCAGGCAATTCAATATGGGCCATATATGTCTAGTTTTGCAAATGACTTTGATAATAGTCGTGTTGTGTAAGACTAACTGTATTTCCCTCCATCCTATCCTGCCCCCCATTGTTTCTATTCTGTCTTTTGATCCTGTTCCTCCCCAAGACTGTTGACTTCAAATTGCTCCCTCCTCCCATTGCCCTGCCTTCCATCATCCCCCCCCCTTGCTTATCTCCTTCTTCCCCACTTTCCTGTATTGTAAGATAGGTTTTCATACCAAAATGAGTGTGCATTTTATTCCTTCCTTTAGTCGAATGTGATGAGGGTAAACTTCTTGATTTTTTGTCAGCTCTCCTCTTTTTCCCTCCACTAAAAGTCTCCTGCTTGCCTTTTGAATGAGATATAATTTACCCCATTCCATTTCACCCTCTTTCCTCCCACTGCATTTCTCTCTCACCATATACCTTAATTTCTGATGAGATATGATCCCATCCTATTCAATTCACTCTGTGCTCTCTGTCTCTGTATGTGCGTGCATGAGTGTATGTGTGTGTGCATGCATGCATGTACGTGTGTGTGCGTGTGTGTATGTGTGTGTGTGGTCCCACCAACTACCCAGATACTGAAAAATTTTAAGAGTTACAAATATTGTCTTTCCATGTAGGAATGTAAACCGTTCATTTTTGGTATGTCCCTTATGACTTCTCTTTGCTGTTTACTTTTTCATGCTTCTTCTCATTTTGTGTTTGAAAGTCAAATTTTCTTTTCAGCTTTGGTCTTTTCATCACGAATGCTTGAAAGTCCTCTGTTTCATTGAAAGACCAGTTTTTCCCCTGAAGTATTATACTCAGTTTTGCTGGGTAGGTGATTCTTGGTTTGAGTCCTAGTTCCTTTGACTTCTGGAATATCCTATTCCATGCCCATTGATCCCTTAATGTAGAAGCTGCTAGATCTTGAGTTATCCTGATTGTATTTCCACAATACTGGAATTGTTTCTTTTTAGCTGCTTGGAATATTTTCTCCTTGACCTTGGAATTCTGGAATTTGGCCACAATGTTTCTAGGAGTTTCTCTTTTTGGATCTCTTTCAGGTGGTGATCGATGGATTCTTTCAATACTTATTTTGCCCTCTGGTTGTAGAATATCAGGGCAGTTTTCCTCGATAATTTCATGGAAGATAATGTCTAGGCTCTTTTTTTGATCATGACTTTCAGGTAGTTCCATGATTTTTAAGTTGTCTTTCCTGGATCTATTTTCCAGGTCAGTTGTTTTTCCCATGAGATATTTCACATTCTCTTCCATTTTTTCATTCTTTTGGTTTTGTTTTGTGATTTCTTGGTTTCTCAGAAAGTCATTAGACTCCATCTGTTGCATTCTAATTTTGAGAGAACTATTATCTTCAGTGAGCTTTTGAACCTCTTTTTCCATTTGGCTAATTCTGCTTTTGAAAGCATTCTTCTCCTCATTGGCTTTTTGAACCTCTTTTGCCAATTGAGTGAGCCTATTTTTCAAGTTGTTATTTTCTTCAGCATTTTTTTGGGTCTCCTTTAGCAAGGTATTGACCCATTTTTCATGCTTTTCTTGCATCTCTCTCATTTCTCTTCCCAGTTTTTCCTCCACCTGTCTAACTTGATTTTCAAAATCCTTTTTGAGCTCTTCCATGGCCTGAGCCCACCGGACATCTCTCTGGGATGTCTGGGATACAGAGGCCCCGACCTCCATGTCTTTCCCTGATGGTAAGAATATTTCCTCATCATCAGAATTGAAAGGAGGGAACATCTGCACCCCATCAAAGTAGCTCTCTATGGCCTTATTTTGCTTCCTTTTTCTGGGCATTTTCCCAGTCAGTTACTTGACTTCTGAGATTCCTGTCCACCCCTGCCTAGATCTGCCCAGCTAGTGCTTGGGGTCTGAGATTCTAATGGGCTTTCTGCGGCAGGTGCGGCTGCTATTCAATGTGAGCTTAAGTTCTGGTGCTTGGGTGGGGGCAGGGCCGCCTCCCAGACTCAGTTCCCTCAGGGGCTTTATGCAGAGACCTGAACTTCTGTGTGCTGCTCGGGGAGTCCCGGGCCGCTGCCTCTGCGACTGCCTCTGCCTCTGCCTCCACCGCTTCCTCCCAAGGGGGCCCAAGCCACAGAGACACTCCGCTCCCCTCTTGGCCAGCCCAGACGTCTCTCTCACTGACCTGTAGCGCCTGTGGGTGGAGGGACCTTTGCGGCCTCCGGAGATTCTGTCCCTGAAGCCTGCTCGGATCTGCTTCTCTCGGCTGCATGGCCAGGGCAGCTCAGGGGTCGGCTCTGCTTTCCGGGGCACGATGGACCCTGGGGATGGCTCTCCAGGGCTCTCTGGAACAGAAATCTTTTCCACCGTGTTTCTGCAGGCCTTGCAGTGATCCAGAATTTGTGGGGAATTCTTCTTGCAGGAAATATATGGGCTGTGGGTTCGGAGCTAGCATACAGTGAGTCTTTCTACTCTGCCATCTTGGCTCCACCCCCTCTATTCTAATTTTTAAAGAATTATTTTCTTCAGTGAGCTTTTGGACCTCCTTTTCCATTTTGCTAATTCTGCTTTTTAAAGCATTCTTCTCCTCATTGACTTTTTGGACCTCTTTGCCATTTGGGTTAGCCTATTTTTAAAGGCATTATTTTCTTCAGGATTTTTTGAGGTCTCCTTTATCAAGCTGTTGATATACTTTTCAGATTTTCTTGCATCACTCTCATTTCTCTTCCCAATTTTCCCCCACCTCTCTTACTTGATTTTCAAAACACTTTTTGAGCTCTTCCATGACCTGAGACCATTGTATATTTTTTTGGAGGTTTTCAATATAGAAGCCTTGACTTTTATGTCTTCCTCTGATAGTATGCATTGTTTTTCCTCATCTGAAAGGATGGAAGAAAATATCTTTTTGCCAAAAAAGCAACCTTCTATAATCTTATTTTTTCCCTTTTTTGGGCATTTTCCCAGTCAGTTACTTGACTTTTAAGTCCTTTGTTAAGGGGAGGGTATACTCTAGGGACCTATAAATTCTCAGTTTTTCCAAGGTGGCACAATCAAGGGTGAGGACTTTACTCCTCTCCTGACCTGGGCTCTGCTCTGGGAGCAACCACAAGCTTTTCTACCCAGGATCTTCTCCAAAGTCTCCAGCAACTGCACCACACCAGTACTCCTCCTTACCCCAGGACCACTACTCAGAGCTGAGACCCAGACCAGCTGCTCAGTTTCCCCAGGGTCTTTAGGCTGAGGGCTCCCAAAATGGACACTGCTGTCACATTCACTACTGCCTCCCTGGAGCCACGGTTTGGGCTGGACCCATGCCCCCTCTCTCACCCAAGTGAAAGCTTTCTCACTGACCTTTGGAGCTGTATTTGGCATTTGTGGGTTGAGAAATCTGGGAACCACAGTTACTGTCCATGATTCTGCACCCTGAAGCCTGCTCTTGTGCTGTTCATGCCACGAGGCCAAGGCTGGGCTGTGCTCTGCTCTGAGCCCAGTGAGATAGACATTTCCTGTCAACCTTCCCAACTGTCTTGGGCTGGAAATCTCTTTCACTCTGTCATTTTGTGACTTCTGCTGCTCTAGAATTTGTTTACAGTCATTTTTACAGGCATTTTATGGGTAATGGGGGTAGAGCTAGAGCAGGTCCATCCTTCTACTCTGCCATCTTGGCTCCATTCCACCATGAACATTTTTATAGCAATACTTTCTGTGGTAGAAAAAAGTTAGAAACAAAGCGGATGTCCATCAGTTGGGGAATGGCCAAGGGAAGGGAAGTATGTATTGTGAAATAAAAAATGATAAATAAAAGGAATTCAGGGAAACATAGGAAAACTTGTATGGACTGATGCAGTGTGAAGGGAACAGAATCAGGAGGCAACATGTACAATGATTATAATGATATAAATGAACCCAACACTATAGTGTAGATGAATTTGGGTTAGTTGTGGTGATCATTTGTGGTCCTGGTCTTGATGAAACATTCTTCCCTATTTTCAGTAGAAAAGTACAATAGGTTACTATATACTAGGCATTATGCTAAGTACTGCATATGAACAATATATGTATATGTATAGATATATGTGCATATATATGCATACACACATTATACATATGGATATATACATATATGTGTGTGTATATATATGTATATATGTATGTATATGTTGGAATTAATCTCAAGGGGAAGACTCTACTAGTATGTTTCCCAATGTTGCAACTATACATGTTAATTTAAAAAAAATTGGGTGAAGGTTAAGAAATTCATTAGAGGTGTTCCAGCTCAGAAAGTCTATGACTAGGAAATGGACCAGAGCAAGGAAACTTAAACTGTGGGTAACAGACCCATGGGGCTATGAAAAATTTGGCAACAGTAAAAGGTTTCTCGATGTGCAATGACCAAAAATTATTAAAAATCAAATGTACAATGAAATCTGAGGTATTTCTGGCAATGTTTGCCCATGTTGCATTGAATAACTTGATTCTGAACACACAGCATATGTACTTTTCACTGTGCATGCCCTCAAACCATGTAACACCAACAGGAAAAAGGGTTATGAATAGAAAGAGTTTAAGAAGCCCTGGCTGGAGAAGTGATGTCTTTCTCAAGATGTAAGAAATGGTTTTTGAGTAGTGATCATCACCATGAGTGAGGATTCTGTTACAAGAATGAATGAAGAAGGGTGGCAGGTGGAAGTCCTAGAAGTTCAGAGATGTGTCCTTGTCAATGGACAGAAAAAAACCAAGGTGGAAAAGCCCTGAATGTGTCCATTGGGAAGAGAAGAGCCACAGCTCAGAGAAGATCTCATTGTGGGCAGGGAAATTCAAGAGAAGACAATTATAACTTTGAGAAGTGTCCTTAGCAACAGGAAATTTTCTTTTTTTAAAAATAGTTTTATTGACCTTTTTTTTTGTTTTTACATAATCTACATTTCCCAATATATTCTCCCTTTCCCAGAGAGCTATTACTTATAATAAAGAATAAAAAAAGAACTCCCTCAAAAAAAGTTCAGCAAAACTAACCAACCCATCAAAAGATAATGAAATTAATGCAATATTCTACATCTATGGTTCCTATCTATGTAAAGAAAAGTGGGAAGTGAAAAAAAAAGTGGGAATTGAATGCTCATATCTTTCCTTTGGGGTCAAGCTTGGTCATTATAACTCTACAAAATTCAATTTTGAATGTTTTGTTGTCATCTTAACATTTATATTGCTGTGTTCATTGTGTATATTGTTTTCCTAGTTCTGCTTGCTTCACTTCTCATCAGTTCATACAAATCTTCCCACGGTTGTTTTTGTATTCATAATATACAATGTATTTTATGGTGCAATAATGCTCCATTCCATTCCTCCATTTTCCATGATTTGTTTAGCCATTCCCCATCTACTTTGTTACCAGTTCTTGTTTACTACACAAAAGTGCTAGAGTATTTTGCAAAAGTAAAAGTGCTAAAAATATTTTAGCATGTTTGAATCTTTCTTTTTATGAGTGACCTCCATGGGATATACAGGTAATAATGGCAACAGACTTCCCCAGAAATGCATGGCTTACTGTTGTTACTCTGAAGCAAATACTTAGCATTCCTGTTGGAATCCAACTCTTTCCCCAAGATTTCACATCTCTCTCCTGCTTCAGACTCTGAGTGTCTCATATTTTGGGCTCTCTGCCAAAGGCTATTCACAGCAAAATATCCAGGACAAAGAAAACTGTGATCTTCAGAAGAAAATATGAAGTTTAAGACAGAGTTGGAAAGGGTTTCTGAAAGTGACAATGTAACATTTGGGGTAGGCCTAAGGGTTGACAGCTGAATTAGAAAAAGCATAATATACTCAGAAACCTTAAAATATAGAAAGCCAAAATTGGAGGATATCCCTTAGACATGAGAGGGACCTTAAAGACTATCTATTGATAGGTTAAGAAACTGAGGGATGGATGGATGGGTAGATAGATGGACAGAAAGACAGATAGATAGATAGATGATAGGTGAATAGATGGGTAGATATTAGATAGATGAAAAGACATACAGATAGATGGATAGGTAGATGTACAGTTAGACAAACAGACAGATAGATAGATAGATAGATAGATAGATAGATAGATAGGAAGGTAAATAGATGATAGATGGATGGATAAGTAGATAGGTAGAGAATTTATTAAATGTGTACAGTGCCAAACAGTGTACAAAATGCTGGGAATGCATACAAATGTAAACAAGACAGCACTTGCCCTGAGGTAACATATTCTAATGGGGACAGAAAACACATAAAGGGGAGCCAGAAAAGGTAGCTGGCATGCTGACAAGGTGAAAGCTTGCACGTCAGAGCCTCATGTTCCAGGTTTGGAATCCAAAGTTCAAGTGTGTGGAAATGGTGAAGGGTGATGTGGGGGAGGGGGCAGGTGTGGAGATAGCCAGGACCAGATAAAGGGACTTGTCCAAGGTCCCATGGCTAGCATGTAAAGGAGGTCTAAGTGTCCCCTACACCAACTACACCACCTCCTTTATGGGAATGAACCATGCAGAAGATATTTTTGGCCTTCAGATCTTTATACTTCATATATGTGACTTATCTGGCCCAGGTCTTCTGCTGTATAGCATGCCAGAACTTGAAGGTATCATGTAAATTTACTTTTAATTTCTTTTGGATATCCCAATTTTTGTGTATGGGTCTGGAAAACAGGCATCACTTTACTTTTGTCTTTGCGTTCTTGGCACCTAGAAAAATGCCTGACACATATAGTGGGGCTTAATAAATATTTATCAATTCTTTAATTGATATGTTGGTTTTTCAAGAGTCCATAGCAACATCAATAGAGACAGGGAAGTGCAACTGATACCACAGGGATTGAAGTCAGCCTCAACTACTTACTAACTATGTGACCCTGGGCTAGTCACAAACCACCCCGAGTCCCCTGTTTGTAAAGAGGAGGTAAGAAGAGCTCCTATCCCTCAGTTTACTGGGAAACTCAAATGAGACAGTGTACACAAAAAATTTGGCAATATTTAAAATGTTATATGAATGTCCAGCCCTTTAACATCTCCATGACCCAATTAAGGAGTCGAGGAAGACATAACCAAAGCAAGGCAAGAGGGCAGTGAATCAGGTCTTCCTGGGGATTCTCATTGGCTGTATCTAAGAATGTTAATCTCTACCTTTACTCCAATTATTCTCAAATTTAATGGACGTTCTCCAGCCCATTTCCAAGTGCCTACTGGTCAAATTGGCATAGTGGATTAGGCACTGGATTTGAAATATGGAAAAACTGGATTCAAATCCTGCCTTACTTGTTAGCTGTATAACCCTTAGCAAATCACTTCATCTCCCCAAGGCTCAATTTGCTCATCTTCAAATGCGAACAATAATCCTTGGACTATCCAGCTCAAAGGGTTGTTGGGGAGAATGAGCTTTGTAAACCCTGACACACTAGAAAAAGTGAGTTATACTTCACTTTTCAGGGCCTTAGTTTACTGAACTATAAAAGAGTCAGTTGGACTAGATGATATCAAAAATGCCTACCAGCTCCAACACTAGACAACCTTCAGTTGGCATTCATGCTGTTCTCACTCAGATTAGTCCCTGCACTTAAAATGACTTTTCTTGAGCTTTTCTGGATTGTACTCATCATTCAAGGCTCACCTCAAATCCCATCACTTCCCATTGAATTTTAACCTTCATTGTGTACCCTCTCGTTTTGAACCACAGTGCTCATCATCAGAGTCACAGTGTAAGTCTTACATGTCTGCTCTTACAATTGTCTTTGATGTGTTTCAGATGTGTACAATTTGTCTCTCTAGCTAAACTGGGAAAGCCATGGAGGACTGGCACCATTTCCAAGATTTCTTCAGCTGTCTTCACATTGCTCAACACAGGGCTGAGCACATAGCAAGTGCTTAATAAATGATCATTGATGAATAATAGTCAATTGATCAACCAGATTTATTAAGTACCTACTAATTCCCAGGTACTGGGTTGAGAGGTGGGGGTACAAAAAGAGGAGAAGACAGTCTTTACAATCTAAGGATGATGATGATAACAATAATACATGAAAGACCTATAGCTTCTGTCAGTGTGGGAACACCTTCCACCAACACAGATCACAACCCATTATACTCAGCAGTTTAATCATAGATTTGTCTGAGGTTCAGGAAGGTTAAATGACTTATCAGTGTTTGCTCAGCAAAGATCAGAAGAGGGATTGGAATCCAGGCCTTCTCGACTTCAAGTTTAGTGCCATAACCAATTTCTCTTTAATGAAAATAACAGCAGCAATAAAAATAACTCTGATTTCTTTAAGGCATACAATAATACCATTGCAGGTGGTCTTATCTCTATAGAGCACATGAATAAACTGAAGCTCAGATACTCACTGGGACTTAAGCTAGCTCATAACTCTTGGGGTTCGAATTCAAATCCAGGTTTCCTCACTATAAACCTGGTGCTCTACTGCTCCTTCAGATGGTAAAGATGATGGGGAAGAAGATGGTGACAGAATGGGGAAGTGGATACAAGTGTTTGTCTTTGAGCCAGGAAGACCTGGGTTCAAATTCCACTTCTAATACATATTGTCTGTGTGATCCTGGACAGGTCAGTTGACTTCTCTGTATCCCAGGCAACTCTCCAAAACTGGAAGTTACAAAGCCTGAGCTGATCTGCATTGGTAGACACTGGAAACTCTGTAGTCAAGTCAAATCAACAAGTATGTATTAAGCTCACCGTACTGAAGGGCAGAGAAAGTCTAGAGTCAAGAGTAAAGACCAGGAAGGAATGAAGGTGTGGTCGGCTAGACTGCTTTCTTAAAATGGAGCTTCTGGGTAGAATCAGCCTACACTGATGAAATCACAGTTCTAGACCAAAAAATCACATTTCAAAGGTTTTCCAAAATATTTTCCAGATACAACTTTATGATAGAGGTTGGGCAAAATCTTATTTCTATTATACAGGTAAGAAAGCTAAGACATAAGGTTGGATGAATGAGAAATTAATCTTTGAGCTGCTGCTGCTGCTACAGTTGCTATCTGGGGAAATTTCCAAGGGCAGAATAATGCTATTAATTATCGTTATTACTCTTCCCTTGCAGACACTGTGAGTCTCTGCTTGGAAGAAGATGAGACATCCATATCAAGGGAAAAAATGTGTGAGTAATACTGTCGGGTTTTTGGCATCCCAAGGGAGCATAGACTGGTTTAGTGGAGAGAATACTGGTCTGCAAGTCAGGAGATGCGACTCTGTCCCTGGGGGAGGGAGAAGAATTGACTGGGAAGGGCATTTTCCTCCTCACAACCTCAGAAGGTAGGAATCCCAAGTAGGACACACAGAGCTGTAGAGGAATAGCTTGGTGCTGTAGACAGAGCTCTGGATTTGGATACAGGAAGATCTGGATTTGAATCCTGTCTCAGATGTTAATATTTGAGTAAGTCACTTGACCTTCCTGAGTCTCAGTTTCTCCGTGTATGAAATGAGAGGGATGGGACTAGATGACTTTTGAGTTTCTTTCCAGCTCTAAGCCTATGATCCTAGGGACTATGGGTTCCTAGATTTATCACAATGTTCCCGACCTTCAGTAGCATCATTTGTAAAATAACAATAACATTTCCACCACAGGATTGTTGCTAATCAAATCAAGCCAACAAGCATTTAGTATGCAAAGACAAAAGCACAATCCCTGTCTTCAAGGAGATTACATTCTAATATGGGAGACAATATGTTAATGACTTGGTACATAGCATATTTATACAGGGTAGATGGGAAGGCATTCTTCTTGTTTTTTGTTTTTTTGTTTTTTGTTTTTTTTTTTCCTTAGCTCTCCTTTTTTTCCCTCCACTAAAAAAATCTCCTACTTGCCTCTTAAATGACATATAGTTACCCCCTTCCATTTCCCCCTCTTTCCTCTCACTACATTTCTCTCTCACCATTTACCTTAATTTCTTTTAAGGTATGGTCCCATCCTATTCAGTTCAATCTGTGCTCTCTGTCTCTGTATGTGTATGCATGTGTGTATGTGTGTGCATGCGTGTACATGTGTATGTGTGGTCCCACCAACCACCCAGATACTGAAAAGTTTTAAGAGTTAGAAATATTGTCTTTCCCTGTAGGAATGTGAACAGTTCATTTCTGGTAAGTCCCTTAATACTTCTCTTTGCTGTTTACTTTTTCATGCTTCTTCTCATTCTTGTGTTTGAAAGTCAAATTTTCTTTTCAGCTCTGGTCTTTTCATTAAGAATGATTGAAAGTCCTCTGTTTCATGGAAAGACCATATTTTCCCTTGAAGTATTATACTCAGTTTAGCTGGGTAGGTGATTCTTGTTTTGAGTCCTAGTTCCTTTGCCTTCTGGAATATCCTATTCCACGCCCTTCGATCCCTTAATGTAGAAGCTGCTAAATCTTGAGTTATCCTGATTGTAT
Source organism: Bettongia penicillata ogilbyi (assembly GCA_023548195.1). Taxonomy (NCBI): domain Eukaryota; kingdom Metazoa; phylum Chordata; class Mammalia; order Diprotodontia; family Potoroidae; genus Bettongia; species Bettongia penicillata. Next base: position 3,803,622 of record JAJHZJ010000029.1, on the reverse strand, counting down.
TTCCACAGTACTGGAATTGTTTCTTTCTAGCTGCTTGCAAGATTTTTTCCTTGAGCTGGGAGTTCTGGAATTTGGCCACAATGTTCCTAGGAGTTTCTCTTTTTGGATCTCTTTCAGGTGGTGATTGGTGGGTTCTTTCAATACTTATTTTGCCCTCTGGTTCTAGAATGTCAGGGCAGTTTTCCTTGATAATTTCATGCAAGATGATGTCTAGGCTCTTTTTTTGATCATGGCTTTCAGGTAGTCCCATAATTTTTAAATTGTCTCTCCTGGATCTATTTTCCAGGTCAGTTGTTTTTCCCATGAGATATTTCACATTCTCTTCCATTTTTTCGTTCTTTTGGTTTTGTTTGGTGATTTCTTGGTTTCTCGTAAAGTCATTAGACTCCATCTGTTCCATTCTAATTTTGAGAGAACTATTAAATTCAGTGAGCTTTTGAGCCTCTTTTTCCATTTGGCTCATTCTGCTTTTGAATGCATTCTTCTCCTCATTGGCTTTTTGAACCTCTTTTGCCAATTGAGTGAGCCTATTTTTCAACGTGTTAATTTCTTCAGCATTTTTTTGGGTCTCCTTTACCAAGGTATTGACCTGTTTTTCATACTTTTCTTGCATCTTTGTCATTTCTCTTCCCAGTCTTTCCTTCACCTGTCTAACTTGCTTTTCAAAATCCTTTTTAAGCTCTTCCAAGGCCTGAGCCCACCCGACACCCCCCTGGGGTGTCTGGAGTACTGAGGCCCCGCCCTCCACATCTTTCCCTGATGGCAAGAATACGTTCTCGTCCTCACCATCAGATCCGAAGGTCGGGATCATTTGCACTTGTTGGAAAAACCTCTCTATAGTCTTATTTTTCTTCCCTTTTCTAGGCATTTTCCCAGCCAGTTACTTGACTTCTGAGATTCCTTTCCACCTCCGCCTGGATCCGCCCAGCTAGTGCTTGGCCTCTGAGATTCAAATGCGCTTTCCAGCAGCAAGCTTTAGTTCTGGCGCTGGGGTGGGGGCAGGGCTGCCTCCCAAACTCGGTTCCCTCAGGGGCTTTCTGCAGAGACTTTCAGGAACGGAGTGGGTGGGGGCGGGGTGGGGGGCCGCCTCCTATGCTCAGCTCCCTCAGGGGTTTTATTCAGAGGCCTTCAGTAATAGAGCCGTCTCCCAGGCTCAGCTCCCTCAGGTTGGAAAGACCTTCAGTATTGAAGATCCTACCTGCTGCTGGGGGATTCCTGAGTCCCGGTCCGCTGCCGCCTCAGCTGCTGCCCCCGTCTCTGCCGCCGCCGCTTCCTCCCGAGGGGGTCCGAGTCACAGAGACGCTCCGCTCCCCTCCCCTAGCCCAGCCCTCCTTCTCACTGACCTGTAGCTTCTGTGGGCGGAGGGATTTTCCCGGCTGCTGGAGCTTCCCCCTGAGCTTCCCTCTCTGAAGCCTGCTCGGGTCAGCTTCTCTGGGGCCGCGGCCAGGGGTGGGGGTGGGGTCCGCTTTCTGGGGCGCGATGGACCCCGGGGACGGCTCTCCAGGGCTCAGTGGAACGGAAATCTCTTCCCCTATGTTTATGCACCCCCTGCAGTGATTCAGAATTTATGGGGATCTCCTTTTACCTCAATTCCATGGGTTGTGGGCTCGGAGCTCGTAAATGTGCGTCCTTCTACTCCGCCATCTTGGCTCCGCCGATGGGGAGCATTCTAAGGGAAGGTATGAACATCTGGGAGAACCTGGAAAAGGTCCTTGAAATAGGTAGGATTTGAGCTGAGTCTTTAAAAAGTCAGAGAAATGAAGAGGCAGAGAAGTGAAGAGACAGAGCATTCCAGACATGGGGGCTACTGAGTAGAAAGATATGGAGTTAGATGATGGCCATTGTCCATGGATCATAAAATAGTAAATGGAGGAGAAGAAAGGGTAAGAAGACTGGAAAGGTAAGAAGAGGCCAGGTTCCGCATGAAGGGCTTTAGAAGTCAAGGGAGTCTATGCTTGCTTCTGGAGGTGATGAAAAATCCCTGGAACTAATTGAGTAGACATGAGTCTTAGATCTGGAAGTCAACTAGTAGACATGAGTCTTAGATCTGGAAGTCAACTAGTTCAATTCTTTCATTTTACAAAACAAAACAAAAATTGTGTTTTTATCTTTCTTCATAGCTCTAGTTCTTAGGACAGTACCTAGTATACAGTAAATGCTTAATACATGCTTCTTTAATACCTCCCTTGGTCATCTCGCCTGCTTTCATGGGTTCAGTTATCACTTCTATGCATATGCCAGGAAAATGAATTCATCTCTGCCTCCTAGAATCCCTTATTTCCTTCAAAACTCTGCTCAATTTAGTCTTTCTCATGTCCTTTGGTTGTCGATCCAATATCTCCCTACCCCACAATTTTCCTTGTATTTTTTAATAAACATTTATGTTGTAGCTTCTGATAGAATATAAACTTTTGAGGGTTACAACTGTTTTGTTTGGGTCTTTTGTATCTCCCGAGCTTACCAGTGGCACCTGGCCCACAGTAGGCACTTAAAAGTCTGGTGATTGATACTTCTCCGACCTGTATATCTATTCATAATCTAACTGAGGCAGCTCGGTGATCAAGTAGATGGAACACCGGACCTAGAGTAAGGAAGATGTGTCCAAACCCAGCCTTAGACACTTGTTAGCTGTGTGACCTTGGGCTTAATTTCAGTCGGCCTCTGTTTCATAACATAAAATAATTGGATAAATTGGAGGCATCTGCTTACCAGAGTTGTTGAGATCACATTTATGAAGTACCTCGCAAATCTTCAAGCAGTTTATAAACAGCAACAGTTATTAATCTTTTCCCTGAACTCTGGTCCTGTCTCCCAGTTCTTATTGGACATTTCTAACTGTCCAATGTGTCCAGAGTAAAACTCATTTTCTTTCATATAAGTCTTTCTCTCTCTCTTTCACATATTTCTGTTACCACTAAATCCCTCCAGTCACCCAGGTTCAAAATCTCAGAGCCATCTCAAATTCTTCCTTCCCTCTCACCCTCTACAGCTAATTATCTTAAAATATATATTTATTTATTTAATTGAATATTCCCCAATCACATTAAAAAAATTTTAACATTCATTTTTTAAAATTCTGAGTTCCAAATTCTCTTCCTCTTTCCAGTCCCACCCCCATCCCTTGAGAAGGTGAGCAATCTATCAATTATACATGTGAAGTCACGCAAAACATATTTCCATCTATGTCTAATTAGTTGCTAAATCCTACTTAATCTCTCAATCTGAACCTTTCTTTCTACTCACACTGTCCACTACCCCAGGATACAATCACCTGCTTCCTAGACTATTGTAAGAGCTTCCCCATCCTACCTCTATCTAATTTCTTTCCTTTCTGAGTCATTATTAATATATTTCCCACAATTTTCCTAAAGCTCAGGCCTAATCATGTCACTCTTTAGCTCAAAAACCTTCAATGGATCTCTTGTAATTATAAGATTAAATGCCAGCTTTTCAGGTTAACATTTAAGGCCAGGGGTGTTGTGAGGCTCAAGAGAAATAACGGAAGTAAATCACGTTGCAGACTTTAAATTGCTATACAAATTCCAGTCATCATCATCATCATCATCATCATCATCATCATCACCACCATCGTCACCATCTTCATGATCATCATCACCATCAGCATCACCATCATCACCATCATCATCATCACCATCATCATCACCATCATCATCATCATCACCATCATCATCACCATCATCACCATCATCACCATCATCATCACCATCACCATCACCATCATCACCGTCATCATCATCATCATCACCATCATCATCATCATCACCATCACCATCATCATCATCACCACTATCAGCATCACCATCACCATCAGCATCACCATCATCACCATCATCACCATCATCATCATCACCATCATCATCACCATCATCATCACCATCATCACCATCATCACCATCATCATCACCATCACCATCACCATCATCACCATCATCATCATCATCATCATCACCACCATCATCATCACCATCATCATATCATCATTATCATCATCATTATCATCCTCAGCCTTCAGTCATCAAGCTCCCAATCAGATGATTTCATTCTCTGATCCTCCCACTATACTTCATCTGAGCTCAAGCAATGTTTCCCATGCAATTCAAGGGTGTGCTGGTAAATGTTTAACAACTGGGCTGTCAGGGAAAGAAAATAAATTCACACTCATTTTTAAGTCTCATCTGCATTATTAACAGTTTCTTAAGTCTAAACAATCAATCAAACACAGATTTGTTTGCAGATTTCAGAGATGTGAATGCTCTCACTGAAAATTTAACAAAGCCAGATCCATTTAAGAGCCTACACAATATGGCTCCACCCTATCTTTCCTCCCAGCCATTCTTCTCACTGTCTGGACTTTGCCACCACGACCCAGCTGCTTTCCCCATTTCCCTGGAATTTCTCTCATTATCTGTGGCCTTCTTGCTTTGGAACATATCTCTGCCATGCCAGGCTCCTTCTCCAACTGGTTGAATTCTTTCCAGGGTCTCCATTTTGATGATGATGAGGGTGATCATCATGTTTTCTTCTTCTCCCAGTTGGGCTCTTTGGACTTCTGCCTCCTACAGGAAAGCTTCCTCGACATCTCTTAATTCTAGCACCTTCCTTCTGTTGATAATTTCTTAATTGTTATCTATGTAGTTCATCTGTGCGTAGTTGTTTGCATGTCTTCCCCCATTAGATGGTGAATTCTTTCTGTCCTTCTTTGTATCCTCATCGCTTAGCCTAGTGCTTAGCACATAGTAGGCTTCTTGTTCATTCATCTGCCAGTCATGTCCGATTCTTTGTGACCCCATTTGGGATTTTCTTGGCAGTGATAGTAGAGTGGTTTGCCACTTCCTTCTTCAGCTCATTTTACAGATGAGGAAACTGAGGTAAGCAGGGTTAAAGGATTTGTTTGTAGCCAGTGTCTGAGGCTGGATCTGAACTCGGGAAGATGAGTTTTCCTGACTCAACTCCTGGCACTCTCTCTGCTACTACAGCTAGAAGTCCCAGGAGGTGCTTAATAAATGCTTATTTGATTGGCTGACTAGAGACAAAGGAATTTCCTAATGCAATGTGTTACTTGGAGAAAGAATGTTTAGTTCTTGAGCATTGTCTTACTTAGAGAGCAACACCATTGAGTTATTTGAATAGTGCAGATCTGATGGGAATGGAGTGATTCATTCGACAACCCCCAAAGTATAGTTACTGCCAGGGGTGTCCAAATCATGAGGTGGTGTTATTACCCTTGGGGGGGACTGTGTAGGATTATGTGGGAAAGATCCCATTGTAATCTCAAAGGATTGCCCCAGTAGCAACCCCAGTTTTGTGTTCTTCCAGGAGAAGCTTTGCATGTTTTCTGTGTCTGTTTGTGTCTGTGCCTTGTCTGAATTTTCTTTTCATCTTCTGCATTTTAGATTTTACTTTATTTTTTTTGTTTATTATGTTTCTCTTTTGTTTTTATTTAAATTTCCATTTAAAGAAAGTCCATATTAGAAATGCTGCACATCGTCCATCTTTTCTTTATTTCCTTGGGTTTTCTTTTGTTCTCTGCTGTGCGCTTTTTCCTTTGTTCTTTATTCCCCCCTTTTACCCTCCCCATCCCGTGAAGGCTATAATTAAACTATGTGTGTTCACACACACATATACACACATACATAGGCACATATACATACATACACATTTACATATATACACACATATAAGTATATACACATACATATATACCAGCATACATATATAGACATATACATACCCTATCCATCCACACACACATGCATATACCCTCATGTACATACACTTATTTACACACACATATACTTAGATATCTGTAACCATACTCATATATAGACATATACATTCATATGTATCTTCTGCATTTTTTGTGAGGTAAAATAAAGGCTGTCTTATACTTGATACCTATACCTTGCATACCTCTCTGGCAGCTAGGTACCCATTTTATCTACTTTTAGAGAAAACTCCACTCAAACCATCTGTAAATTCTACTTTTCAAGATCTCTCAGAGCAGCATTTCTCAAACTTTCTAGTCTCAGGAGCCCTTTATACTTTTAAAATAATTGAGGACCCTCTCCTATGGCTTTTGTAATGTGGGTTATATTTATTGGCATTTACTGGATTAATCAATCCATAAACACATATTAAGTACCTACTATGTGCTAGGACTGTGCTAAGTAAGCAATGGCGTTACAAAAAGAGGCAAAAGACAGTCCCTACTTTTGAGAAATTCAATAAAATAGGACATGTGAGAGGCAAAGAAACATATGCCAAGCAGGCTACATATGTAATAAATGAAAAATGATAAATAGTAGGAAAGCACTAGACCCCAAGAGAGGTTGGGAAAGGCTTCCTGTAATTTTAGTTAGAACTTAAAGGGAGCCAGGGAAGACAGTAGGTAGAGAGGAGAGAGAGGGAATTCCAGGCATGAGGGACAATCAGAAAAAGTACCAAGAACTAAGAGATGGAGTATTTTGATTGTGGAAGGGAAAAGGGACCAGCCTCACTGTATGAAAGAAGACACGTCCAGAAGTAAGGTGTCAGAAGACTGGAAAGGTAGAAGAGTGATAGGTTATGGAGGACTTTTGTTGCTAAACAGAGAATTTTGTATTTGATTCTGGAGGTGATAAATGGGTTTATCAACTTGGGGAGAGTGGAGAGGAAGAAGGGGAGCTTCGTGACATGATTGGATCTGAATTTTAGGAAAATCATTTTGTTGGCTGAGTGGAGAATGGATTGGAGTGGGGAGAGACTAGAGGCAGACAGACTCACAGGCAGCTATTCCAATAGTCCAGGTGTGAAGTGATGAAGGCCTGCACCAGAAGTGTCAGAGAAGAGAAAGGAGCATAGAAATTGGGGGTTAGAAATTGAAGTATCTCTATTGCCTAGCAAAAAAAAAAAAAAGCTGTGTGACTGTGGGCAAGTCATTTAACCCCAATTACCTCACAAAAAGATAAGAAATTAAAGTATCTTAGTATTATTATGAAAATAGTTTTTGACTTTTCAGACTCCCAGGGAGTTCCTGGAACACACTTCAAGAATCTCTGCCTTTGGTAGCAATGAGACAGAGTGAAATTGATACTTTGGAAGATGAGTCAGACATCTGGATTGGAGCTCAGAATTTCAGGGGAACTCAATCAGAGGTTCTGCTTATCTGTTTACATGTTGTTCCCCAAGAATGTCACCTCTGAGGAACAGGGACTAATTCCCTTTTGTATTTGTGTTCCAATTCTCTAACACATAGTAGGTGCATAATAAATGTTCACTGAATAGAATTGAACTGAATGAATTCTATTGCTCTCTGGTAGCCTCCCTCATATTAGCCCAGCTGAAACATTCTAGGAAATATGAGATTTCATTTTTGTTCATTAATTTCCCTGCCAACTCAGCGCACAGGTATATTTGCCTCGTGGGCAGAAGACCCCCTTAGGATTGGAATTTGGGACCAGGGTCCCCCTCCATCTTATTTTCCCTCCCAACTCTCACTCAGCGTGAGAGATGTATGTGCTGACTTTGTTGACAGAGATGACTATAAAACAAAGCAGAGCAAATCAAAGTCTTCCCCTAAGGTTTGCTTCATAGCATGGAGGATTAGAGAGCTCAGATAATATTGAAATACTCATCTACATTTAAAATGATATCTCAGAGTCTATGGAGAGCTCTCTCCTGCACATTCCTAGCTCTGGGCTGGAACACGTTAATTTGGGCTGCTTCCTTATGAAATCAAAAAAGGCAGGGAGGAGGACAGTAGAATGAGCACTGGTTTAGAGGGACAAGGTTCATACCCCACCTCTGATGATTAAGGTTTACATGACCTTGGGTAACTCAGTTCACCTCCATGGGCCTCAGTTTTCTCAACTGTAAAATAAAGGTATTGGACTAGAGGGCTCCGAGGTACCTTCCAGTTTTAGCTTTGTGAGCCTATGAGTGATAAACAATGGTATTATATTAGCAAATTTTTTTTAATCCACTGTCAAATACAGGGCAGATATGTGGTTTCTCAGAGTAAAGAACAACTGGAATGGAAATTCCCTCCACTAGTGTAGGTATCGCGGATGGGTCCATTTCCTGAGGCTCAAAGGTGTTAAGTGACTTCTCCAGGATCTCAAAGCTAGTTAGTATCAGACATGGGATTTGAATCCAAGTCTTCCTGACTCTAAGCCCCATTCTCTAACCACCATACCATACTGTCTTTACAAATATAGAGTTGTCTTTTACATTCAGATACTCAAAATTAACTGTGAGCCCCTCCAAAAATACAGATTGTAACCCATTTCTCCGATGTGACCTTTCTCCATGACCCACCATAAATTCACTCTGGAGGGTTTATCCAAAGTGCTTGGGGCCTTCCACAATTTTCTCTGTCATTGCAAAGATACAGCCAAGCACTCAGCTTGTTCACCTGGCATCCTCTGATCCTCCATATCACGTCAAGTCAACAAGTCAAGAAGCATGTAACAGAACCAAGTCATCTATTTTTTTCTGCCCATACATTTCTGCCATGAAATCCTTTCCTATGACTCTTTTTCAAATTTCCTTATTTGCTGTATGTTAGAGCCTGATCACAACCACCATATGTCTTTCTGTTGCACTCTGTGTGATCCTCATGCCTTCTAAAATTAGATAGATAGATGTGTATAGAAATATATATGTGACTATATACACAGTTGGGGTTGTTGTTGAGTCATTTAATCATATCCAACTTCTCATGACCACATGGACCATAGCACTCCAGGCCTTCACTGTCTCCCAAAGTCTATCCAAGCTCATGTTCATTGCTTCCATGACACTCTATTCCTCTCATCCTCTTCCATCCCTTTCTCCTTTTGCTTTCAGTCTTTCCCAAAATCAGGGTCTCTTCCAATGCATCCCCATCTTCTCATTATGTGGAGCTTCAGTATTTGACTTTCCAATGAATAGTCTGAATTAATTTCTTTTAATGTTGACTGATTTAATCTCCTTGCTGTCCAATGGACTCCCAAAGGTCTTAGCCAGCACCACAATTTGAAAGCATCAATTCTGTAACACTCAGCTCTCCTTATAGTCCAAATCTCACAGCCATACATTTCTACTAGAGAAACCATAGCTTTGACTGTGCAGACTTTTGCTAGCAAGGTAATGTCTCTACTTTTTGTATGCTGTCCAGACTTACCATAGCTTTCTTTCCAAGGAGCAAGCTCCTTTTCATTTTCATTGCTGTAGTCAGCATCTGCAGTGATCTTTGAGCCTAAGAATATAAAATCAGACACTGATTCCATTTCTTCCCCATTTTCCAGGAAGTGATGCAACCAGTTGCCACAATGCTTTTTTTAATGTTAATCTTCAAGCTAGTTTTTACATTCTCCTCTTTCACCCTCATCTAGCTGTTTCTTAATTCTTCACTTTCTGCCATCAGAGTGGTACCATCTGCATATCTGAGATTGTTGATGTTTCTCCTGACAGCTTTAATTCTGGCCTTTGATTTATCCAGCCTAGCATTTTACATGATGTATTCTGCATATAAATTCAATAAATACTGTGACAATATATAGCCTTGTCATACTCTTTTTCCAATCAAACCAATCAGTTGTTTCATGTTCAGTTCTAACTGTGGCTTCTTGGCCTACACACAGGCTCCTCAGGAGACAGGTAAGATGATCTGGTACTCTCATCCCTTTGAGGACTTGCCACATTTTGTTGTGACACACACAGTAAAAGGTTTTACTGTAGTCAATGAAGGAGGAGCAAATGTTTTTTCTGGAACTCTCTTGCTTTCTCCATAATCCAGAAAATATTGGCAATTTGGTCTCTAGTTCCTTTGCCTCTTTGAAAACCAACCTGTTCCTCTGGGAATTCTCAGTTTATATATTGCTGAAGCCCACCTTGCAGAATCTTAAGCATAATTTTACTGGCATGTGAAATAAGCATAATTGTCCAGTAATTTGAAAACTCTTTGACATTGCTTTTCTTTAGAATTGGCACATAAACTGATCTTTTCCAATCCAGTGGTCCCTGTTGAGTTTTCCAAATTTACTGGTATATTGGGTCCAGTACTTCAACAGCATTATTTTTTAAGATTTTAAATATTAAAATTTAAAATTTTGGATATAAAAATTCAAATGGAATTCTGTCACCTCCACCAGCCTTATTATTAGCAGTACTTCATGAGGTCCACTTGACTTCATTCTCCAGGATGTCTGGCTCTAGATCAGTAACCATAACATCATGTTTATCAGTAATGTTGAGATCTTTCTTATATTCTTATATATATTTCCATGTATTCTTGTCACCTTTTCTTAAACTCTTCTGTTTCTGTCAAATTCATACCATTTTGATCTTTTATCATGCCCATTTTTGCACGCAACATTCCCTTGATATCTCTAATCTTCTTGAAGAGCTCTCTTGCCTTTTCCATGCTACTAGTTTCTTCTATTCCTTAGCATTGCAAATTTAAGAAAAATTTTTTTAATCTCTCTTTGCTGTTCTCTGGAATTCTGAATTCAGTTGAGTATATCTTTCTCTTTCTCCTTTACCTTTCACTTTCCTTCTTTCCTCAGCTATTTGCAAAGCCTCATCAGATTTGCTTTCTTTCTCTTCTTTTTTGGGTGCTGTTTTTTGTTCCTGCCTCCTGTACCATATTGTAAACCTCTACCCACAGTTTTTCAGGCACTCCATCCTTTAGTTCTGATTCATTAAATCTAATTTCACTTCCACTTCATATTCATAAGGGATGCTGTTTAGATCATACCTATACAGTCTGGAGGTTTTCCCTAATTTACTCTGAATTTTGAAGTCTGAAATTTGCAATAAAAAGCTCATGATCTGAGCCACAGTTAGCTGCAGGTCTTGTTTTAGCTGACTATGTAGAACTTCTCTACCTTTGGTTGCAAAATATTTAGTGGTTTTGATTTTGACATTAACTATGTGGTGATGTCCTTGTGTAGAGTCACCTTTGGGGAGGTTAAAAAGAATATTTGCTTTGACCAGTGAAGTATCTTGACAAAACTCTGTTATTCTCTGCCCTGCTTCATTTTGTACTTGAAGGCCAAAATTACTGTTATTCCAATTATCTTTTGATATCCTATTTTAGTATTCCAATCCCCTGTGAAGAACATGACATCTCTCGACTATGGCTTGTCCATGTTGGGTAATCTTGCATGAAATTCACTCATAGTTTCATTGAGCTACAAAAACCCCTCTGCCATGACAAAGCAATGATCCAGGAGGAGAAATGTGCAATCTCTATAGTGATAGTGGTAACTCACATTTCTACAGACCCTTAAGGTTTACAAACCACTCTCCTCACAACCTTTAAGGCAGGGAGTTTCTTATGGTCGCTCCTTTGCAGGTGAGATTATTGAGGGTTAGAAAGAATCAAAGAGTCTTAGAGTTGGAAGAGAGCTTGGGGGAGATGGAGTCCATTCCTTTACCTGACCAAGAAACCTCCCTATATCATGTACCCTTTTCAAAAAAGGAAATAGAATGAAATCTGAAAATAATGAGCTTGACTTGATTCCTAAGAAAATTGCAGAGTAGATTATTAAAGAGGTGGTTAATGAATATCTAGGAAAGAAAGCAATGATCACACAGAACTAGCTTGGCCTCATGCCAGACTAACCTTATCTCCTTTTTGGATAGGGTTACTAAACTGGCAAATGATTTTATAGTCTTGGATGTCAACAAAGCATTTGACAAAGTATCTCATACTATGCTCATGGAAAAGGTAGAAAGTATGAACTACTAGGATTAGGAAATACTTGAATGTTTAGATCCAAAGAATAGTTGTTAAAGGTTCAGTGTCCACTTGGCAAATCTTCAGCTGAATACCCCAGAACATCCCTGGACCTGTGTAGTTTAACATTTTGTCAATGTCTTGGAGAAAGTAAAAATGGTATGCTCATCAGATCGGCAGATGTAATCAAGCTAGGAGGTAAGACACTGGATAATACTCTAGAAAAGGGGGAGTATTTCAGTACAAGAGGGAAAGTGTATTTCAAACATGGAGAGGATGACAAGAAAACGACCAAAAGTTGGAAGAGTATAAGAGAAGATACAAGACTGGAATGGTTTACCTTGGGAAGCTCACTGTAAGGGATCTTGAATCAAAGGCAAGAGGACCATTTGTCAGGTATATACAGCCTGGACCAGATGACTGGGCTGCTGAGGGCCCTTCTGATCCTGACACCTTGGAATTAAGTAATTCTGTATTAGTCCAGATTGTCAGGAATATAGAGTACATAAAGGAATAGTATGGGAGTAAGTTTTGAAAGGTAGAATCATAAGATTTTATAGGTGTAGGGGATGTTAGGAGAGATAGGATGGTGTGATGGAGAGATAACTAGGCATAGTCAAGGAGATCTGGGTTCAAGTTCAATCTCTGACATAAGCTGCCTGTGTTACCCTGGATAAATCATTTACTATCTCAGTGCCCTTGGCAACTCTAATACTATAAGACTCAGACAGAGAGAGATAGAAGAATATATAGAAAAAGATGAAGAGATGAGGATTGGAAGAAAATACAGTTGGAGGAATTTGAAACTAGCTGAATGACCAGATGGAAAAAGTAGTCATACATTCAATGTCAGCCTACAAGAACTCTCCAGCGGAATGCCTCAGGGATCACTGCTTGACCTTGTGACATTTTACATTTTGAATAATGACTTGGAACAAGGCATAGATGGCGGATTCATTAGATTGGCAGATGGCGCCAAGTGGGGAAGGATGGCTAACACAATGGTGGACAGAAAAGTTAAAAGATTTATCCCTGGTCACACATAGCTAGAAAGATTTTGATTCTGAATTTAAACCCAGATTGCCTGACTCCATTTCAGGAATGAATGAGTGAATGAATGAAGAGGATGAACCATTTTTGGTCCTGATCACAGAAGATTAAATATCTTTTCTCCTTGACAAGACTAGACAAGATGAGAGATGCATGCCTCCAATCCTCCCCCCTCCTGTATCTTCTAGCTGCTTTCTACATTCCCTCTTGGTCTCTCTCCCATCTGCCATCTCTCCCTCTCTATTGCTTTCTGACCCATGGCCTATAAATGTGTTCATCTTCCCATCACTAAAAATCCTTCCCTTGACCCTATCAAGCTGTTGTCCTCTCTTGCTTTCTCTCTCTTCTTTTTCACTGGAAAACCTAGAAAACTATCTTTAACTTAACTGCCTATACTTCTCCATCTGTCCCTGTGAGATATGGCTTCTGACCTCATCACCAGACTAAAACTACTCTCCTGATCAGCCTGTTGAAGTGAAAGAAATGATGGACTAGGAGTCAGGAAATGTTCAAATCCTCCCTTGGTCACTTAATAGCTATATTATCGCAGGCAAGCCACTCAACCAGTCTGTGCCTCAGTTTCCTCATCTGTAAAATGAAAAGGTTGGACTAAATATTTTCAGAGTGCTCTTCCACTTCTACATTTATAATCTCATGGTCTCTTAATTACTTGATTTGATGGCTTTTAATAAATATCCATCCTCCTTGCTCTTTTTAGAAACTATGGCCACTCCTTCTTCCTGGATTCTCTCTTCTGCTGAGACAATGATCTCTCTTAGTTCTTTTTGTGTGACTACCACTTCTCAATCTACTGAAGTAGCATATGGTTCACAAAGTGTGTTCTGTGGGCCCCTGTGGATTCCCAAGAGCCTTGCAGGGGTCCAGTAGGTTAAAAACCACTTTTATTACAATACTACATTTTATAATAATACTAAGATACTTTATAATAATACTAAGATGTATGGTAATACTTGTCCATTCAGCAGTGACTTGTTTGCCGACTAGAGGCAGCTAGGAGAAATACTGCTAGACAGAGTCAGGAAGACCAGAATTCAAATCCAACCTTAGACTTGTACTAGCTGTGTGACCCTGGACAAGTCATTTAACCTCTGTTTGTCTCAGTTTCTTCTACAATAAAATGAGGATAATAATACTCCCCAGGTTGTTACGAGGATCGAATGAGATAATACCCGTAAGGTGCTTAGTAAAGGGCCTGGCACACAGTAGGTATCAACTAAATACTAGCTCTTACCATTTATTATACTCCCTTTTCCAGCTATATGTCCATGTGAAACCAGATTGTCTTCATACATTTCAACCAGAACAACGTCTCTCAGCAGATATTCAGTAGAAGCAGATAAGAGAATCCAGCTGTCTTCTGCTGAGCCACACATTAAAGAGATGTGTACAAATATGCACAACGATGTCACTCTCATCATTAAATGGAGGCCTGAAAGGAGGGGATGACATGAGGCATGACTGGAGCTTGGTTGAAATAGCATTTTGAGTGAAGCAGCCATAGGTTCCTAAAGTGGATGATATCGCCCCCTGGGGGTGCTGAAATGATTGGAGGTGGGAAGAGCAGTAGTACTATGATGGGCGACTCACTGACTACTGGAAAAGCCCATTCCAAGTCACCAGACTGGCTCTAATGGCTGGGAAATTTTTCCTCATATTACTCCTCAACTCATTGCTTTATACATGTTTCATTTGTTATGTAACAGAGTTAAAGCTGTAGTGACTACATTATTTTCCAAATAAACACACAAAATGCAAGTCATAATTGATCTGTGGTCAAGTCCCTGAACAGGCCTTAACAAGCAAGTGTTGGCAGGCAAGCAAGTCTCACATTTTCGGGAAGTCTAGCAGGCATTGGCAGGATTATGTGCAGTGACTTATGACACAATATTGTATCATCAAAACTTCAATGTAGAAAAACTCCCACAAATTTACAATAAATAATTAAATTTTAAATGTGTCATTTAAAAAAAGATGTTTATATTTTTTGAAATGATGCAATTTTTTTAAAAAGTCCTTGGAGGGTTAAAGAAAGCAGATTTCCAGGGGATCGCTTAGTAACTTTTTTAAAAAAAGAGGGCAGTAGGCCAAACAAGTTTGGGAACCTCTAGGAGCAGCCATCCATCAGTAGACTAGAGCTCTGGGGTTGATGTCACTGCAGAACATGGTCTCTGTTATAAGAACTAACCAGTATTTATATAAACCTTCAAGATTTGCAAAGTGTTTTACAAATACTATCTTAGTTGATCCTCACAACAACCCTGTGAAATAGTTATTATCCCCATTTTACTGACAAGGAACTTAGCTTTTTAGAATTCAGGTCTTCCTGATGCCATGTCTGTCCACTACACCACTTGGTCCTGGTAGACACAGATTTAAAAGGTGGGGAAAGCAGGAGCTAGAACAAAGAAGAATTACAAAAAATGAACTTCTACTTCTATGATGATGTGATGATGATGATGATGATGTGATGATGATGATGATGATGATGATGATGATGATGATGATGATGATGATAATGTTGTTCAGTTGTGTCCAACTCTTCATGACTTTATTTCAGGTTTTCTTGGCAAAGATATTGGAGTCATTTGCCATTTCCTTCTCCAGATCATTTGACAGATAAGGAAACTGAATCAAACACGGTGAAGTACTTGCTCAGTGTCACACAGCTAGTAAGTGTCTGAGTCCAGATTTGAACTCAGGAAGATGACTGTCCAGACCTGGTGCCAGCTGGCTGCCCAATAAAAATAATGACTCACATTTATATGGTTTTTTAAAGTTTGCCTCTACCTTGCTTCTCCAGTCTCCAAACCTGACCACCTAAAACCAGCCCCTGGTCACTGGGCTCTGACCTCCCACAGATCATGGTTTTTCACTTATTTTTGCTCCAGACATTTTCCAGGCTGTTCTACCCTCCTTTCTAACTCTTGTTCCTAAAACTGCAGTCAAATTAACCCTACTATTGCCTCAGGAAAGATGTCATGGAGAGAAATCCAAACCTCTAATGGGCCGCTCACCTCCGGTTAATTTGCCACAACCCAGTGGTACCCATTCCTGGGTACCATACCCTTTAGGTATTGCCCCTTTCTTTTATAATGCAAATGGCTTGAGGGCAGGGACAGTGCTTTTGTATTTGAATTTCCAGGGTATAATATTTGGCATGCAGAAAATCTTTAATAAATACTTTTCATTCATTACATCATCCATTTGCAAAATGATTTGTACACATTAACTCACAACAATCTTGTAAGGTAAAATATTATTATCTCTGCTTGATGGACATGAAAATCAGGGGCTTAAAGAAAACGCCGAGTTGTAGAATGGGATTAGGACATTATACTCAGAATAAAGAAAATTAGGGTGCTAATCCTTTCTCATACATTTCCTTACATACATTCATACATACCTACTTGAGATGTGAGATGTGCAAATTTAGGAATGTCTCCACTCCAAATGTTCATATGAGCTATTTGTGTCCAACCTCAGGTAGAACCTTCTGAGCTCATATGGATCTGAGCAGCCACAGTTGGACAAATTGTACCTTGGCCCCAACACAGTGATGTCATTTTGGTCTTCTTTGACCAGGAAGAACAACAACCAACTATCCAACCAACTTACTTAATACAACCTTGGGCCTATCCTTTATCTTCTCCTAGCTCTATTTTCTTAGCTAAAACAAGAGGGGGTTGGACTTACTGGTGATGGCCTCTAGTGTCCTTTCCATTTCAAAATCTGTGATCTTGGAACTGAACCTTTTCAAAATCGCAAAGCTAGTGCCATAAGCAAGATTTGAACTCAAGACTTCCTTACTGCAGCCCAGCACCCTCCCCATTAGGCCAAAGACACCTTGTGAGCAGTTCATTTAGGGAAATGGAATTCCTCAGTTCTTTTTACTGTTATTTCCTACTGCCTTTTTAAAGCTTCCCCAGGAGTGGGTTCTGTGTGCTCTACCAACTTAGAAACCTTTACAAACCTTTACATGGGCATTTATTTATTTATTTATTTATAAATAAAAATTTATTTAACTTTTTACATTCATTTTCACAAAATTTTGGGTTCCAAATTTTCTCCCCTTTTCTCCCCTCCCCCCATCCCAATACACCTAGCACTCTAATTTTCCCTATCACCCATCTGCCCTCTCTTCTATCATCCCTCCCTTCTCTTGTCCCCATCTTCTCTTTTGTCCCATAGGGCCAGATGACTTTCTATTCCCCATTAACTGTATTTCTTATTTCCTAGTAGCAATAACAATACTCAACAGTTATTCCTAAAACTTTGAGTTCCAAATTCTCCCCATCCATCCCTTCCCATCCGTTCCCTTTGGGAAGGCAGGCAATTCAATATAGGCCCTATCTGTGTAGTTTTGCAAATGACTTCAATAATAGTCGTGTTGTGTAAGACTAACTGTATTTCCCTCCATCCTATCTTGCCCCCCATTGTTTCTCTTCTGTCTTTTGATCCTGTCCCTCCCTGAGTGTAGACTTCAAATTGCTCCCTCCTCCCATTACCCTCCCTACCATCACCCCCCCCCCCCTTGCTTATTTCCTTTTCCCCCACTTTCCTGTATTGTAGGATAGGCTTTCATACCAAAATGAGTGTGCATTTTATTCTTTCCTTTAGTCGAATGTGATGAGGGTAAACTTCTTGTTTTTTTCTCAGCTCTCCTCTGTTTCCCTCCACTAAAAAGTCTCCTGCTTGCCTCTTGAATGAGATATAATTTACCCCATTCCATTTCACCCTCTTTCCTCCCACTACATTTCTCTCTCACCATTTACCTTAATTTCTTTTAAGATATGGTCCCATCCTATTCAACTCACTCTGTGCTCTCTGTCTCTGTATGTGTGTGCATGTGTGTATGTGTGTGTGCGTGCATGCATATACATGTGTGTGTGTGTATGTGTGTGTGTGGTCCCACCAACTACCCAGATACTGAAAAGTTTTAAGAGTTACAAATATTGTCTTTCCATGTAGGAATGTAAACAGTTCACCTATGGTAAGTCCCTTAAGACTTCTCTTTGCTGTTTACTTTTTCATGCTTCTTCTCATTCTTGTGTTTGAAAGTCAAATTTTCTTTTCAGCTCTGGTCTTTTCATCAAGAATGCTTGAAAGTCCTCTGTTTCATTGAAAGACCATATTTTCCCCTGAAGTGTTATACTCAGTTTAGCTGGGTAGGTGATTCTTGGTTTCAGTCCTAGTTCCTTTGACTTCTGGAATATCCTATTCCACGCCCTTTGATCCCTTAATGTAGAAGCTGCTAGATCTTGAGTTATCCTGATTGTATTTCCACAATACTGGAATTGTTTCTTTCTAGCTGCTTGCAATATTTTCTCCTTGACCTGGGAATTCTGGAATTTGGCCACAATGTTCCTAGGAGTTTCACTTTTTGCATCTCTTTCAGGTGGTGATCGATGGATTCTTTCAATACTTATTTTGCCCTCTGGTTGTAGAATATCAGGGCAGTTTTCCTCGATAATTTCTTTTTTTTTTTTTTTATTTTTTTATTTTTTTATTTTTTTTAATTTATTTATTTATTTAGCTTTTTACATTCATTTTCACAAATTTTTGGGTTCCAAATTTTCTCCCCTTTTCTCCCCTCCCCCCACCCCAATACCCCAAGCAATCTAATTTTCCCTATCTTCAATCTGTCCTCTCTTCTGTCATCCCTCCCTTCCCTTGTCTCTATCTTCTCTTTTCTCCTGTAGGGCCAGATGACTTTCTATTCCTCATTAACTGTATGTCTTCTTTCCTAGTTGCAACAACAATACTAAACAATTGTTCCTGAAACTTTGAGTTCCAAATTCTCCCCATCCCTCCCTCCCCATCCATTCCCTTTGGTACGGCAGGCAATTCATTATAGACCATATCTGTGTAGCTTTGCAAGTGACCTTCTTGATAGTCGTGTTGTTTAAGACTAACTGAATTGCCATCCCTCTTAACCTGCCCCTCATTGTTTCTCTTCTGTCCTTTGATCCTGTCCCTCCCCAAGTGTTGACTTTCAATTACTCCCTCCTCCCTTTGCCCTCCCTTCCATCATCCCCCCCCCCCCAATATCTCCTTCTCCCCCGCTTTCTTATACTGTAAGATAGGTTTTCATACCAAAATGAGTGTGCATTTCACTCCTTCGTTTAGTCAAATGTGATGAGGGTAAACTTTTGTTTGTTTGTTTGTTTTTTTTTTCCCTCAGCTCTCCTCTTTTTCCCTCCACTAAAAACATCTCCTACTTGCCTCTTAAATGACATATAGTTACCCCCCTTCCATTTCCCCCTCTTTCCTCTCACTACATTTCTCTCTCACCATTTACCTTAATTTCTTTTAAGGTATGGTCCCATCCTATTCAGTTCAATCTGTGCTCTCTGTCTCTGCATGTGAATGCATGTGTGTATGTGTGTGCATGCGTGTACATGTGTATGTGTGATCCCACCAACCACCCAGATACTGAAAAGTTTTAAGAGTTAGAAATATTGTCCTTCCCTGTATGAATGCAAACAGTTCATTTCTGGTAAGTCCCTTAATACTTCTCCTTGCTGTTTACTTTTGCATGCTTCCTCTCATTCTTGTGTTTGAAAGTCAAATTTTCTTTTCAGCTCTGGTCTTTTCATTAAGAATGATTGAAAGTCCTCTGTTTCATTGAAAGACCATATTTTCCCTTGAAGTATTATACTCAGTTTAGCTGGGTAGGTGATTCTTGGTTTCAGTCCTAGTTCCTTTGCCTTCTGGAATATCCTATTCCACGCCCTTCGATCCCTTAATGTAGAAGCTGCTAGATCTTGGGTTATCCTGATTGTATTTCCACAGTACTGGAATTGTTTCTTTCTGGCTGCTTGCAAGATTTTTTCCTTGAGCTGGGAGTTCTGGAATTTGGCCACAATGTTCCTAGGAGTTTCTCTTTTTGGATCTCTTTCAGGTGGTGATCGATGGATTCTTTCAATACTTATTTTGCCCTCTGGTCCTAGAATGTCAGGGCAGTTTTCCTTGATAATTTCATGCAAGACGATGTCTAGGCTCTTTTTTTGATCATGGCTTTCAGGTAGTCCCATAATTTTTAAGTTGTCTCTCCTTGATCTATTTTCCAGGTCAGTTGTTTTTCCCATGAGATATTTCACATTCTCTTCCATTTTATCGTTCTTTTGGTTTTGTTTGGTGATTTCTTGGTTTCTCATAAAGTCATTAGACTCCATCTGTTCCATTCTAATTTTGAGAGAACTATTAAATTCAGTGAGCTTTTGAGCCTCTTTTTCCATTTGGCTCATTCTGCTTTTGAATGCATTCTTCTCCTCATTGGCTTTTTGAACCTCTTTTGCCAATTGAGTGAGCCTATTTTTCAAGGTGTTAATTTCCTCAGCATTTTTTTGGGACTCCTTTACCAAGATATTGACCTTTTTTTCATACTCTTCTTGCATCTTTGTCATTTCTCTTCCCAGTCTTTCCTCCACCTGTCTAACTTGCTTTTCAAAATCCTTTTTAAGCTCTTCCAAGGCCTGAGCCCACCCAACACCCCCCTGGGGTGTCTGGGGTACTGAGGCCCCGCCCTCCTCATCTTTCCCTGATGGGAAAAATACGTCCTCGTCCTCCCCATCAGATCCGAAGGTCGGGATCATTTGCATTTGTTGGAAAAAACTCTCTAAAGTCTTGTTTTTCTTTCCCTTTCTAGGCATTTTCCCAGCCAGTTACTTGACTTCTGAGATTCCTTTCCACCTCCGCCTGGATCCGCCCAGCTAGTACTTGGCCTCTGAGATTCAAATGCGCTTTCCCCGCGGCAAGCTTTAGTTCTGGCGCAGGGTGGGGGCAGGGCCGCTTCCTAGCTTGGGCCCTCAGGGGCTTTCTGAAGCGACTTTCAGGAACAGAGCGGGTGGGGGGTGGGGTGGGGGGCCCCGCCTGCTGTGCTCAGCTCCCTTGGGGGTTTTATTCAGAGGCGTTCAGCAGTAGAGCAGGGTGGGGGCAGGGCCGTCTCCCCTGCTCGGCTCCCTCAGGTTGGAAAGACCTTCAGTATTGAAGATCCTACCTGCTGCTGGGGGATTCCTGAGTCCTGGGCCGCTGCCGCCTCAGCCGCCCGCCCACGCCTCTGCCTCTGCCGCTTCCTGCCCCCATCTCTGCCTCCGCCGCTTCCTGACCCCGTCTCTGCCGCCGCCGCTTCCTCCCGAGGGGGCCCGCTCCCCTCCCCTAGCGCAGGCTTCTTTTTAACTGACCTTTAGCTTCTGTGGGCAGAGGGACTTTCCCGGCTACCGGAGATTCTCCCGGAGCTTTCCTCTCTGAAGTCTGCTCAGGTCAGCTTCTCTGGGTCGCGGCCAGGGGTGGGGGTGGGGTCCGCTTTCTGGAGTGCGATGGACCCCGGGGACGGCTCTCCAGGGTTCAGTGGAATGGAAATCTCTTCCCCTATGTTTGTGCACCCCCTGCAGAGATTCAGAATTTATGGGGCTCTCCTTTTACCTCAATTCCATGGGTTGTGGGTTCGGAGCTCGTGAATGTGCGTCCTTCTACTCCGCCATCTTGGCTCCGCCCTTTCCTCGATAATTTCATGGAAGATGATGTCTAGGTTCTTTTTTGATCATGACTTTCAGGTAATCCCATAATTTTTAAATTGTCTCTCCTGGATCTATTTTCCAAGTCAGTTGTTTTTTCAATGAGATATTTCACATTCTCTTCCATTTTTTCATTCTTTTGGTTTTGTTTGGTGATTTCTTGGTTTCTCAGAAAGTCATTAAACTCCATCTGTTGCATTCTAATTTTGAGAGAACTATTATCTTCAGTGAGCTTTTGAATCTCTTTTTCCATTTGGCTAATTCTGCTTTTGAAAGCCTTCTTCTCCTCATTGGCTTTTTGAATCTCTTTTGCCAATTGAGTTAGCCTATTTTTCAAGGTATTATTTTATTCAGCATTTTTTTGGGTCTCCTTTACCAAGGTATTGACCTGTTTTTCATGCTTTTCTTTCATCTCTCTCATTTCTCTTCCCAGTTTTTCCTCCACCTGTCTAACTTGATTTTCAAAATCCTTTTTGAGCTCTTCCATGGCCTGAGCCCACCGGACATCCACCTTGGATGTCTGGGATACAGAGGCCCCACCCTCCACGTCTTTCCCTGATGGTAAGAATATTTCCTCATCATCAGAATTGAAAGGTGGGAACATCTGTACCCCCTCAAAGTAGCTCTCTATAGTCTTATTTTTCTTCCCTTTTCTGGGCATTTTCCCAGCCAGTTACTTGACTTCTGAGATTCCTGTCCACCCCTGCCTAGATCCGCCCAGCTAGTGCTTGGGTTCTGAGATTCAAATTGGCTTTCCTCGGCAGGCGCAGCTGCTATTCAATGTGAGCTTAAGTTCTGGTACTTGGGTGGGGGCAGGGCCACCTCCCAGGCTCAGTTCCCTCAGGGGGTTTATGCAGAGACTTTTGGTAATGGCCCTGAACTTCTGTGTGCTGCTTGGGGAGTCCTGGGCCACCGCTACTGCCTCTGGCGCTGCCTCTGCCACTGCCTCTGCCGCTGCCTCCCGAGGGGGCCCAAGTCACGGAGACACCCCGCTTCCCTCTTGGCCAGCCCAGACGCCTCTCTCACTGACCTGTAGCGTCTGTGGGTAGAGTGACCTTCCTGGCCGCCAGAGATTCCGTCCCTGAAGCCTGCTTGGATCTGCTCCTCTGGGGCCGTAGCCAGGGTTGCTCAGGGGTGGGCTCTGCTTTCCAGGGTGCAACGGACCCCTGGGAACCACTCTCCACGGCTCTCTGGAACGGAAATCTTTTCCATTGTGTTTCTGGGCACCTTGCAGTGATCCAGAATTTGTGGGGAGTTCTTCTTGCAGGAAATATATGGGCTGTGGGTTCGGAGCTAGCATACGTGAGTGTTTCTACTGCGCCATCTTGGCTCCACCCCCCATTCCTGGGTCTTTAATGCATGTTTGTGGACAGACGTGACTGGCTAAGCTAAGAGAATGTGAAGAGGGCTGGGTCCCCTTAAAAGTGGAATGATCTTAAAGGGAAAATGTCATCCCATGGGCTGGTCTACTTTGGAACAACATTTTCCCCAGGGCCATTTTAATAATTTATGGCATGTCAATTCATTTCAAATAAAGTAGTACACAGATAGCCTTTTTAATATCTTCCCAGAAAAAGTTCTACTAAATCAGAGACTCTCAGAATCACTGAACCACAGGAGCCATATAGTTCCACCGCTACCTGAACCAGAATGCCCTCTACAATTTCAATTCAGCTAATTAAATTCAACAAGCATTTAGTAAAAGTCTGTTATGTGCTAAGCATGGGCTAGGTTCTGAAGATGAAAAAAAAAGTAAAAATTAAATAGTAGCTACCTTTAAGGGAGTTATGTTGTACTGGAGGGCAGGGAGTACAAATAAATATAATTTAATTTCAATAAGAAGAGGATATGAAAAGGCAAGGGAATCATGAAAGGCATCATGTAGGTCATGGCATTTGAGCTATGTTTTTAAGGACAAGAGGACTTTCCATGGTGGAGGTGAGGATTCCAGATATTAAAAGTACATGGAGGTAGTAAATGACCTAGATCTTCTGATGTCATTTGAGCTATGCTTTTAAGGAAAAGAGGAGTCTACATGGTAGAGATGAGGAGACAGTCCACTCTATATAGTACAAATGTGTGGAGGTAGTAAATGGAGTTTCATATATTCCAACTTTTTGGAATGGAGAGTAAGTGAAAAAGAACAATAGGAAATGAGCAGAAAGGTAGGTAAAAACCCCTTTGTGAAGACTTTTAAGTATCCGCTTAGAGATTTTGTCTTTTATTCTAGAGACAGTGAAGATTTTTTAGTAGGGAAATGCCATGGTCAAATCTATGCTTTAGGAAGATCAGTTGGATAGCGTGTATATGGGTTAGAGATGGATTATGAGATCACAGTGTCATAGATTTAGAGCTGATACAGAACTCATAGGCCATTTGTTCCAACACCCTATTCTACAAATGAGGAAACTGAGGACCAGATCCAAGATCATACAGGTAGTAAGCACCAAAGGTAGTATTGGAGCCAGAGGAGAGACTAGAGACCAAGAGACCGGTTAGAAGACTATAGCAATAGTTCAAGTGAAAAGTAATGAGGCCCTGATGTTGGTGGCCATATCAGGGAAAGAAGGGGGATGGATTTAAGAGATGTGGAATTAGGACAAACAAAGGCTTACTGGATATAAGGGTTGATGGAGAGGGAAGAGTTGAGGAGGACATCAAGGTCATGAACCTGGGTTAACAGGAAGGGTGTGGTCCCTTCAACAGAAACAAGGTGGTTGAAGGAAGGAGAGGTCCAAATGGTCAGCTTTCATCTGCTTGAATACATCCTGTGATGGGAGACTCACTGGCTACTGGGGAAGCCCATTCCAAGTCACCAGATTTGCTCTAATGGCTGGGAAATGTTTCCTCATATTACTCCTCAATTCATTGCTTTGAAATTTTCCATTGCTCATCATCCTTAAAGTACTTTACCAGGAGTTGCTGAGGACTGATATTTACAAAACATTTAGACATCAATGACACATCAGAAAGAAAAGTATCAGGTAAATTGTTATTTTAGAGCCCTTTTGAGATTATGTAATCCAACCCCCTCATTTTACAAACAAGAAAACTTAAGGCTCAAAAGGAAAGATGATTTACCGGAGACTACACAACTATATAAATAGTATTTTATTTTTCCGAATTGCATGGAAAGACAATTTTAAAATATTCATTTTTATACGATTTTGAGTTCCAAGTTCCTTCTTACCTCCCTTCCCTTCCTCTTCCCTAATATAAGCATTTTGATATAAGTGTAATCATATAAAATATATTCCTGTATTAGTCATGTTTACACAACTATCTAAATACCCAGACAGAGTCAGAAGGCAAGAGTCTAGTCGGGGTGGGGAAGAAATCCTATGTTCTGTAAAGTTTGGATTCAGTCAAAGGGCCACACTTGAGAACCTAGAGGGCCACATGTGGCCTCAAGGTCACAGTTTCCCCACTCCTGGCCTAGATCTTCTGACTCTAATATCTCATTATTAGAAAGATCCTTGAGTTAAGCATGTGAAGACCTGGTTCTAGTCTGAAATCCTGGACTCTGGGTACTTATGGAACTAGGGTTAAATAACCATTTTCTATCTGATGGCCAATGCTCTGAGCCTCAGATTTGCCCTGCCCATAAAGGAGAAAAAAGCCAAAAGGACAGAAGGCATGGAACAGATGGTTTTACCACCATAAATGGAAACCAAAGTTCTCAATGTCTGAGATAAGAGGGAGAGATATCTGTCATAGGCCAGTCTTTGAGTCTACTCACCCTGTTCTACAAGTGATGAGTGAGCAATGGTAACCCTTTCAGCAACAGAACTTTTGAGTACAAGAGCAGTTATTGGGAGTGCTTTTCTCCAATCTGGTTGTTTTCCTGAATCTATGACCCATCTTGGGAGAAAGAACCAAAACTGAGAACCAGAGTTCCCAAGGCCTTCATGTTAGACCTACTGGATGCTATCATTTTGAGAATTGTTCTATGTTCCCTATATGCCTTTTTCTACTTAGAGTGATTGAGTGTGTGTGTGTGTGTGTGTGTGTGTGTGTGTGTGTGTGTGTGTGTGTGTGGGAGGGTGATGCAAAATATCCAAACTTTGTCTTTCCTGGACCACCTGGGTTTTGGGACTGTGCCTAGATAAATATATGGAAATGCAGGGAAGAGAAATACAAAAAATCAAGGCATTTCCTTTCTTCAAGTAGCTTACATTCTAAGATAACATATTAGCAAGAAAGAAAGTGACAGGTTACACACTTAGGAATATGCTGTGGAGCAGGGCTGGGAAGTGTCATGTAGACCTGAGTCCTAGCAAGATAAAGCGAAAATTACATTTCTGGGTTAGAATCCAAGATCCCAGTCAATGGTTGAGTTCAGGGCTGGAAAATGGCATGAAAACCTGGGCCCATCTGAATGACCATGTCCTCCACGGCTTCCTCTTTGGTCTCCCTCTTCATTTGATCTCTCTCATCTCATGTTGGACTCTTTTTATCCATTCACTACATTCTAATTTAAGGTAGATTTCATTTAATAAAACATTCCTTCAATAAACATCTATTTGGCACCTCCTATATAAAGAGCATTGTATTAGGAGGTTACTCCATGCCAAAAGTATTTAGGTAGACCATGACGTTGACTTGTTCTTGGCTTCAGTTCCACTGGGGACACTTTTGGTTTAGAGATTTGGTTTGGCTCTGAGATTTGCCTGATCTTCCTTCCTCTTATTCCCCATTTAGCTAAGCAACTTGAATATAAAGGAAGAGAACCCCAAACCAGATGCTGAGGGTGAGTAGCTAGCAACTACACACCAGCTTTAAAAAGGATTCTGAATGGTTTGGCTTAGAATTTTTAGCTACCATCTGGGGATGTAACTTTAATTTAGTGAAACATTTGGCAAATGTCAGAAATAGGCTTGGGGAGCAGCAAACTCAATTTCATGAGAAATGGAACCAGAGACTTGGAAGGACTGAGTTTGAATTCTTCTTTTAATGTTTACTAACGTGACCTTGGTCAAGTCACCTAACCCCTCTGAGACTGTTTTATTTGTTTATAAGAGCTCTAATATATCATATAGCTCTAAATTGCTAATATTATGCCATAATGACTTCCTGGATGTATGGCTGTGGGTATTCATCTAATATCTGTAAAGGTCAATTGCTTCATCTACAAATTGCATGTAACAATACCAGTGGTACCTCCTTCACACACTTGTTAATGAAGCTAATGGGTTTAGTATGCCATAAAGTATTATATAAATTCCAATATTCTTATTTTTGTTATCATTCTGTGTGTGGAGGGAGTTAATTGTACAAACTCTCTTCTAGCTCTAGACCTAAGGTCCTCTCCAGTGCACCATGGGACTCTCCAATTCACTGTGAATTGGAGTTCTAGCTAGAAATCTTCTAGAGTTTGTTGAAGAAACTGAGGCCCTGAGGATTAGCCTGGGAGTAAAGAAGAAGTATAGGTTCAGTTTCTAACACATACAAGGTATGTGACCATGGGCACCACAAACTCTAAATGATCCTAAGCAACCTTCTAAGACTATAAGTTATAGATCAATGAACCATCAACTTTAGTGAAGAGTTTCCCCATTCCCAGAGAAGTGAGAGTTCTCTTTAGCTAATCACCAAACAAGACTAAAAACCAAAACACTGGAAGGTACTTCCAGGATTCAGTGGAAAAGTACTGCTCTTTCGATAATAAGCTAGTTGAGTTCGGGAGATTCAAGGAACAAAGATACAGCTACATTTACCTTAATCCTACTACAAGCTCCACTACAAAAAAAGCATGTAATTTTAGGAGAAGGGTTACCAAGCAGATTGATAAATTATCTCACCCCACTTAGAGCAAGTTAAAGATGCTAAGCCATGATAACATAACCAATGCAGAATGCATCTTAATTGAATCCAATCAGTGTTTCAGTTAGGTACAAGAGAAAGTCTGTTTCAATTGATTGGAAAAACTTGGTCATTGCTTGTGAGTCATCTGTAAAATATCAATTCAGTTCGGGGACTGAAAGGTTTAAGCATCAGGTGACTTAGAGTGGAAACTTTCTATCCAAGCCTTTAAGAAAGAATAACCTGGGGAGGACTGGGGAAGATAGTGTTAGACTATCAGTCTAGGTTTCAATCTCCTCCCTTCTACTTTTGGTCAGAGGAGGACTTCGTGACTTTGAAGAGTTTTTCATCATCACCCTGGAACAGCAATAAATGGCTGATAGCAGTCACCAAAAGACATTGATATATTAGATGAACTGAAGAAAATTGAGTTAAAAACCAGCATAAAAGCTATACTGTACCTAAGGGGAATACCCCGAGGGTTTTACCAAAAAAAAATTTATAGAAACTGCAAATTACCCTTTGTCATATGTGATTTCTAAGTTTGAGGTCCCTTTCTCTAGAATTTTGTATATGCTGATGGGATAGAGTATCACAGACTTTTGGGGGGATGTTTTGTACTGACTCTTCTACCAACTGAGTAAATATTCCTTTACTAAAAGCCAACTGTCTGGCTGACCAATTGATATTGACTGATAAGAAATGGAGAACACCAATGGGGGCTCATCAGTTATAGCATTAGAAAGATAACCCCCTAACCCATCAAAGTTACCTCTGGACTCTGAAGGGAAATGTAGCAATCTAGCTCTGAGGATACAACTTCTCAGTTTGTGGGAGTTTAGAAAATAACACCAGAGTTTGCATGTACTACAAAAATCATTATAGATCATTTACTCATTCAAAAAGTGCCAAATATTTATACATTCTCAACTTCATTGCCTCTCCCACATGCCTTTTTGGTCCCATCTAGGCTACTGAAATCCAGTAATGTGTCTCAGTTCCAGAAGTCAACAAATACTGGCTGAACCACTGTTGTTAGGGTTAGTGGGGCTTTATATTGAAATAAATGAAGGAAGCTGAAGCACTTTACAAATAGTTTAGTCTTAGAGTAAGCAGGTAAGACAAGCACCAGGGATGAAAGAATTTGTTTGAAATCAGGGACTAGTATTCATGACTGTCTATCAATCACTCTAGCTATATCTATGTGCATGTCCTCTTCCTCTGGACAAAAGAGACCTAGTCTAATCGACCTGTCATCAGATGGCTAGGTATATAGTCCTAGGCTAGGATCATAGTGCTAGAATTGGAAAGATCCTTAGAGGCTGTCTTGTCCCAATTCCTCATTTTACAGATGAGAAGAGTGGTCATGAAGATTAAGGTGACCAGAGAACCTAGCTATTTTGGTCTCTGAAAATCAAGTCAGTCACCACATTTGAGCAGTCTTGGATGATTTTTGGGTAGAATGTGCCTTTGGATGATGGAGATTGCCTATTAACAGGTGGTGTCATGAAAACTGATATGCTAGCATACAGAGAAAAAAGAGGAGGAGGAGAAAGGAAAGGAGGAAAGTATGCCAATTTTAACAGATGCACTAGGACAAGAGTCATAGTGAAGGGATTCTATGAAAGTCACAAAGTGTGAAGGAAAAGATGAAATATTTCTCACAGCTCTTTTAAAAATTTTAAATATTTATTATTTTATTTTCCCCAATTATATGTAAAACTAATTTTAACATTTGTTTTTAAAATTTTCTAAATTTTATTCCTCCCTCCCTCTCCTTTCTCTTCATTGAGAAGGCAAACAATTTGATATAGAGGATACATGTGCAGTCATGCAAAACATTTCCATATTAGTCATGCTGTAAAAGAAAACACAGACCAAAAAAACCCTCAAGAAGGATAAAGAAAGTAAAAAAAAGTATGTCTCAATCTGCATTCAGACTCCATCAGTTCTCTCTCTGAAGGTAGACAGCATTCTTCATAAGTCCCTTAGGAACCATCTTGGATCACTGTAGTATTGGGAAGAGCTAAGTCAAACATAGTTGATCATGGCATAGTGTTACTGTCACTGTGTACAGTGTTCTCTTGGTTCTGCTCAATTCACTTTGCATCCGTTCACCTCATAGCTCTTTAAAAAGTTGTTTTGATAAATAAATCATATAGATATATGTGTGCTTTGTTGTTCAAAGCTTTTCCCCTTCATAGCCTGGACCCCTCTCCAGTCTTCTTACATCTTGTTCACCACCATGTATTCAAATCCAGTGGCACGGAACTCTTAGCTGTTCTTCTTTCAGGACATACCATCTGCTAATTCTGAATGCTTTCAGAGGCTATCCGCATGCATGGGAATCTCTCCCTCCTCATCTCTGCTTCTCAGTTTCCTTGGTTTCTTTCAAATCCAGACAAAAAATCCCATCTTCTACTGGAAGCCTTTCATAATCCCCCTTAATGCTAGTACCTTCCCTCGGAGGTTACCTCCAATTCATCCTGTCTGTACCTAGTCAGTGCATAATTGCTTGCATTTTGTCTCCATTATATTGTGAACCTTTATTTGTAGCCTTAGCACAGTGTTTCCCCCATTACATTGTGAGCCCCTTGAGGTCACAGACTGTCTTTTGCCTCTTTTTTGTATCTCCAGTGCTCATCATAGTGTCTGGTACATGATAGATGCTTAATAAATGTTTATTGACAGACTGGCTACCTTATAATTACATGGCTATTGGCTCCTTTCTTCTGAATCTGCTTTTACTCTGATCCCCCAATACATGATGCAAGAGGGTAAATCTCATGGAAAGGAGGTCCACCATCCCCACCATCACCCCAACCAATTGCTGATTAACTGCTGCCAACAGGGCAAGTAAGCCAGTGTAGCTGAAGCAGCAGGGCTCCCCCAAAGGAAGAGATAGGATGTGGTCTGTGCCAGAGGTGTCAAACCATTGCCCCAACCCACTTCAATAACTGTCTATCCTCCACTCTGGTGGAGACAGTTCTGGATCCAGAATCCAAGAGTCTAGGAATTACATTGTCGTCCAGACCATCAGCTCAGCTCGTTGATAAGGGAAGCAACTTTCATGAAGAAGGGGGCCACCATTTTTACCACCACTACCCAGTACTGACCAGTGGCTCCCAAGGGGCAGATAAGCACTTGAGAATGGCCATGAGACCACAAACACAGCTGCCATCTAGGTCC
This sequence comes from Bettongia penicillata ogilbyi, assembly GCA_023548195.1. Taxonomy (NCBI): domain Eukaryota; kingdom Metazoa; phylum Chordata; class Mammalia; order Diprotodontia; family Potoroidae; genus Bettongia; species Bettongia penicillata. Next base: position 3,773,322 of record JAJHZJ010000029.1, on the reverse strand, counting down.
CCACCACCATCATCCAGGGAAACTCTCCTTGTGAAGATGAGACCTGTCAACTGTCTTAGAGCTCCCAACTCCTCAGCAATCTCAGGTACTGAAGAGTATAAAAAGATGGCTTTTGCCACCAAAGCCCTAGGCATTGACAAGTGATTCATCAGCAGAACGGGACATGGTTTGATCGATGGAAGTGGTGATGAAGAAAGGACATTCCCATCTGCTTTGCTGCTGCATCCAAGTGACCATAAACCCTCTCCTAGGTTCTCCCCCATTCGAATATTAACTCAAGAGCAGAGAAGGCTTCACCTTGCTTTTTTATTACCAGTGCTTGACCCGTAGTAAGTGCTTAATAAATGGTTTTTTCTTATTTATTCATCTATTCACTCATTCACTCATTCATTCATCTTGGATTGAAGGAGCTATTCATTACATCTATAATTTGGCCTCCTTCCTGTAGAGGATGCTGTTGTCCAGTCATTGTTAAATCAGCCAAATCTTAAATAATATGGACAGTCACATAGAACCTCAGATTCAGAAATGACATTAGCTGTCATCTGGTCCAACCCATCCCGGATGGAGGATGCCCTCTGTAATATCCCTAGAAGGTGGTCAGTCAGCCTGTACTTGAAAACACCATAACATTGGAGACCTAGAACTAGAAGAACCTTTGCAGTCCTTGAGTCCAGGTCCCTCATTTTGAGGATGAAGTTAAGTGACTTGCCCAAGGTCATACACACAGAGGTAGTGAGCATCAGGAAGGATCTGAACCCAGATTCTCTGATTTCAGAGCCAGTGAAACCTTCTGCATTGTAGCACATGGCCTCACACCTCAAATACAAAGGAATCCATGACATCTGAAAGCAGCTCCTTCCTCTACTATGGCATACCACTAATCTAATTCAGATTACATGTACTGTGGGGTCCAAATTCCCTGTACTACTCAACCACATACGAGGCAGTATGGCATGGTAGGTAGAGGGACAGCCTTGGTCTCGGAAAACCAAGATTCAAGGACTGCCTCTTAAGCATACCAGTTTTGTGACCAGAGAGGAACAAATTACTTACCTTCTTACCCCAGACACCTCTCAAAAGCTATAGGTTGCACATCTGCCTTGAAGGAGGGAGGAAAGTTATAATGATATAATACTTGACAGTCTCATTGCATAGGGAGGAAAGCATTGGAACAGGAGCCAAAAGACCTGGCTTTGTCACCTTGGGCAAGTCACTTAACTTTTCAGTGCCCCCAGGGAATTCTAAAGCTCTTACAGATCAGGGAAAGGGAATGGTATAGGCATTTATATCCCAAACACTATGTACCAAGCACTGTGCTAAACATGTTGCAAACATTATCTCATTTGAGCCTCACAACAACCCTGGGACACAGGTACTCTTGTCATCCCCATTTTACATTTGGAGGAAACGGAGGCAGAGGTTAAAATGACTTGCCCAGGGTCTCACAGTAAATGTCTAAGGCTAGATTTGAATTCTGACTCCAGGTTCAGAGTTGTATAGTACCTAAATATTTGTGTATCACTGGGAGGAATTTCTACATTAACAAGAACACAGGTTCAGGGTTTGGTTTTTTTTTTTAAATTCACTTTATTCTGCTAAATCGAATTTCAGAAAAAATGTCAACTGTGAGTATAAAGTCCTTTCCTCAGCCAAGCTGTGGAGGTTCCAGTGGCCAGGACCCTTTCTTCAGAACTTAGAACTCCAGAATCTAGTGGAGGATTGTTACAATGCATGGAAACTCAAGCCAGTTTACCCCAGAGGCCCTTTACCTTCCCAGCCAGGGATATTGTCCACTGGATCTGAGCCTGCAGAGTCCTCCTGAGCCCAGGTACTGAATGTTTTCCTGGTTTCCAGTCAGTAGATGTTTTTGTAGCTTTTACAAAAACACAAAAAAGGAAAGACTTAGGGCAAGAGGCTGATCCAGTACCATAGACATTCATTCAGAGCTTACAGAGGGAGGGTTTTTCTTTGCCACAGGAGGTGGGATATGGGACAGGACAGAGGGTAATAGTCATAGGTACCTGTCCTTCCTGCCTCCATCTTCTTCAAAAAAAAAGGATAAAAAGAAAGAAAGAAAAGAGTATCTGTGAACCATAAAAAAAAAACCCTAGAAGAGAGAAGAAGGAAGTCCAAACATACCAAAAAAACCCCAAAAAAACAACCAAACCCAAAACAAGACCCTACAAAGTCTAGAGAAGACACATTTCCCACCTTCACAAGACTTATAGTTTAACAGTAGGACCACAATGCAAACAATTGTAATACAGCAACTCATGGGACTGAGAGGCTATTTGGCATAGGAGTAGAGTTTTTGTTCAATTGGGGTTTCCTTAGCCAAGAAGCTAGAGTGGTTTGCCATTTCCTTCTCCAGCTCATTTGACAGATGAGGGAACTGAAGAAAACAGGGTGAAGTGACTTGCTCAGGGTCACACAGTAAGTGTGGGAGGCAAGATTTGAACCCATGAAGATGAGTCTTCTTGACTCCAGACCCAGCACTATATGCACTATGGCACCCCTTAGCTGCCTACTAGTGAATAGAGAGGAGGCCTCAAAACCAGGGAGATCTGAGTGCAAATCCCACCTTTGGCATATTCAGACTTTGTGATTCTAAGCAGATGATTATATATCCATACTGCAGGCAACCTCCTAAGACTCAGTGGCAGAGATGGTGCTAGCTTGCACTGGTAGAGGTCTGGTGTCTTTCCCTAGCAGTGACAAAACCAAAAGTTAGAGACTTTTAGAAGCATGTCTATGGGAGGTCCAAGGGAAAAGGTCAGAAGAGCAAAAATCAATCAGAAATAAGATTCAAACCCAGGTCCTCTGACCCCAGGGCTGGTGATCTTTCCACTTTACTCTCTGAGATCTTATAGAGAAGAGACAAAAGGACTTTTTTTCTCTTAATTTTTCACTCTTGTACACTCAAAGAAAATGTTGGACATTCAGGCCTCCTGGTTTTAAAGAGGCAGCTAGGTGGCTCAGTGGATAGAGCCCTGGGTCTGGTGTAAGGAGGACCTGAGTTCAGATCTGATCTTAGACCCCAGGCAAGTCCCTCAGATATCCTTCAACCTCAGTTTCCTCTACTGTAAAATGGGAACAATAACAGTACCTACCTCCCAAAGGTAGATGAAGATGTAATGAAATATTTGTGAAGCACTAGCTATTTAACAAATGCTTGTTCCCTTTCCCCTTAGATTTTCTAAGGTTTGCTGGTGAGACCTCAGGGAAGCTTTTTGTCCTGACATCTGCCTCACCTTCTTTTCTGCCCCAGCATGGCGCAGAGCTCAACACTTCCTATTGTTCAATGACTAGAACAGGGGAGACAAGGAGAATGGAAAATGTGATCTCGAATGTCAAATTCCTTTGAAGGCCAAGGAAGAGAGCTGTGTCCAGGTACTGCCCCAGATGGTTTCTAAGAATCCCTGATGACATATCATTGTGGAAAAGGCAAAGATGATGCTAGCAGCCCCTGCCTATGATGGGTTCTCAAGGATGTTACTTGGTTGGCAAGACCTGAAGTGTTTCTCGAGATCAAAGGATGGTGTGAAAATAGGTTATGAAGGAGAAGGCAGGGAAACTGAGTCTGGGGCTAAGTAGATAAAATGCTGCATTCAAATCTGGCATCACTTCCTAGCTGTCTGACCCCTGGCGAGTCACTTAATCTCATTAAGCTTCATTTTCCTTATCTGTAAAATGAAGATAATATAGAACCTACCTCCCAGGTAGAGGTTGAGAGAATCCAATGAGGAAATGCAGGTAAAGAGCTTTGCAAACCTTAGAGTGCTATATAAATACTAACAGTTATTCATTTTGCTAGACCTCACTTTCCCCAATTATAAATGGAGTGGGTTATTGGGGGCAGGTTAGAGTAGCTAACAAGGAGGGAAGGTATCTTGGTGAATTAGAAAGGGTGTCACATCTGGGTGTGGAATTCTGGTTCTGCCACTTACTACTTGTATTACCTTGTATAACCTCTTTTACCTCATCTGTAAAACAATGGGGTCAGGCTAGATGGTCTCTGAGGTCCATTTAAACTGAAAACCTATGGTTCTCTGGGTGCCAACCTGCTATCTAGGTCACCCACCAGGGCTTTAAGAAGGAAACTTCAAGAGGTAGCATGGAGTGATGAAGAAGGTGCTACCTTTGGAGTCAGAGGACCTGAGTTCAAAGTTTGGTTCTGCTGCTTTGTCCCTGCGAGACCTTGAACAAGCTATTTAAATTTATCCTCCCAGGGTTCATTTCCTCCTCTGTGAGATGGTCTTCTGGGTTTAAATTTGTAAGTTCTCATCATAGTTGTGTTCTAGGAAGCCTTTTCTAATTACATATTTAAGCAAATCTGCCCCTTTGGGGGTTGCAGATTCTAGACATAGAGATGAGAGCCATTAGCCATAATTCAATTCAATGAATATGTAATAATTAATAGTGACAATTTGGAGAAAAAAGAAAGAAGAGAAGGAGAGGGAGGAAGAGGAGGAGCAGCTAGCATTTATATAAAGCTTTAAGGTCTGCAAAACACTTTCTATATGTTAACTCATTTGATCCTCACAAGTCTGGAAAGAAGGAGCTATTGTTACCCCCATTTTATAGAGGAAACTGAGGCTGAGTGAGCTTTAGGGACTTGCCCAGGGTCAGGCGACTGAGCTGGCATGTCTGCCTACTAGGTGTTGAGGATACAAAATCAAAAAAGCAATAATCCCTGCCCTCATTGTAGCCATTATTAATGAAAGAAAATAATTTGCTAGCACTCTTCTGTAGGAGTTGTCTCCCCGATTAGAGAGTGAGTTCCTTGAAGACAGGCATGGCCTTGTTGTTTATTTCTATAACCCTTATACTTAGTACAGTGCTGGGTACACAGTAGGTACTTAATAAATGGGGTTTCATGCAGTCATCCTTTTCCTCCAAAGAATCATAAGATCATAAATTTAGAGATGAAAAGAATCTTAAAGCCCATCAAGTCAGATCCCTTCATTTTACAAATGAGGAAACTGAGGTGCAGAGAGGCTTAATTAGTTTGCTCAGGATCACACAGTGTCTCAGGTGGAATTTGAATTCACATCTTTGCTCTAGTTCCAATGTCTTTATCCACTACACCGTTGGAAACCATTTGAAATCACAGAGCCAGCTCCATTGCCCGGGCTAGCATCCATCTGGCCCCCGATTTTCATCCCCTGGCTAGCTAACGTGCCATGGTCCCCACTTCCCCTGAAAAGCACGTAATTAGGGAGCTAGCTATGCCCTGATCAGGTTGCTAACAAGGTGGCTGACAGACGAGCTCAATACAAAAGCAAACAAGAACGTCAGCATCTACAGATGCCTTTTATTTTTGATGACAGGAGATGGCATTCTCCTGTTTTTAATTGCTCCTCCAGCAGGCTTTGCTGGAACAAATCAAAGGCTTTACCCAGGCCAGGCAGCTGTTTTCAGAGCCTTCACTGCAGCAGAGGGAGGAGGCTTTGGCCTCTTGATGCAGGATATTTCTCTTTCCCGGGGATGACTAGAGAATTTCACCCCTTGGAGGAAATGTCTCTCCTTTCCCCTGACCTGGCACCAGTCAACATGTTCTCTGAGATAGCCTGCAATGCCAGGTGACTAATCTGAACTCATCAGCACCTGGCCGCCTGCCACATTGTACATTTGGACGTCCCACTTCAAAAGAAAGCAGCAGGGAGAAAATTATCATGTGTCAGCATCTTTAAAATACCACAATTTTCTGCTCACCTGGGTAAGTGCTTATATGTCTGGATTTTCTACTACCATTTTTTTTGCAAGAACAACAACAGTGGGTGTGTCCTGGACATGGTAATTACTAGTTATGGACAAGATTGTTATAGCCTGTTTTGTAGTCATTCTACAGAGACTGAGGTTTGTTGTAGTGTCTTGGGACTCCCCCAGCTTCCCACGTGGGCTTATTTCAGACAAACTATTTCAGATTTAAAGATCACGGGATTATAGATTTGTGTGTGTGCATATAAGTATAGGGGTGTGTGTGTGTGTGTGTGTGTGTGTGTGTGTGTGTATACACACACGATATGAAGGAGATGGAAAACCACTCCAGTATCTTTGCCAAGAAAACCCCATGGAAATCCATGGGAAAATGTAAAGTCAGAAAGGACTAAACACTGAATGGCCACAAATATATGCATATTATATATATATATATGTATTTCTTTCACTCACTACACATATATACATAAATACATACATGTGTATATCTTTCCATACATATTTTCTAGGTGAATCTATCACTTAGTATATGTAGCTAGCCACTTAATACAAGTAGCATGCATGGATGGACATACACAAGGGGAATATGCCTAGCGAAGGTATATGAATGAAGAAGCAACTCACACCTATGGTACTTCAGTCCCAGACATCCCTATTCCCTCACGGCCTGTCCTCTAGTGGTCTAATGAGGTATAACATCTCTGTTGAGTGTGTGGACATGACATATAGTCTCTATCAGACATTGCTTCTTGCTGGCTTTCTGAGCACCCTCCTGGATGGCGATCCACTGGACCAATCAATCACTCTGGTTGCTTCCAATAGTGACTTTTCTAGGCACCAGGCTTTAGAGTTCCTCCACTTCAAGCTTTTGCCTCTACCTGGAGTTTCTAGCTTTGGTGCTACTTCTTATCCGTAAGAAAAAATGGATTCTGCTCCCCCTCTCAATTTATAGCTCAGGAGTTTAACTTACAGCTCTTTTTAGGAAGTCTAGGTCTTTTCATAACCAGTTATCAGGCTAGAGAAAAACTATTGGCTATTTTTTTCTCCTCCATAAGAAGAGTGTCAATCCTCAGAAACTTTGCTATTCCTGGTATTTTCTCCCCCAAAAGAGAGTCCTAACCTCAGAATCCTAACTTACCAATACATCAAACAACTGGACAATTTAAATGTGTGTGGAGGTTTTGTCAAGTTCCTACTCATCAAAGGCAGTGTCTCTGTCCCAAGCTTTCATCTGACTTAGGGTTAGAAAGTCATTGTAAATCACTGCTGTGTCTTCTTATCAAAAGGCACTCATTCAGCAACATTTAGGGACTGTCTTGCCAAATAACTTCCAAAGGCTGTCTATAGCCCTTCTGTTTTTCCATCCTCCACCCCATTTTCTCAATACTAAGATTCTTTTGATCTCCTATGTAAATGAAAGCACGGAACAGAAACAGAAAGGGACAAGCACAGAAACACAAGTCTCTTTAGCTAAAACTGTTTCAAGGCAATATCCTCCAGCTTATTCATCTCAATCCTTTATTTAATTTTTCTTTCTCTATTACATATGTGTGATATGTCTAAGATTTGCATTATTTTAAACCAAGTCCTTGAATAGGACTACATCTAGTGCAGATCTTGAACTTAACAAGCCCAAAACCAAACTCATTATCTTGCCTTCTAAACCTTTGCCTCTTCTGAATCTCCCTATTACAGTTGAGGATACCACCATCTTCCCATTCAACCAGTCTCAAAACCTAGCCACCATCCTTAACACCTCACTCTCACCCCCACCATACCCAGTCAGTTGCCAAGCACTGTCACTTCTACCTCAAACCTCTTGCCTATTCCGCCTTCTCTCTTCTGATGCTGCTATCACCCTGGCTCAGACTCTCATCAGTTCATGTCTGGGCTTATTGCAATAACCTGCTAGTTGGTCTTGCTGTCTCAAGTCTCTCCCCATTTGAACCTATCCCTAATTCAGCTATCAAACCGATCTTTGTAAAACTATATCATCCCACTATTTAATAAACTCCAATAATCCCTGGCAGGTTCCTTACCTTATGGTTACCTCCAGGATCAAATAGAAAATTCTCTCTTTGGCTTCATAACTTGTTTTCTTCCTACTTTTCTAGTCTTCTTACACTTTACTCCCCTCCGTTAGTCTGAAGTCAATCTACATTGGCCTCTTTGCTGTTTCTCAAATACAATATTCCGTTTCTTTATTCAGGGCTTTTGATGACTCTCTCTTATGCTTGAAATGCTCTCCCTCCTCCTATCTGATCACTAGCTTCCTTGACTTCTTTCAATTATCAGCTAAAACCCCACCTTTGTAGAAGATACCTTTCCCAGGCCCCCTTAATCTTATAGCCTCTTGTACCTACATGTTCTCATGTTGCTTCCCCCTCACCATTAGACTGTGAACTCCTTGAGAGTGGAGTTGGTTTGTTTTCATTTGGTTTCTTTGCCTTTTCTTCCTATCTTTAATGCCTAACATAGTGTAGCACATAGTAGGTGTTTCATAAATGATAACTGACTGACTGACAGTTCTGATACATGAAACATCAGGCAGCTCTTGAAGTGTGCGGGGGTTTATAAATGGAACCACGTGCTGGAGTGACCTCCATCAAGCACCAGGAAGCAGACCATGTGTTTTTGGGAGTGGTAAGCCCTAGTGATGGAGAGAGGAATGAAGGGAAGGGCCACAGAACCACAGAATATCTGAGTTGGAAGGGCCCCAACCCATTCCTGAATGTGAACCCCAACAAGTAGTCATTAGGCTTTTGCTTGCAGACTGGTGCTGACCATTTCACTTTGGAACAGGTCCTTATGTCAAGTCTGAATTAGTCTCTATAAAACTTCCAACCATTGCTCCTTGTTACAATAATAATAATAAATAGGTAACATTTACATAGTGCCTACTATGTGCTGGGCACTGTGCTAAGAACTTTACAATTATTACCTCATGACCCTCACAACAAGTGTCATGAGAGGCAGGTGCCATTATTATCTCTATTTTACAGATGAAGAAACTGAGACAGACAGAGGTTAAGTCTTTTGTTCAACATCACATAGCTAGGAAGTGTTTGAGGCCAGATTTGAACTCAGGTCTTCCTGATTCCAGATCCAGTGCACTATCCATTGTGGCACCTAGCTGTCGTGGGGGCCAAGAAAAATGCTTTCATGTAATATACATACAAGCAAGTAAAAATGACTCTCATGTCCTTCTATGCCCATATATTGTCTTCTACTCATGGGTAGTTTCACCCACCCCTACCCCCAAGTTACAGAGTAATATGAAAAAAATCCTTTTTTACCTTTGTAGTCTTTAAAGCTATCAGAAGCCTTGAATTACATAGGAAGGCAACTCAGCAGAGTGGAATGATTGGAAGTCGGGAGAAATGAAGTCAACTCTTAAATCTCTCACTTGGCAGTCATTGTGTGACTCTGCAAAGTAGGAAGTGGAGTAGGCCATGTAGAATAGTACCATGGGTGCAATACTTGGGAGTAAAAGGAAGGCTTCTCATTCTTCCACTGGACAACTGGATGACCTTGGGAAAGTCATTTAGCCTCCTTATCTATAAAATGTGGGATTTGGACAATTGATGTCTGTGGATAGATTCCAAGGGGTCTACAAACTTGGATAAAGGGAAAAAATGAGCTCTTATTTCAATAAACTGGTTTCCTTTATCATTCTATGGATTTTATGTTTTTAAAAACATTATTTGAGAAAGAGATGTGTAGGCATCCAGAATTCCAGGAACCAAAAAAGGGTTAAGATTCCAAGGACAAAATTAACTAGTCTAACATGACAGACCAAGAAGACCTGAGTTTCACCTCTTCTCTGACCTTTCCTAGCTATGTGATTGCATACTCATGACTTTTTACCTCTCTGATCTCTCCATCTATAAAATGACATAATATACCCCCCCAAAACCTACCCCCACAGTGTTGTTGTGAAGTACAAATGAAATCAATTATCTACAGATCTTTGCAAACTTTAGAGTGAATGGACCAGAATTTAGTGACAAGAACTCCCAGTGAGGAAAATTCCATTAACCAATGAGGATCAATACTTTCTCTTCAACTGGGAGTGTTGCCTGGGACCCTAAGTGTTTAAATGCCTCATGCAGGGTCACACAGCCAGTGTGTGTGGCAGAGACAGGACCTAAACTCAGGTCTTCCTCACTCTGAGCTCACATCCATCACACAATCTCTCTTTCTTTTCAGACTTTAAAGTGCTTGATGTAGTCTGTGATAATTATTCATCCCCAAGGTTCCTTCCAGCTTTGTATAGATGACTATGACGACGTGATCTCTAGGGCCCCTTCCAGCTCTGATATCCTTTGATATTTTTTAAATTCTGAAAGATGAATTCACCTGATTTATAGATGGCAGACTGGTCTCACTTCAGTGGTGATGACGCACGATACCCCACTGTGCCCACATTAGACCCACTGCTTACAGGCTCTTTGGGGCTATTTTTCAAAAGCTTCAACTTAGCTACCTCCAAAGTGTAAATTCCCCTTGTCAGATTTCTATCTTCTTCCCAATTCACACTTTCTTTCCTTCCCCCAAAAGGCCAATTTTTGCATTTTCTGGTAAAAAATGTTTTGTTTGTTACTTCTTAATCCCTTCTTATAGGTGAAGGTCCAATCCAGAGGCATATTATTTGGGTTTCTTTTATTTACCTAATTTTTTCCTTTTCAATCTCCATGAGCTCCCTTTTATGCCTCTTTTCAATCATAGAGTAAATCCAAGCAGGCTTTTGCAATAAATGTCTCAGGACAGAAAGGCAAAATTGCCCTCTTTTTGTAAACCACGTAATAGGTTCTCACTTGAGAGATTTCTTGAGAGGGAGGTAAAAAGCTATCCTTGAGCTTAAAAGCAGCAAATACACAGAAAGCAAGAGAGTGACTCTCCATCTCCAAGGAATGGACTGGAGGATCTCAGAGAGTAGACTGTTCATTTAGTCCACTCATCCTGTCCTGTGCCTGTGGCATTTATTTTAGAGTAATAGTTATTTTCAAAGTTGTCTGGTATTATTTATTACTGGGAAGTCATAGTTGTGGTATGATTGTAGGATGTAAGGGTCAAAAGGACACAGACACACACACACATATGTATACACATACACACTCACAGAATCATGGAATATCAGAGTTGTAAAGGACCAGAAAAATATAAGGTTTTTTGCTTGATTTTTCTGAGGGATTGAACTTTTTCTGTTTGGCCCCACAGAGCAGAAGGTGGAAGTTGCATAGAAATGGATTTAGACTTGATGTAAGAAACAATACTTGGAACTCTATCCCAAAGTGGAATGAGTTGCCTTGGAAAGTAGAAGGTTCTCCCTCACTGGAAATCTTCAAGCAAAGTCCATATTACCACTTGCTAGAATTATTATAGAGAAGGTCCAGGCCAGCAACCAGGACATAGGCCACTAGTTCAAGAAGCTTGGGACAGTGCCCTCTCCATCCCAGGATCAGAGCCCAAATTCAAAGTCATTAAATAGGCTGGGAAAATGAGCAAAAAAAGAAATTGATGATAAAAAAATTACTATGGTGACATAAAAGATCAAAACATAAACTAGAAGAGGAAAACAATATCAAAACACCTCAAGCTCCTAAAAAAGCTATTGGAAGAGCCCAAAAAGTATTTTTAAAATCAATTAAGAGAATTAGAAGAAAATTGGAAAAGAAATGGCAGTGATGCAAGAGGATCATGAAACAAGACATCAGTTTGGTAAAGAAAACATGAACAATGAAAAAGGATGTACCAAAATTCACTGAAAACAAACAGCTCCTTAAAAAGTAGAATTGGGCAAATGGAAAAAGAGGCACAAAAGCTCATTGAAGAAAATAATTCCTTAAAAATAAGAATTGAGTAAGTGGAAACTAATGGCTCTATGAGGCATTAAAATCAATCAAACAAAATCAAAGAATGAAAAAATAGGAGAAAATGCAAAATATCTCACTGGACAAACATCGGACCTCAAAAATAGATCTAGGAAAAATAATTTAAGAGTTATTGAACTACCTGAAAACCATAATTTTAAAAAGAGCCTAGACATTATATTCAATAAATTATCAAGAAAAACTGTCCTGATACCAGAAAGTAAAACAGAAATAGAAAGAATCCACCAATTACCCTCTGAAAGAGATCCCAAAATGAAAACTCCCAGGAATATTATAGTCAAGTTCCAGAACTCCCAGATCAAGGAGAAAATACTGCAAGCAGCCAGAAAGAAACTAATCAAATTCCATAGAGCCATAGTCAGGATTACGCCAGATTTGGCAACTGTTACATGAAAGTATTGGAGGGCTTAGAATATGATATTCTGGAAGGCAAAGAGCTAGGATTACAACCAAAAATGGATGACTTTTGTGTCTTCAATGTCTGACCAAGCCCTAAGCTCTCTACCTGCTTCAGCCACTTTCAAGGGGTATTGGAAAAATTTGTTCTCATCTGCCAATTCTTTTAGAGGTATGATGGTATATTTAGAGAACCCTAAAGGATCAACCAAAAAATTACATGAAATAATTAACAACTTTAGCAAAGTTGCAAGATATAAGGTAAACCCACATAAATCATCAGCATTTCTTTATATGATCAATAAAACTCAGAAGCAAGAGATAGATAAATTCCATTTAAAATAACTATAAATAATATAAAACACTTAAGAGTCTACCTGCCAAGAGAAACCCAGGAACTATGTGAACACAATTACAAAACACTTTTCACACAAATAAAGTCAGATCTAAACAATTAGAAAAATATCAATCGCTCATGAGTAGACTGAGCCAATATAATAAATATAATAATTAAAATGTAATAAATACATCAATTTACTTATTCAGTGCCATGCCAATCAAACTATTAAAAATTATAGAACTAGAAAAAATACTACTAAAATTCATCTCGAAGAACAGAATCTTAAGGATATCAAAGGAATTAATGAAAAAAGTATGAAAAGAGGTAACCTTTCTGTACCAGATCTCAAAGCAGTAATCATCAAAGCAATCTGGTACTAAGAAATAGAGTTGTGGATCACTGGAATAAATTAGGTGCATAACACACAGTATTAAATGACCATAATCATCTCATGTTTGATAAAACCAAAGATTTGAGACAAGATCTCAAAGTTGACAAAAACTTCTAGGAAAACTGGAATAACAGTATGAGAAATTAGGTACAGACCAACATCTCATACAGTATACCAAGAGAAGGTCAAAATGGGTACATGTTTTAAACAGAAAGGGAGATACCATAAACAAATTAGGGGAGCAAGGGACAGTTTACATGTCCCTTGAAGAATTTAGGACCAAACAAGGGACAGAGAGCCCGAGATTCAGTCCCCCAAGGCCTGCTCAGGTCCTGTCTGTGTCTTCATGGTCCACACTGTACTGCACTCCGCTCCCAGCCCAACATGACAACCACTTCCCGGTGACCTTCTAGGCTGTGTTGGGCTGAAGATTTGCTTCACTCCATCATTCTGTGGAGTCTGCAGCTCCAGAATTTGTTTAGAGTTATTTTTTACCCCAATTAAAAATGGTCAAATGATCTGAACAGGAAGTTTTCAGATGAAGAAATCAAAGCTATCTATAGTCATATAAAAATACTTTAATCACTACTGATTAGAGAAATGCAAATTAAAACAACTCTGAGGTACCACCTCACACCTATTAGAGTGACTAATATAACAAAAGAGGAAAATATTAAAAGTTGGAGGGACTATGGAAAAAATTGGAACACTAATGCACTGCCGTTGGAACTGTGAACTTATCCAACCATTCTAGAGAGTCTGGAGCTACGGCCAAAGGACAGTCATGCCATATCCCAAAGGTCTGTATCCCAAAGACATCCAGAAAGGGGGGAAAGAACCCATTTGCATAGATATATTTATAGCAGTTCTTTTTGTAACAGCAAAGAATTAGAAATTGAAGGGATGACCATCAGTTGGAGAATAGTTGAGCAAGTTGTGCTATATGATTGTACTGGAATACTATAGTGCTATAAGAAATAACAGGATAATTTCAGAAAAACCTGGAGCTGATGCAAAGTGAAGTGAGAAGAACCACATCATTGTGCACAGTAACAGCCTTGTTGCAATGATGCTCAGGTATGAATGACTTAGCTGTTCTCAGCATTACAATAATCCAAGACAATTTCAAAGGACTCATGATGAAAAATGTTACCCACATTCAAAGAAAGAGATAGTCTGAACGCAGATCAAAGCATGCTACTTTCACCTTCTTCATTTTTTCATGTTTTTTTCTCTTTTTTTGTCTGTCTTTTCTCACAACATGACTAATATTGAAATATGTTTTGTATGATTGCACATGTATAACCTATATCTAATTGCTTACCATCTTAGAAGGGGAGAGAGGAGGGAAAGGGAGGGAGAGAATCTGGAATTCAAATTTTTCAAGAATTGATGTTAAAATTATCTTTACATGTAATTGGGGGAAATAAAATATTGTTAAAAAATACTAATGACAAATAAATACTTGTTGTTGGTTGTTGCTTACTAGGGAACTATTTTTTGATGATGAGGAAACTGAGACACAGAGAGGTTAATTGACTCTCCCACAGTTTTACAGTCAATATGTGTCTGGGTCTGAGTGTGGCTTTCTAGTCATGAGGCCATGTTGTCTAGTACCGAGTAGGGATTTAATAAATGCTTGTCAAATTGAATTGAATTGATCTCGGAGGTGATCTGTTTCAAAGCCTCCTGAATTAAGATGACTCTGGACAATATCTCCAAATGGTCATCCAACCTCTGCTTGAAAACTTCCAATAAGGAGGAAGCTGCCATCTCCCATATCATCCTGTTGAGCCTTTGAATAGCCCTGAAACTTAGGAAATTATCCCACAAACCCAAAAGTCTCTCTGTAACTTAGTCCTAGTTCTGCCCTCTAGACACAAACATAAGTCTGATCTCTCCCCCTATCCCCCTACATGATATACCATGCCCTGCCTTCACTCACACCTTCCCTTTATTCTTCTCTTTTTCAGGATAATATTCCCTATTTCTTCCATTCCTCTTATGGCATGGCCTTGAGGCCATTCATCAGCCTAGTGCTTTGAATGTTTTCTAGTTAATCAATTTATAATTACACCTATCATGTTCCAAGTACTGTGCTAGGTTTCTGGGGAGGCAGAGGCAAACATAAAACATTCCCCGACCTCAAGGGAAATTCTATTGGATAGCTTCAAAACCTGTTCCTCAAATTTGTGATTTTGTGAAAGACTTTCAAAAACTTATCAATGTCTTTAAAATATGGCATCCAAAACTGAACATGGCCCCTTTTCTTTCTCCATAATCTGTCCATTACCACAGAAATACAATGACAAGAGGGAACTGACACACTGAGGTACTTATCTCCATGCCTTGTCCTGTCTTTTTCATCTCATAGGAGAGTGAGGCTATAGCCTTATCACCTCTCAGGGACTAAATTTGGAGGGTTCCTACTGGGAGGTATGAAGGAAATATCTATAAAATCCTACTCTCAAAGATAAGTAACAAGATTGCATAGTTTTTGAGAGCCACCATGTTAAACTATTGACCCATACTTCCCTTGTCCACTAAAGCTGAGATGATATCAGCTCAAGGTTGGCAAGGTTCAGCTCAAGAAGACTATACATTATTCAAAAGTAACAAGATAAATTAAAAGGGAGGAGGGCAAAGAATTGCATTAGATGGTATGATGTATTCATGTAAAGAAATTCAGGAAAAAGAAAAGAGAGAATAGTGGAGAGTTTTGCAGTAAAAGTTTAACAGAAGCAGAAACAGATGATATCATCATTGAAATTAGACCACCAGAACAGAAAGAAGAAATAGATACAATTTTTGGGAAACATCATAATACTGCATGAATGTGTAATATAATAATAATGGTAGACAAGTTATCAAGACATCTCTACTGGAGCCATTTCTGACAAGAGCAGAGGAGCTAATGACATCTTGACTGACTTTCATGATCATTTCATCCTCAAAAGATGAAAGTGCCAACACAGGGAAATTTTATTTTGGGTCTGATTCTCATGAATAAAGAAGAGCTGGTGTAAATAGTAGGAAAATGACCATCTCCTATAGAATTCATGATAGAGAAGGAGAGGAAAGCTAGGCATAACACAGCACACACCCAGGACAGCTCCAAGGATCTATGTTAGACTTTGTACTGTTTGATGTTTTCAACCATTGATTAAATGGATAAGAATATCATTGGATAAAGGCATTGATGACATGCTTATCCAATTTGCAGGTGACATAAAGCCAAGAGGGAAAGGTAATGCACTAAAGGGGGACAGAGTCTTGTATTCAAAAG
This sequence comes from Bettongia penicillata ogilbyi, assembly GCA_023548195.1. Taxonomy (NCBI): domain Eukaryota; kingdom Metazoa; phylum Chordata; class Mammalia; order Diprotodontia; family Potoroidae; genus Bettongia; species Bettongia penicillata. The sequence continues at coordinate 3,757,291 of JAJHZJ010000029.1, read as the reverse complement.
AATTGTGACCAGCCAGAATATTGGGTTGAATCAAAGATAATTAAATTGAGTAGGGATGAATGTAAAATCTTACATTTGAGTTGGAAAGAGTCAATCTCATTAAGTCAAAGATTAAGAAGACATGACTAGACAGTGGGAGGGGGGAGGTTAAGTGGACATCTAGTTAAATATTAGCAAGGAGATATGGCAACCAAGAAGACTAACGCAATCTTAGACTAGCACGATATCCAAGATTATGGAGGTGAAGTATCATTGTGTTGAGGATTGTGTTCAGTTCCAGGCCCCACATTTTGGGAGGGAGTTTGATAAACTGGAAAGTATCTAGGAGGGAGCAACTAGAGAACAGTGAAGGGCCCTCCAGGTCATATTACATTGTATGAGAATTAGCTGAAAGTTCTGGGAACGTCTAGCCTGGAGAAGAGATGATTCAGTGTTCATATCATAGCCATCTTTAAGTATGAATTATGTGAAAGGCTTTCAGATGGAAGCAGGTTTGCTTGGTCTAGAGGGAGAAACAAGGAGCAATCAGTAGGAATTGCAGAGAGCCAAATGTAGGGTTTCTATAGGGGAAACATTTTTAATAATTAGAGCTGTACAAAAGTAGAAGGGAAGTGATAGGTTCTTTTTTTTGGTGATCTTAAAGCCAAAATGGATGATCACTCATCAAGTATGATGTAGAAAGAATGTTTTTTTCTTATACTGGTTGGCTTGAGATCCCTCCCAATTCTGAGATGCTGGGCTTCTGTAAAATTCCAGATCTTTGGAGTTTTCTCAGATGAATTGCTATCTAGCCACCTCCTCCTCCTATCCTCTACTTGACAAGTAGATTTTTGGACCCAAGAATAAGACTTTAAATTTACCCTCATTAAATGTCATTTTGTTAAATTCAATCCAGTATTTTAGCCAACGGAAATGGTTTTTGGATTCTGAATGTCACCTAGCCAATTATTTGGCAGATTAATAAACTGGAGTCCAAAAAGGTAGAGTTACTTGTTTGGGGTCTCACGGTAAATTAGAACTAGAATTCAAGTATCCTTAATATAAGTTTTAAAGTTACAAAGTTTTTATAGACATTACCATATTACATTACCACACTAACCATGTGAGATCGGTAGGCACTACAAGTATCTTTACACCTAGTTCACAGATGAGGGAAACTGTAGGTCAGAAAAGTTAAGTGATATCATGTATAATTGATATCACTTTGCTTGCCTTCTCAACGGGTGGGGGAGGGGTGGAAGGGAAAGAGAGACTTCAGAAACTAAATTTTTTAAAAGAATGCTTAAAATAAATGAATGATAAATTTAAAAAAATTATTGATGTGGCAATGACTACATAGGTTGGTAAGTGCCAACCTTCCCAAAGAGTCTTCTTGACTCGGGTCCAGCCCTCTCACTTCCTACTTTAAGCTTCCTCTTCTGTTGTTGTTTGTCTCTCATTCTTGAAGAGGACCATGACATCATGGAGGTGATGCTATGATTTGCAAATGAATTGGATTTAAGTGAGGAAGGACTGGGCAAAGTTATCAACATTATTTTCTCCTCCCGAGCCATGTGGGTCTAGTGGTGAAATAAAGAATGAGACAACTGGAGATGGCCTCAATACAGTGGGAAGCTTCCTTTCCTAGTATTGAACTAGATCTTGGGCCAGGATCCTTAATGCTTACCTGTAAGGAATTTGATTTTAAATTGCATTGCAGCTTTTCTCCCCATTGGGAAGATTGGTACTGATCATTCCTCCCTCATAAGTGAACTTTGGTGACATACTCAGGAAGAGTGGACTGGTCCTCTTAGAAAGAAGGCTCATTCTTTGCCACCAAACAGAGGCAAGGAAGAAAACCTCGGAGGTTTAATGCAGTTTGTCTGTTTTGTGTTTGAAAGATATGACTTAGCCTGTCAAAATAGAAAATGGAAAGTGTTTAACCAATGGGGGCATTTAGACTAATTCAGTCTTGAGTCTGTAGCAGTACTGGGTATCCTTGGCAACTGTTCAGGGAGAGCAGTCTGGTAACACCAGGCTCTCAAACTGAGGACACGGAAAGGTTATCCTTTCAAAGCTCATTGTGTCTCGGATCCAACTGTCTGCAGGCAGTGTGTGCTTTGGAGCGAAGCCTGTTGAATGCAGAGGAAGGTGTGGGTGGCAGAATCAATCCCTTTGAATAGCAATAGCACCCTTTTCAACCAGCTGTGCCATCTTTGTTAAACAGCTTGCTGGTTAAGAGGGGCCAGAGGGTAGTACCTTAACCTGCTAGAAATAGGCACCTCCTTGTTAGGTGTCTAGCCCTCCAAGGCATTGCCTCCCTGTGTTGGGTCTGTCTCCACCAGGCTTCTGCTACTTGTCCTTTGACACTAGCAAAGTCAAGTATAATGCCCAGGTTCCTGAAATCCACTTGTCTTTTCCCACCATTGAGAACCTGCTGGAAAGTGCTTCCTTTAACGAATTTAACTCAGTTCAATTCAACAAGCATTTCAATTTTTAAAAAACATCCACTTTGATTGATGGTTTTCGTTTTTACTTTGCCTAAGTTCCTCTCCAATATCCCTTCCCCTGCCCTCTTCTAGAGAGCCCATACCTTATAACAAAGAATGTTTTTCTAATAAAAAGAGGAAAAAGAGAGAATTAAACAAACAAAATCCTATCAATACGTTGAAAGAAATTGGAAATATGTGCAATGCTCCACAGCCATGATTCCCCTACTTCTATAAAATAGCTGGGGGAGAGGTCTTTCTTCTTTGGGCCCATATTTGTTCTTGGTGATTTTGTAATATTAATTTTGATTTTTTAAAATTTACTATCTTCTGTTTCTGCATTACCTTCATTTCCCCAATACATCCCTACCCCTTCCCTACTCAGGCAGTCATCTCTTTAGACAAAATGAAAGGAGTAGGGAGAGCAATTCAACAAAACAAACCAACATATCAGCAGCATTCAACAGTATATGCAGTGCTCTGCACCCATAGGCCTCCACTTTTGCACAAAAGGGAGGGAGGCACCTTGCACAGGTATTATGTGGACCCAAGCTTCCACAAATATTTCTTGAACACTTGTAATGTACCAGGTCCCATACCAGAAGCTGGTGATGGAGAGACAAAAGGAAAACAGTTTCTGACCCTAAGAAGCTTACCTCCTATATGTATCCAGAGAAGTAAATACCAAATAGATAAAAAGCAAAAAGACAGACAGAGAGAAGGAGGGGGAACAGATAGAGATAGAGAAAGAGGAAAAAACGAGGGGGAGGGAGAGAAAGAGAAAGGAAGAAAGAGAAAATAGAAGAGGAAAAGAGAAAAGAGGATGGAAAAGGAGAGGAGATGAAGAAAGGGAGAAGAGAGGAAGATAGAGAGCAAGAAAGAGAGGAGGAAGAGAGAGAGAAGATAAAGGACAGAGGGAGGGGAGGGGAGGATAGGATCAGGGAGCATATGACTCAGAGACTGGAGCAGCTTCAGGTAGGGTGCTTAACCTTTCAGTGTCTCTGGGTAATTCTCTAAGATGACAAGAGTAAGAGAGCAAATACCTGAGGATCTACACTGATAGAGGGAGTTTCTTTACTGGGAGTTCCCCAGGCAAATGAAATCACAGGTAGAGATTCCCCTAACATAATGTGGAGGGGCAGGTGAGCAGCATTTGTTCCAGTCTATAAATTCTGCACTGTAGGAACTGGCAAGTGTTTGGCATTAATATCATATTACTTTATAACTTTTCACCTGAGCTCTTCAGGTGTTTTAGAGATAGTTTATAGTTTATAGTTCATTTTCATAACACCCTTGTGGGGCAGGCTTTGAGGACTGCAGTATTTTTCCTGATAAAAAACTCAGACTCAGAGTGACTATGGTCATCTACTGCACCTGAGGCTTTTGGGGGGCTATTTGTTTTCAAGTCTCCAAGGTAGGGTACAAGTTGACATTGACAGTTCTTGCAACATGTATATGCTTGGCTCTATCTTTCTTGGCCCCTGGAGCATCCTCCTCTCCTCTCCAGCCTTTTTTCTCCTCCTACCCCCTCACTTCCATCACCTGCCCCCTGCCCACTGAATCTTACAGTAACATTTAAACCTGTGGGATCTCTGTCGCAGTGAGTCAGGAGAAAACTGGAGTCCCTGGTTCAAAACTGGGCCACGCTTCAGAGGTATGTGTCTGCAGGTCATGGGATGGGACCAGGAGGGTCTGTCTCTCTGAGCACCTACTAGAACATAGGCTGGGGCATCTATCATAATGCTGAGACCCGAGCCCAGACTCAGGCTTCTCCAACCCGTTCCCCACATAGCTGCCAAATAGATTTTCCTGAAGTACAGATCAGCCTGTGTCACTCCCTTGCTTAATAGACTACAGTGACTCCCCTTGCTTCTAGGGTCACTTGCAAACTCTTCTGCAGGACATTTTAAGAGTTCTTCATGACCTGCCTGCAACCTACCTCTCTAAGATTGTTGGATAGAGCTCTTGGCCTGGAGTCAGGAAGACCTGAGTTCAAATCCTGTCTCAGATACTTGCTAGCTGTGTGATCCTGTCTGCTTTAGTTTCCTCAACTGTATAATAGGGCTAATAATAGCACCCACCTCCTAGGGTTGTTGTGAGGATAAAATGATATAATATTTGTAAAAAGGATTTAGCACATAGTAGGCACTTATTAAATCCTTCCTTCCCTTCTTGTGCTGTATACTCCAGTTGACTTTTGGCTATTTTTTCATACAAAATATTCCGTCTCCCATTCCTGTGCCTTTGTCCACCATTCCTGAGATGCACATCTGCCCCCTAAATCCCTACTTTCATTTAAAGCCCAGCTCAAGAGCTGTCTCTATATGAATCACCCCAAGTGTTATAATGCCTCCCCAACTCTCCTCCTAAGATAAACTTATATGTATGAGTTCTTATGATTTTTATCCCAACTTCTACTTTCAAAGAGGAGACTTGGTCCTAGAATAAGGCTACATATCCAGTGAAGAATTTTAAGGGTGTCCCCAAGGAGTTAGGAGTGAGTCTCTAATGCCATTGGCTCAAACTCCCACTGGTGCACTTGCCCCCAAGATTATTTCTGTCAGACAGTTGTTTAAGTAGCTTTTAGAAAGGGGCATTTGCTAAGACAGTACATACAATTAGAACAGTTGATACAAAACATCTCCCCAAAAGTTTATATCACACTCTTCTCTCAGTCATTTAGAGTCCAAGGGATAGGGGGCTCAATGGTAGAGGACATTCATGGCTAAGGGGTGTCTCATAGCTCCTAGCTGCTGAAAGACTTTCCCTCCCATGCATAGAGTGCTCAAGAAGTTCCCTTAAGTTTAGTGTAGGTTCTTTACTGAGCTCCTTAAGGAGTTATAAATCTGTGTTCAGACTGTCCTTGGCTTCCAATGCAGACATTATCATCAGCTGATTGGAGAACGAGTTAAGACATTGATGAGAAGATGAGAAATCCAATATCCTCCAGGCCCCTAAAAGCTTGGCCAAGGCCAGGCTCAGACTTTCCCTCCCCACCCCATGCCATTCTTCCTCAAGAGTTTTACTGGAAAGTCCTTCTCCCTCCATTCCCCAGAATGATTCCCGTTCTAACAAGCTTTAAAATTTATAGATGGCTTGTAAGGTATGTCCAAATTTCTTCAGCCTTTCTGAAGAGGACATCAGTATGATGTCACTCCAGTTCCAAGGACTTTAAGCTCTTGGTCTAAAACCCATGACTGAGATTGACTGACTGCTTGATTGATCATTTTTCACCTGGTTAAGGGACCATGGCCTCTTACTTTCAGTGTTGGGACATGTCTTTATTAAATAAATCAATCAACTTAACACTTATTTGTATGCAAAGAGAACACATGGGATAGGGAAAAGAGAGAGACAGAGAGTGAGGCAAAGAAAAGAGATAGAGAGACAGAGACAAAAAGATAGAGGGAGACAGAGACAGAGAGAAAGCTGGACTCAAGAAGACCTGTGTTTAAGTCCTGCCTCTGACACACATACTGGCCTGATGACCCTGGGAGAGTCACTCCATCTCTTTCCACTTCTACTCTTTTCCACTAAAACCACAAGTTGCAAAGAAAGTTCCAATCTGCATTGATAAAGGGAATCTTCTCCTCTGGGAGTTTCCTATATCAATGAAATCACAAGTCTAGGCCTTATTTCTATATCCTCTTGTATTTTTATGTACTTACATGTACATGTGTTATTTCCCTCAAAATAATGCAAATTCCTTGAGGGAAACAAGTGCGTGCATGCGTGGATGTGTGCGTGTGTGCGTGTGTGCGTGTGTGTATGTGTGTGTGTATCCCTAATATCTAGTATATAGGGCAGCTAGGTGATGCAGGAGATAAGAGTTCTGGGCTTTGAGTCAGTAAGACCTGAGTTCCAATCTGACCTCAGACACTTACTAGCTGTGTAGCCCTAGGCAAGTTACTTAATTCTGTTTGCCTCAGTTTCTTCATCTGTAAAATGAACTGGAAAAGCAAATGGCAAACGACTCCAGTATCTTTGCCAGGAAAACCCCAGATGGGGTCACAAAGAGTCAGAACACTACTGAAAATGACTCAACACAACGCCTACTACAGTGCCCAGTACATGACAGGTCTTTAATAAACGTTTCTTGATTGATGGATGTTGTATCTCCCTAGTGGATCATAAGCCCCTTATGGGAAGGAGTTGTTTTCCATTTGGTTTATCTCCAGGGCTAAGCAGAATAAATCCCTGAAGCTTTTGGGTAGGACTGCCTTTATTCTTCTGGCTTGTGGTGCAATTCACAAAGATGAAATGACATTACTGGTACCTCATATTCTAAGTGTCTGCTATTACATGGAACACTTGGCATGACCTGGAAATGTAGTATGTAGTAATTAAGCACAGCAATATCCTTACCTTGCTGGACAGAGCGTGTTGTGCTGGCAGGAACCCTGAATCTGGAGACAGTGCCCTGAAGTTGCAATACCAGCTCAGCTCCAGGTTACCTGAAGGCGTCACCAACCACTTAGAAGCTCAGAGGTCTCCTCTGTAAAGAAAGAGAGTTAGATTTGAGGGTTTTAAAAGCCCCTCACTGCTCAGACTTTTTATATCCTAAGAATTCTCTCAGCTCGGACATTCTTTGTTCTAAGGGACTTTCCAGTTCATATCCTATATATCCTGTATTCCATTATTACGTTTTCTGTCTTAATATGTTCTAAGAGTCTTTCTGGTTCCAACATTCTGTGTTCTAAGGGCCTCCCAGTTCTGACATTCTGTGTTCTAAGGGCCCTCCCAACTCTAACCTTTTGTGTTCTAAGACTCCTCCCAGCTCTGACATTCTATCTTCTAAGAGTTCTCCTACCTCTGACATTTTGTGTTCTAAGGGCCCTCCCTAACACTTCCAGCGTTAAGTCCTATGAACCTTGTATATACTGAAATAACGAAAAAAAATTGCATTTGTTCAAGAGGATGAAATAAAATTAGCATTTTTACCACTCACCTATCTTATTACCAGTCTCTGGAAGGCTGCTTTAAGAAAAATATAAGGATACAAAAGGAATTTATTTTGCCTTATTGGGCTTAATTAGACATCATACCAGTTCTCACTAGTTCTGGAAATAGTTAAAGCTAAAATACCTTGCCAGAAAGTAATTTCTAAATCATCTCTTTGTAGCTAGAAATATAGTTGGTCTCAAAGTGACTCTCTGATCCCTTTTATGCTATGAGTTAATTGATCTGCTCCTGCTGCTTTCCTGGGAAGATGCAACATTCAGGACCAGCCTGATTTGTGGGTGGGTGAAAAGGTTGCATTGCTTGGAGGAAGGGAAAGGTTGATTTTCTTCTCTGTTCGAATAGGCTGATGAAGGGCAGGTTAGGGTGTGGGAGGAGATGCTGCAATCAATGACTCGGAGAGAAATGTTTGACCATGGCCTTGGCATCACTCTTCACTGGGTAAAAGACAGTGGGTTGAATAACAGTACTTCAGAAGAATTCCTAATTACCCCTACTCAGTATGAATTAGGTGCTCTCTCTCTCTCTCTCTCTCTCTCTCTCTCTCTCTCTCTCTCTCTCTCTCTCTCTCTCTCTCTCTCTCTCTCTTCCTCTCTCTCTCTCTTCCTCTCTCTCTCTCTCTCTCTCTCTCTCTCTCTCTCTCTCCCCCCCCTCTCTCTCCATCTCTCTCTGTCTCTGTCTCTCTGTCTCTCTCTGTCTCTCTGTCTCTCTGTCTGTCTCTCTCTCTCTCTCTCCCCCCCCTCTCTCTCCGTCTCTCTCTCTGTCTCTGTCTCTCTGTCTCTCTGTCTGTCTGTCTCTCTCTCTCTCTCTCTCTCTGGCTCTCATTCTCTCTCTCACTCTCTCTCTCTCTCTCTCTCTCTCTCTCTCTCTCTCTCTCCCCCTCCCCCCCCTCTCTCTCTCCATCTCTCTCTCTGTCTCTGTCTCTCTCTGTCTCTCTATTTAGCATTAACTTGTAATTAAGGGCATGTATAATCACTTCCATGGAGATTAAACTTGCTCCAACAATATAGATCCCAACATATCTGTGTTTTCCCACGCTGTGTGGCTGTTCAATGTCCTAGAATAACAACACTGAAAGGCAGCAGCAGAGGCCTAGAGGAAAGAGTTCTTTTTTTTTTTTTTTGAAATTTTAAAACATTTTATTTAAAGTTTTGAGTTCCAAATTCTATTCCTCCCTCCTTCCTTCCTCTTCCTCCCTCCCTGAGATGGGTAAGCAATCAGAAATAGGTTATACATGTGCAATTATGTAAAACTTTTCCATATTAGTCCTTTGTACAAGAAAACTTGAATTAAAGAAAAAAATGAAAGAAAGTGAAAAAATAGCCTGCTTCCATCTGTATTCAATCAGTATCAGTTCTTTCTCTGAAGGTAAACAGTATGCCTTGTCATTAGTCCTTTGAGATTATTTTGGATCATTGTATTGCTGAGAATAGCTAAGTCGTTCACAGTCCTTCATCAAACAATGTTGCTGTTACTATATACAAAGTTCTCCTTGTTCAGCTCACTTCACTCTGTATCAGTTCATGTAAGTCTTCCCAGGTTTTTCTGAAATCATCATCCTATGTGTCATTTCTTATAGCACAATATATGTAGTGGACTACATATATTATATGTACAGTCCTATACCACAGCTTGCTTGGCCATGCCCCAATAGATGGACATCTCCTTGATTTACAATTTTTAGCCACCACAAAAAGAACTGCTCTAAATATTTTTGTACAAATAGATCCTTTTCTCTTTTTTTGGATGTCCTTGAAATATAGACCTACCAGTAGTACTGTTGGATCAAAGTGTATGCACTATGCCCTTTGGGCATAGTTCCAAATTGCTCTCCAGAATGGTTGGATTAGTTCTCAATTCCACCAACAGAACAACAGTGTCCCAGTTTTCCCAACATCTTTCTTCAACATCTAAGATTTTGCTTTTTTGTCATACTAACCCTTTGAGAGGTGTGATGTAGTTCCTCGGAGTAGTTTTAATTTGCATTTCCCTGATCCATAGCAATTTAGAACATCTTTTCATATAATTATAGATAGCTTTGATTTCTTTGTCTGAAAACTGCCTGTTCATTTCCTTTGACCATTTATCAACAGGGGAATGACTTGCATTTTTTATAAATTTTACTCAGTTCTCTATATATTTTAGAAATTATTTATTTATGAGAGATACTTGTTGCAAAATTTTTGCCCTAGTTTTTTGCTTCCATTTTAATTTTGGTTGCATCGGTTTTGTGCAAAAAAATTTTACTTTTATATAATCAAAATTATCTATCTTGCATTTTGTAATTCTCTCTATATATACTTTGGTCCTAAATTTTCCCTTATCCATAAATCTGACAAACAAAATTATTCCATGTTTTCTTAATTTGCTTATGGTATCACATTTGATGTGTAAATCATATACCTATTTTGACCTTATCTTGGTGTATGATGTGAGATGTTGGCCTTTATTTAGTTTCCAGTTCTCCCAGTAGCTTTTGTCAAATAATGAGTTTTTGTTCCAAAAGCTTGGATCTTTGGGTTTATCACATATTAGATTACTATAGTCTTTTACTATAATGTAATCTGTACCTATTCTGTTCCTCTGATTCACTACTCTTAGTTCTTAGTACCAGATTGTTTCCATAATTACCACTTTATAATACAGTTTGAGATCTGGCATGGCTAGATCACCTTTTTTTCCACTTTTTTTTTGTTTCTTTGATATCTTTGAGCTTTTGCTCTTCCAGATTATTTTTTTGTTCTTTCAGATGTTATTTTTTTCTAGCTCTATAAAATAAATATTCTTGATAGTTTGGCATGGCACTGAATAAATATATTGATGCAGGTAGAATTGTCATTTTTATTGTATTGGCTTGGTCTACTCATGAGCAATCAATATTTTCCCAGTTGTTTAGATCTGATTTTATTTGGGTGAAAAGTGATTTGTAATTGTGTTCATATAGTCCCTGGCCTTGTCTTGGCAGGTAGATTCCAAAGTGTTTATATTGTCTGCAATTATTTTAAGTGGAATTTCTCTTTCTATCTCTTGCTGTTGGACTTTGTTGGTAATATATAGAAATGCTAATGATTTATGTGGGTTTATTTTGTGTCCTAAAACCTTGCTTAAGTTGTTAACAATTTCAAGTAGTTGATTCTCTAGGACTGGATTTTCTAAGTATACCATCATATCATCTGCAAAGAGTGATTGTTTTGTTTCCTCATTGCCTATTCTAATTCCTTTCTTTTTCTTCTCATTGCTATAGCTAACATTTCTAGTACAGTATTATATAATAGAGGTGATAATTGGCATCCTTGCTTTACCCCAGCTTATCCCCAGTAGAGATGATACTTGCTAGAGCTTTTAGATAAATATTATTACTTATCATTTTAAGGTAAGCCCCATTTATTCCTATGCTCTCTGGTGTTTTAATAGGAATGGGTGCTGTATTTTGTCAAGGCTTTTTCTGCATGTATTGAGATAATCATATGATTTCTGTTGGTTTTGTTATTGATATAGTCAAGTGTGCTAATAGTTTTCCTAATCTTGAACAAGCCCTGCATTCCTGGCATAAATCCTACCTGGTCATAGTGTATAATCTTTATGATATATTGTTGTAATATATTTGCTAGTATTTTATTTAAAATTTTTGCATCAATATTCATTAGGGAAATTGATCTATACTTTTCTTTCTCTTTTTGGCTCTTCCTAGTTTGGGTATCAGCACCATATTTGTGTCATAAAAGGAATTCTTTTAGGACTCCACCTATTTCCCCCAAATAGTTTACATAGTATTGGAATTAATCTTTAAATGTTTGGTAGAATTTACTTTTGAATCCATCTGTTCCTGGGGATTTTTTCTTAGGAAGTTCATTGATGGATTGTTCAATTTATTTTTTTAAGATTAGGTTAAGTGTTTTATTTCTTCTTCTGTTAATCTAAATAACTCATATTCTTGCAGATATTCATCCATTTCATTTAGAATGTCAGGTTTATTGGCCTACAATTGGGCAAAATAGCTCCTAACAATTATCTTAATTTCGTCTTTTTTGGTGATGAATTCACCCCTTCCATTTTTGATACTAGTAATTTGGTTTTCTTCTTTCCTTTTTTAAATCAAATTGGCCAATGTTTATTTATCTGATTGGTTTTCCCCATAAAACTGACTACTAGTTTTGCTTATTAGTTCAATGGTTTTCTTACTTTCAATTTTATTAGTCTTTCCTTTGATCTTTAGGATCTCTAATTTGGTGTTTGGGGATTTTTAATTTGTTTTTTTCTAGTTTTCTGTTTAGTTGCATGCCCAATTCATTGATCTATTTTTTCCCTCTATTTTACTGATGTAAGCAATTAGAGATATAAAATTTCCTGTAAGTACCACTTAGATTGCATCCCATAAATTTTGGCATGTCATCTTATTGTTGTCATTTTCTTTGATAAAATTATCAATTGTTCCCATAATTTGTTCTTTGGCCCACTTTTTTTTTAAGTTTTGGATTACTAAATTTCCAAATAATTTCTCTTTCCATTGGCCACTATTGAATGTAACTTTTAATGCATTATGATCTGAAAAGAATTTATTTACTACTTCTGCATTTTTGCATTTGGGTATGAGGTTTTTATGTCCTAATACATGGTCAGTTTTTATTGGGTGCCATGTACTGTTGAGAAAAGGTACATTCCTTTCTATTCCCATTCAATTTTCTCCAGAGATGCATCATATCTAACTTTTCTAGAACTTTATTTACCTCCTTGACTTCTTTCTTATTTATTTTTTGGTTAGATTTATCTAACTCTGAGGGGGGGGAAGTTGAGGTCCTCCACTAGTATAGTTTTATTATCTATTTCCTCCTATAATTCTTTCAACTTCTTCAAAAATTTAGATGCTATACCATATGGAGCATATATGTTTAGTATTGATATGACTTCATCGTCTATGGTACCTTTCAGAAAGATATGGTTTTCTTCTTTATATCTTTTAATTCGATCTATTTTTGTTTTTGCTTTGTCTGAGATCATGATTGCTACCCCGACTTTTTTTATTTAGCTCTGGTCTTTTAATTAGAAATGCTTGAAAGTCCTCTATTTTGTTAAATGACTTTTTTCTTTCTGAGAGATTATATTCAATTTTGCTGGGTAGGTGATTCTTCTTTGCAATCCTAACTCTTTTGCCTTCTGGTATATCATACTCCAAGCCCTCCAGTTCACTAATGTGGAACTGCCAAACCCTGTATAATCCTAACTGTAGCTCCACAATATTTGAATTGCTTCATTTTGGCTGCTTGCAATGCTTTCTTCCTGATCTGTGAGCTCTGGAATATGGCTATGATGTTCCTGAGAGTTTTCATTTTGGGATCTCTTTCAGGCACTAATAGGTAGATTCTTTCAATTGCTATTTTGCTCTTTGGTTCCAATAAATCAGGGCAGTTTCCCTTGAAAATTTCTTGAAAGGTGTTGTCCAGGCCTCTTTTTTAATCACAGATTTCAGGTAGTCCACTAATTTTATATTATCTCTCCTGGATCTATTTTCTATATCAGTTGTTTTTCCAATGAGAAATTTCACGTTTTCCTTTTTACTTGTTAAATTTTGTTTTATCTTATCTTTATTCTCATAGACTCACTAGTTTCCACTTGTTCAATTCTAATTTTTAAGGTTGAATGCATTTATATAATTATTTCATTTGATCCTCGAAACACCCATTTTTCAGGTAAAGGAAACTGAGGCTCAGATAGATTTCATAATTTGCCCAGGGAGCCTCAAGCAACCCTGTGACATGGGTGCTATTAGTATTCCCAATTTATAGATGAGATCCATGACTGTGGTAAACATTCTCTGAGAATAGACCTTTCCCTATTTTATGCCTTTCTTCATAGTCATGATCAGGAGGTTGTCAGACAAGGTTATCAGTGTTATATTTTTCATGGAATCTTGTATAATTTTGATATATGCCCAGGCAAAATCCAATTGGAAGATGACTTTGGAGCTGCTATTTTGTTCTTCTGAATCAATGTCTTTTTAAATCATCCACAAACAATAAACACAGTGGAATCTCTCATTCACTACAATTATGTCACTGAAAGATGGGATCTGTCCTAGTACCTTGCCTTCCAAAGTCTGCCTCTCCCTGCTAATATATTCATCAGGGATGCTCTTGACACCTATATAAAATATAATCATAAAAACATAGATGAAAAATAGGCAAATGGGTGAGTAGCTTTTGATGTTCTGTTACCTTTTCAGGTATTAATAAGGCTGGAAATTTTTGCCTATGCCTTTGACTACTTGCTGTTGCCCACACATAGCATCACCTCTCCTACCTCTATACTTTTTTTTTTAATTTTCATTTATTTATTTATTTAACTTTTTACATTCATTTTCACAAAATTTTGGGTTCCAAATTTTCTCCCCTTTTATCCCCTCCCCCCACCCCAATACCCCAAGCATCTAATTTTCCCTATCTCCAATCTGCCCTCTCTTCTGTCATCCCTCCCTTCTCCTGTAGGGCCAGATGACTTTCTATTCCTCATTAACTGTATGTCTTCTTTCCTAGTAGCAACAGCAATAATAAACAGTTGTTCCTAAAACTTTGAGTTCCAAATTCTCCCCATCCCTCCCTCCCCACCCATTCCCTTTGGGAAGGCAGGCAATTCAATATAGGCCATATCTGTGTAATTTTGCAAATGACTTCCCTGATAGTCGTGTTGTGTAAGACTAATTGAATTACCCTCCATCCTACTCTGCCCCTCATTGTTTCTCTTCTGTCTTTTGATCCTGTCCCTCCCCGAGTGTTGACTTCAAATTGCTCCCTCCTCCCTTTGCCCTCCCTTCCATAATCCCCCGCCTTGCTTATCTCCTTCTCCCCCACTTTCCTATACTGTAAGATAGGTTTTCATACCAAAATGAGTGTGCATTTTATTCCTTCCTTTAGTCAAATGTGATGAGGGTAAACTAATTGTTTTTTTTTCTCAGTTCTCCTCTTTTTTCCCTCCACTAAAAAGTCTCCTACTTGCCTCTTAAATGACATATAATTACCCCATTCCATTTCACCCTCTTTCCTCCCACTACATTTTTCTCTCATCATTTACCTTAATTTCTTTTCAGCTATGGTCCCATCCTATTCAATTCACTCTGTGCTCTCTGTCTCTGTGTGTGTGTGCATGTGTGTATGTGTGTGTGCATGCATGCGTGTACATGTGTGTGTGTGGTCCCACCAACTACCCAGACACTGAAAAGTTTTAAGAGTTACAAATATTGTCTTTCCATGTAGGAATGTAAACAGTTCACTTCTGGTAAGTCCCTTAAGACTTCTCTTTGCTGTTTACTTTTTCATGCTTCTTCTCATTCTTGTGTTTGGAAGTCAAATTTTCTTTTCAGCTCTGGTCTTTTCATCAAGAATGATTGAAAGTCCTCTGTTTCATTGAAAGACCATATTTTCCCCTGAAGTATTATACTCAGTTTAGCTGGGTAGGTGATTCTTGGTTTGAGTCCTAGTTCCTTTGACTTCTGGAATATCCTATTCCACGCCCTTTGATCCCTTAATGTAGAAGCTGCTAGATCTTGAGTTATCCTGATTGTATTTCCACAGTACTGGAATTGTTTCTTTCTAGCTGCTTGCAAGATTTTCTCCTTGAGCTGGGAGTTCTGGAATTTGGCCAAAATGTTCCTAGGAATATCTCTTTTTGGATCTCTTTCAGGTGGTGATCGATGGATTCTTTCAATACTTATTTTGCCCTCTCTACCTCTATACTTTTTGACAGACTGTATTTAATACCTAGAATGTCCTCTTGCCTCTTGGAATTTGCTGTTGAGTTGTTTTAATCATGTCTGACTCCCTGTGAACCCATTTGGGGTTTTATTGGCAAAGATACTAGAGAGATTTGCCAATTCCTTCTCTAGCTCATTTTACCAAAGAGGAAACTGAGGCAAACAGGATTAAGTGACTGGTCTAGAGTCACATAGTAAGTGTCTGAGGCCAGATGTGAACTCAGGTCCTCCAGATTCCTCCACTCTGTCCACAGTGCCACATAGCTGCCCCCACTCCCACCTTGGAATACTACTTAACCTACTTCAAGGCTCAACTCCAAAGTCTCCTCCTATAAGAAGCTCTTCCCTGGCTTCCTGAAGCTGTTAGTGTTCTTCCTTAACTGCTAAAATAGTCAGTATTTACTTCATATATATGTTTCTTATTTACTCATATGTGTGCATGTTGTTTCTCTCCAGTAGAATGGAAACTCCTTGAGAGAAGGAATGATTTTGGTGTCTTTCCAGTGCTTGACACATAGTGGACACTCGATAAATGTTTGTGGAGTTGAACTGAGCCTTAATTTCCCCATCTGTAAAATGAATAATCCTTGTACTACCCCTTCATAAGTTTATTATGAAGAAGACATTTTATAAACTTTAAAATACCATGAAGATGTAAGCAATTGTCTAGTTTCCTCGAAAGGACACAGCGGCTAAAGTCCGAGGATTTGTGTTTCAGCCCTGGCTGGCATTTTGTAACAGCTGACACAGCTACAGTTCCTTAAAATTTGCAAAGCATTTTCTAGGCCTTAAAGTCTCAAGAAAATTTGAGATAAAAGGGACAGTTGAACAGGTGTTATTTAATTTTGCTATTGCTGTTGTCCAGTCATTTTCCAGTTGTGTCCAATTCTTCATGACCCCCTTCAAGTTTTTCTTGGCAGAGATACTGGAGGGGTTTGTCATTTCCTTCTCCAACTCATTTGGCAGATGAGGAAGGTAACATGACTTGCCCAAGGTCACACAGCTAGTAAATGTCTGAGGCCAAATTTGAACTTAGGAAGATGTGTGTTCCTGATTCTAGACCCAGCACTCTATCCACTGAGTCACCCAACTGCCATAAAGGCTGATAATTTTTCAGTGAGGAAACTGAGACTCAGAGAGGTCAATTGACTTGCCCCAAGGATCACATATTACTTCAGGTATCCCAACACAAATCTCCTTAGTTCTCTTTCCTCCAGACCCTAGGCCTTCTCTGGGGCCCAATGAGAAATGAGAAGGTGATATGAGGAGACTTCTAAGGTCAACGTCCAGCTCTGTGCTCCTAAGCTTCTCACTATTACCATTATTTAGTGATTGGATTGATGGCCTTGGAGTTAGGAGTTCAAATCCAGGCCCAGACACTTAACTAGCTATGTGAGACTGGCTGAGTTACTCATCTTGAATTTTCTCATCTGTAAAATGAGGGGGTTTGATTCAGTGGCTTCTAAGGTCCTTTTCAACCCCAGAGCTATGCCCCTGTGCACCAAACAATGGGTTAATACTATCCAAGTGGAAATAGGTATCTGTCCTAGCCTATGGGGTTGGTTCTAAATAAAAGTAGACAAGGAGAATGGAAATGAAGACAAGCTTTGGAAAAGGGTCACAGATGGACAAGAGAAATCTTCCCAGAGGACATGCCTGCATAGACCTTGCAACAAAATTCCCATTTCTGGGACATCCTATGGTAGCAGAAATGTAGTGAAATGTAGCTAGGTTGCAGGGTCCACAGGGCCCCAGATTTGCCAATGTCAGATAATTTTCCACAGCCATCCTTTAACTTAAGCTCTGCTGTTTGAAAAACAGATTGATTTAAAAAGAAAAAGATTTAAGCCCCACCAGGTCCCCACCTCTGTCTCAATTGAGCCCACAGAGCCTGATAGCACCTGGGAGACCCAGAACAGCTCCTCTCAGCCAAGTAGAAACAAGACACCTCCAAGTATCCAACCCTCTGTCCTTGGCCAGGCTGCAGTTGGAGATGCACCGCCATCTAGCGGTCATTGAGCCACTGTCTCTGTTGCTATCCTGACCAGAGGGAGGGATGGAACCTAGGAAATCTCTCCTCTCCATTGGTAGTTATTTCCATCACCTGCTCAGGCAGAGTTTGGAGCATATCTCTGGGCTGAAATGTGAAGGGAAGAATTTAGGAGTGTAGGATTCTGGTTTTCCAGCTTGGAAGTCATCTACTCCAACCTCACTTTACAGATGAGGAAACTGAGGTTTATAAAGTTGTGATTTCACGGATCCTAGGACCATAGACTGAGAACTGGACGGGGTCTCAGAGGCCATGCAGCCCAACCCCGAAGGTCACATAGCATCAGGAAGGCAAAACCATATATATGTTTTTTGGAAGAGGGGGCAGAGCTAGCATTTATAAAATGCTTAAGGTTCACAAATGTTATCTCATTTGATCCTCACAAAACTCACAAAAAACTTGTGAGATAGGTGCTATTATTATCCCTGTTTACAGATGGAGAAACTGAGGTTCAGAGAATTGAAATGACCCCCCCCCCGGAGTCATGCAGCTAATAAGTCAGGATTCAAACCCAAGAATCTCCTTGCTCCAAGTCCAATACTCTTTATACTAACATATCTATAAATACCTCAGGTCATAGGACTTACATCTAGAAGGGGCCTTAAAGTATGATATAGCCTTCAATCCCCTCATTTTACATATGGGGGGAAATGAGGCCCAACAAGAAAACTGTCTTGCCTACAGTAGTACAGCTATTAAGTAACAATGTCAGAATTCAAATCCAGTTTTCTGACCCCACATTCAGAGTCGGTTTCCCTATAGCAGATTGCTTTAATATCACCCTACAAGCCTATCACATTTTCCCTTCCACTGTTTGTCCATATAGAAAATGATCAGACTTTTCCCAAGCCAGGGCCTTCATACCGAAAGAACTTAAGCTTTAATGTTATAATTTACTGCTGCTAAAAGACAGGACATACAAAGACAAGCATTTAGATTCACTTCGGTGTGAAAGAAATTGACACTCCCCATTACTCAGTGTCAGTTTCAGAAGTAACAGGAGAAGGTAATGGCCATTGACTAAGGACCCTTCCCACCCCTGCATCCCCAAGAAAACAATAAAAAGCCCACGACAGGATACAGGAAAAGGGGTGTTCTTGAAAGGTACGGGTAGCACGGCTCTGGAGTGAAAGATAGAGAGGCTCCTGGCTCCATGGATCTCCAGAAACCTCAAAGCAACTTTTCCCGTTGTTTTTTGTGCCTCTCAGTGACCGCCTGAGAGCTGATGAGCCCTTTTATCATGAACTGAAACCTCCTCACAGCCACCAAGGCTCTAAGTGCTTGTGGGAGGAGAGCTTGTGCTAGGACCACAAAACATTTCTGTTTTTTCTTTTTTGTCTTGATGATTTTCAGGCTTTAGGAGACTTTTAAGGCTTTGCATCTCTAGTGTGCGGAGGCTGATGCTGGGACTTTATGATCCAAAATGCCCTGGTGCTGAGCCTTGATAAAACCTCAGACTTGATCTTATGTAAAATAGGATTGTCTTCTAGCTTTGAATCAAGCAATCAACAATGTTTTTTTCTAAACTTTCATTATGTGTTAGGCGTTATGCTAAGTGCCAAAGATACAAAGATAACAAGGAAACAAACAGACCTTCCCTCAAGGAGCTTCTGGGCTAGCTGGGGTGGGGGTGGGGGGACAGTACATGTAGAAATAGATACAAATAGACACAAAGTGATGGAGGGGGTGAGTGTGGAGAGAAACATTAGGAAACATGCAAGAGGGAATTGGGAAAGGCTTTATGTAAAAGGTGCCAGGAATCTAAATTGTCTCTGTGTTCTTGAGATTTCAAAACCAGCTCATGTGAGTGGGTGAAGAACAGGGCAGCCCCCAACTCCATTCTTTCCCAGCTGGCTCCAGTCCCTAAAGTAAATTAAACTGTTAGCATGATACTGCAAAGCATAATATTTTCTAGGGGATTATAGGAAAGATGGACATGAATTTTATTAACAAAGAGATTCTGGTATGTACTTCCTCCTCTTAAACTTCACCATACTTTGTACATTATTTCCATTTATTACCACACTTCTTCCTTCTTCCCTTCCCTTCTTTATTTTAGGTTTTATTTAAGAGTGGACATATAGGCAGAGTCCAAAGGACAATAATGGAGAATGAACTAACTATTTGGTGGTTGGTAGAACCAGTGTACAAATATAGCCAAGGAAAAGGTTAAGAAAATTTTCTGACTGTTTTTTTTTCTTTTATAGTAGCCTTTTGAATTTGGAGTTATGTGTTGTAATTCAAACAGCACCATTGTATTCTTCCTTAAAAATAAATTTTAAAAAATGTCCTCATGGAAATCAGAAAATAGCCAAACAAATAGAAAATTTTCCAAAGCCCTCCACTTAGCCATTGTACCTGGGCCAGAGAGGGCTGCTCCAAAGATATCACCCCTAGTGTCTGGACTTTTCCTCACTTTCTTTTCTTTATTCCACTTTCCAACTAGAAACTCCTGCTACCAATGCATACCTGAGCCCATGTTTGAACTTAGAGTCTTATAGAGCTGCCAAGAGCCTGGAGTGCTGTATTGCCTGAGGTCACACAGTGACCTTTGCCAGAGGCAAAGCTTGAACTCAGACCTTGTGATATGCCACACTGATTCTCCCATTGGAGAACTGGGGAGAAGGACAGGATCTGTGATTTCACAAATATAGGTTTAGAGTTTCCTGAAGAGGAAAGGTCTCTCTTTGCCAACAGTACCTCTAGTAGGCCTTTCATAAAGACTTGTTAATTCAGCGATTCATCTTCATTAATATGTGAAGAGGTTTTCCTGGGTCTGTATGTCTGGAAAAAAAAAACCATCTATTGACTGAACTGGGAATGGATTCTGCACTTAAGTCACCCAGTGCTTGGACAGTCAACAAGACCAGGTTCCAAGCCTTTCTAGCTGGGTGGGGTCTTGCTATACTTGCTTTCTATGGTCATAGCCTTGGAAAACACAGGCTCACCTCCATGCCACAGTGAAGTATAGGAGGCTTCCAGCTCTTAGAGATGATCCTCTGCAGAGGACTGTGAGAAAGGAAGGGACAAAATTATGTAGAGCAAGAGGATGTGAATAGAAAGGGCTATGCATCGATTAATAAAAAGTACCACACTAGTGAGATCTTGGCTCCATCAGAGGAGCAAAGACATTTTAGCATGTAAACTCTAAGGGAAGAGAGCATGATGTAGTGGAAAGAGACCTGGCCTCAGAGCCAAGAAGACCTGAGTCCAAATCTGACCTCAGACACTTATTAGCTTTGTTTTTCTGGGCAAATCACTTGAGCTTTCTCAGCCTCCATTTCTCCCTCTGTAAAATGGGGGCAATACACTTGTCTCACAGGATTGTTGTGAGGGTGAAATGAGATAATAATCAATTACCATTTATATGGCACTGTAAGGTTTGCAAAGTGGATATAATTATTAGTCACATTTCATAGATGAGCAAACTGAGGCTGAGAAAAGCCAATTAAGTCCAGAGTCACACAGGTAGAGGGCATCTAAGGTCTTCCTGACTCCCCACCCATTGCCATCATCATCACCTATATGACCCGGGACAAACTATTTAGCTTCTCAGTACTCTAAATAACTCTCTAAGACTGGAAGCTGTCTACCTGCGCTGGGGAAAGGAGTTTCTTTCTCTTCGAGTTCCCCTAGTGAAATAACAGATTCTGTCCCTCACCCTGAACCAAACCCTCCTATGGGCAGTTGAGAGAAATCACAAGTAGATATAGTCACTGCTCATCCCCCATAATGCATCTTTGGAAATGACCTTGAAAAATTGCTTCTGTTTTCTAATGGAAAGAAAATCTTCCTATCAAAATAAATCATAGCAGCAATGGTAGAACTTAAAAACAAAGATGTAACCATAAACCTCCATTCAATTCAAGAAGTATTAAGTGCCTACTTTGTGCCAGGTAGCAGGGTATAGTGGATAGAGAGCCAGGATGACCTGGGTTCAAGTCCCATCTCTGACACTGACTGACTGTGTGACCCTAGGCAAACTACCTCTCAGCCCACTAAGCAACTTTCTAAGACTGAGTTATAAAGAAATACTGATTTCTCTGGCAAAAGGAGTTGGTAAAATTATAGACCTGCTTCCTGCCCTTATCTCTATGTGGAAGGAAGGAAATAAGCATGTATTAAGTGCCTACTGTGCACCAGGTGCTGCACTTAGTGCATTACAAACATATCATTTGATCCTCACAACATTCTTTCAAGACAGAGGCTATGATCATCCCCATTTCACAAATGAGGAAACTAAGGC
The DNA here is from genome assembly GCA_023548195.1 of Bettongia penicillata ogilbyi. Taxonomy (NCBI): domain Eukaryota; kingdom Metazoa; phylum Chordata; class Mammalia; order Diprotodontia; family Potoroidae; genus Bettongia; species Bettongia penicillata. The sequence goes on along the minus strand of JAJHZJ010000029.1, from coordinate 3,735,824 downwards.
TGTCAGAGGTGAAGTGACTTGCCCAGGGTCACACAGTAAGCACCTGAGGCTAGATTGGAACTCAGGACTCCTGATTTCAAGCCCCAGGACTCTCCCTGAGAGGTATCTGCTCAGCTCAATGGATACACAGACAAAAGTGAAATTTTTGCCTTTGAGGAGCTCCTGGTCTGTCAGGAAAAGCACCGTGTGTAAAAAAGACATGTGCAGAATCAATAGAAGGTGATGACAGAGGTGGGAAACAGGTGCTGTGGGAATTAGGAAAGGCTTAATGCAGAAGTGACATGAGCTGCTTTTGTAGGAGGGCAAGGATTGTAAGAAGGAAAAGTACTTTCCAAGCTTGAAAAATAGATACACATATACACACATGCACACACACACACAAACACATGCACATATACACACGAACACACAGTTGCACATTGCACATGCACACATAAAGCACACACATGTGCACACATGCACACACCCCTTGCAGCTAGAGTGTTAACCTTGGAATCAGGAAGATCTAGGTTCCTACTCTGATACACGGGCTCAGAAGCTCTAGGTCTGGAAGGCACCTCAAACACCATCAAGTCCATCACCCTCATTTTACAGATGAGGAAATTAAGGCTAGGTGACATGAAGCAATTTAACTAAGGGCCGATATTTGAACTCAGATCCTCTGACTCCAAATACAGTACATTTTTTTTAGTAGGCCACATAGCTTTACAAAGCACTTTCTTCCCAACTCCCTGGTGGAGCAGGTTGGGAAAATATTATCTTCCTCATTTTACAGAGGAGGAAACTAAGGCCCAGTGAGAGGAAGAGACTCAAGCAGAGTCATCCCGTTGGTAGACACATTGCGGAATCCCCCTGGCTCCAGTTTCAGCGTTCTTTCCATTCCATTGAACTTAACACTTGGCCAGTTGCTGCTTCAGGAGGCAAGGGGTGGTAGCACTGCTAACTCTCCTCAAACCCAAAGAACAAAGGGGACAGACAAGGAGTCAAGAAGCAGAGAAGTTGTCTTAAATGTCTCAAGCTGGGGTGAGGGGGAGTTGTAAGACTGAAGTGCTGTGGGTACTTCATTCTAGCCTCCTGTTGGAAGATGCTATAGGAAACATGCATATCCCCATCACCCTCAACAATTTCTCATTAACAAGAGGGCCAAGGTTTGAATGATCTTAAGTTTCATCTTAATGCCTAGAACAAGGTGGTGGCATCATAGACCCAAAGAGTTAGAGCTGATGGGAATCTCAGGGGAAGCCAAATCCAAACCCCTCATTTTATAGAAGGCCCAGACTCATCCAGCATCACACAAGCGATAAGCATCAGGGATGGGATCTGAACACGAGTCCTGCCACTAGAGCCAGCATCCTTTCCACTATTAATCCTACCAGGGGCAGACCAGCACAGGTGTATTGTGTTCATTTCTGGGCATCACCTTCTTTAATTTTTTCTTAGAGTACAAGTTTGAATGTAATATTTGATAAAAGAGTAATGCCTTGTCCAAGTCCCTTCCCAGTCCAGATGACATGATTTATAGCACTAGGACACACAGCTAGCAAATGTCTGAGGCTGAATTTGAACTTGAGCCTTCCTGCCTCTGGGCCTGGTACTCTATCCACTGTGCCACCTGACTAATTAATAGTAATAAACATTCACTTATCACCTGCCAGGCACTGTACTAAGTGCTTTTCAATGACTATCTCATTTCCTTCTCGCTACAGCCCTAATGCTCATATTATCTCCATTAGATGAACTCTAAGCCCTTGCTAAACCTGGAATCTATACTCTGATGATCTGTCTACAAATTTAAGGTCATGAATATAATGACAATAGCTATCATCTATATTGCACTTAAGGTTTACTAAGTATTTTACACACAGTATTTGATACAACCTGAGAAGTATCTGCTTTTATTATCCCAATTTACAGAAAAGGAAACTGAGGCAGAGATGAAATGACTTGTCCAGTGTCACAGAGCTAATAAGGGTCTGAGGCTGGATTTGCCTGCCCAAAGGACCTTTAGAGGTCATCTAGTCCAATTCCCTTATTTTACAAATGAGGAAACTGAGTCTGAGAGATGTTAAGTGACTTGCCTAGTGCCCCACAGATAGTAAGTGGCAGGACCAGTATTTGATCTCAGGTCCTGTGACCCCAAGTTCAGTGTTCTTTCTATTACATTACAAATTATTTTTGTAGGTGTCCCAGTAAATAGCGTTAAAGCGAGCTAAGTATTAATAAAAGTATTTTACATTTACATAGTGCTTTAAAATTTATGAATTAAATAACCCTTTATTCAGAGAGGATCTCGTTGACAGAATGTACCTTTGCGGTCAGGGTGGATCATCAGGGGTATCTCTTCCCTTAAGGAAGTCAGTGGATAGCTTCATTCACTGGAAGGAAATCACAGTTGGATCAACTGAGTCCCTGGAAACCAATTAACAATCCATTAACCAAGGATAGGACAGTGGCTAGAGAATGAGCCCCCTGCTGTAGACAATTACCAGTGTGGACCAGGGACAGAGATGTAGGTCAGTTCTCAGCAAGGGGAGAGGCCGCACCAGAGCCAAATGCATCCTTCTGGAGGCAGAATTTCAGCAAAGGTTTTTCTTCTATATTTGAACCAAGGGCCACCTGCTTGTCCTGGAATTCTCCTTGTCCAAAAGGCCGCTGAGCTATTTGGCCTCAGTTTCTTTGCTTACCTCGTACCTAAGAAAAGCTCCCTTATGGGCCTGACCTTCCAAATGAAGTCATGAGAGAGGCTCCTTCTGGTCCCCATTCAGAGGACTAGAGTTAGATGGCTGCTGATTAGTAAGAATTGGGCTCTATCAAGCGGACATGACTTTTTTTTTTAAGTCAGGTATGTATTATGAACATAATAGCCCTGGCCTCTGGTCCGCATTCAGAAGACCAGGATCGGGTCCCTTTGGAGGACATGCCTTTTTTCTAATTACTAAAATGTTTATTATGAACATAATGACCCTCTCAGCAAACACAAATCAATGAAAACATGGAGTAAATCCTCCCACAAATCCTTAAAATCTGAACTACTTAAATGTTAGTGGAAAAATTATAACATTCATTATGAACATCATAATAACATTCATTATGAATGAATAATATTCATTTTAGCAACATAATGCGAATACTGAAAGGCAGTATGGAATCATGGGTAGAGAGCCAGCCTCAGAGTCAGGGAAGTGTGGGGTCAAGTCCTTTCTCTGACACATAGTCCTGGTTGTAGGACCCTGGGCAAGTCACCCTTCAGTACCCCTAGGTGACTCAGTGCAGATTCTCAGAGCCAGTGCTTATCTGTATGGTAGGAGTTTTTCTCTTTACCAGGGAAACCCCAGGTCCCGGCCAATATTTAGAGGCAGTGTGCTGGGAAACAGCTCAGTTTTTAGGTAGAAGAGATATGAGTTTGAATTCCCCCTCTCAAACTTCTGTGGACCTGTTAGTTTCTCTGAGCCTTAATTTCCTTCTCTATAGGATGGGAATAATTATTCCTCTAGCACTTAAGTCACAGGGTGGTAAGATTTTAAAACATAATTTGGGTAAAACATTTTGCAAACCTTGCAGTGTAATTCTGTTATTCAATACTGTCTGACTCTCTGTGACCCCATTTGGGGTTTTCTTGGCAGAGATACTGGTGTGCTTTGCCATTTCTTTCTCCAGATAATTTTACAGGTGAGAAAACTAAGGTAAATAGGGTGAAGTGACTTGCCCAGGGTCACACAGCTAGTAAGTGTTTGAACCTGAATTTGAATTCAGGAAGATGAGTCTTTCGGATTTCCAAACCCAGTGCTCTATCCACTGTACCAATAATAAATTATTTCATCAATTTTTCAGTTCAACTCAACAAGTACTTAAAAACAATAAGTAGCTACTAAATGCCATGTTGTTTAGTCATTTTTCAGTTGTATCTATCTATGATCCATTTACTTCTCCAGCTCATTTTACACATGAGGAAACTGAGGCAAACAAGGTTAAGTTACTTGCTCAGGGTCACACAACTAGTAAGTATCTGAGGCCAGACTTGAACTCAGGTCCCTCTTATTCCAGCTCTGGCACTCTATCCATGACACCACCTAACTGCTCCTACAATGTGCCAAGTACCTTATAAACAGGATCACGTTTGATCCTCTCCACAACCCTGGGGAAATTGTGCTATTATTGTCTCCATTTTATAGTTAAGGAAACTGAGACAGAGGTGAAGTGACTTCTTAGAGTCACACAGCTTCTAAGCATCTGAGGCTAGATCTGAACTTGTGTCTTCCTGACTCCAGGCCCAGCTGTCTATATACTGCCCCACTTAACTGCCTATCATAGATTTAGAGCTTAAAAAGGTCCTAGAGGTCATCTAGTGCCATTCTCCTCATTCTGATGATGAGGACTCCAAAGCCCAGGGATCACCCAGCTAGTGAGTAGCAGACCTGGAGCTCAAACCCAGGTGCTCAGACTCCCAAAGCAGGGTTCCTTCTACTCTCCCAGCTATAGCCCTGGAAAAGATATGGGGGGCTTAGCATTCTCCTGGAACTCTAAGGACAGTCACAGTTGCTTTGGATTGCTCTTTAAATACTCCAGGCTCACCAGCAGCCCAGTCAATAATGACCTTTATGGACTCTCACTCTTTGCAAGCTCAAGGGATGTAAGGTGGCCTTGCCAAGGTGAAATTCTTACCCTCGGTGGTGGGAGTCTCCACTTTAAATGACTCGATCTAGAACAATGCCCTCCATCATTTGTGGCACCCTTCCTAGACCACGTGGTCATAGGGTCTACCCTACATGTAGGGATCTCCAAAGGTCATCTAACTAACCTATTTACAGATGAGGAAACTGAGGTTTAGAAAGAATTTCCCAAGCCCACATGGGTTGTGAGGGGCCAGCCAGGATTTGAATCCATGTCTTCTGATTCTGCACATAGCACTTCCCACTGCACCACCCTATTTTGGAAAACTATTGCTAAAAGTGGATCTATGCCACAAGAACTCTGAGGTCAAGGCTGATAGTGTCTAGCAGTAGTACTTGGAAACTGGAATGGCTCTCTTCTGGGTGTAGGTTATAATGAGGAGTGACCTAATGCCTTGTCCTTTAAATTAGCTCTTCAGTGTTTTTAGCTTGAGTAAGGAGAGGTGGATGAGTGCTGCTGTGACACACCCAAGACTTCAAGTGAGAGCTCTAAAGAGTGAGGACACCATAAAGTGTAAAAACATGGGATGGAAGAGATCAGAGGGCCCTCAGAACATGGGATGTCAGAGCTGGGAAGGTCCTTTGAACATGAATGTCAGAATTGGGAGAGACCTTAGAACACAATGTCAAAGTTCGGAGAGATCTTAGAACACAGAATGTCTGAGCTGGGAGGACCCTTAGAACACAAAAGGTCAGAGCTGGAGGGCCCTTAAGACCTAGAATGTCACAGACAGCAAAGCCTTGGACCGAAATAATAATTGATGTTTATATAACATTTTAAAACTTGCAAAGAGCTTTCCACACATAATATTATTGGAATCTCACAGCACTTGGGATGTTGGGTTATGAGGTATCATCTCCATTTTGCAGATGAGAAACCTCGTGGCAAAGAAAGGTAACTTGCCCAAGGTCACAGCTAATAAGTGTCAGAGGCAGAGTTTGAACCCAGGTTTTCCTGATGCTAAGTCCTATACCCTTTTGTTAACCTGGTTCCCTAAACTTGAAATATCCTCCTTCCCTCTACAAATTCCTAAGCCATCCTTTAAAACTCAACACAAACCTGCCCTCCTCCAGGCACCCTCTCCAGATTCCCTCTATCCCACCCAGAACTTTGTTTTGTAGCACTCTGTTGCTCTGGTCACATAATACTGTGGACTATAGTCACCCTTGTCTGTGTCTTATTTGAACTCAGGAAGATGAGTCTTCCCGACTCCAGGTTTGGTGCTCTGTGCACTAAGACGCCCCCTCACCATCCCAATCTCCTACTGCCCCAATTCCCCACTCTTCCTTCTTGCTTCGGGACTCAGATGAATGTCGCTTTATCTTGCAGAAGTCTCTCCTGGCATTATTGGATGCTGACCTTTTCCATAGCCTGTGATGACATGGTGAGGAAAGAAGTTATATTGGATACAAAAATCATCAACTGAAGTAAGAGTCATAGACATCATACAATGATTAAGCCGCATAACATTTATGTAGTGACTGAGTGAAAAAACTCCAAGGCTTCATGCTGACCCAGGTGGTGAAAGCAGAACACTAGCAATCACTCCCCTCAGAGGCTTAAGGTAGTTATTGACTCCTTACTACATAGAAATTCAGCAAGAAAAGAAGACAAGGGCAAGTTGTTGTCACCTTTGGCATGCATAATCATTTCTGGCTCCAAAGCCAATGGAAAAAGTCTCCCTTACTACAAGGTGGATTAGAAGCAACTACGGACACGTGCTCCATAGGAAGCATTGATCAGGCTGACCTGGCTGTACATGCTTATGAAGACTGGACTCTGATTGGCCAGTCTTTATTATTATTAGCAAGGTTTTCTGGAGCCATGAATTGGTTGGGAGGTGGGGGTGGAGGAGCAACTAAAGACAACCATGCCCCTGTATGTTTGTTTTGGAGTTTTTCAAGCTAGACTTGTGGTTTCCTTGATGTAGGAGTAATTCCCATGTAAGTTAGTACATTCTCAGCAATTTATAGACGTATTTATTTACTTACTCATTTGTTTTCCTACTTTATCTATCTATCTATCTATCTATCTATCTATCTATCTATCTATCTATCTATCTATCTATCTATCTATAGTTACTTAAGAGTATTCGGAGGTTTAAGTCACTTGTCCAGAGTCACATAGCCAGTATTTGAAAAAGGCAGGAATTGAACCTAGGTCTTCCTGACTCTGAGGACAGTTCTCTGGTCACTTCACCAGATCACTTCTCATGGTGGAAAGTCACATAACTATAATCCACAAAAACATACAAGTGCATTAGAAAGGTTAGAAAAAGGTTCCATATGAGAGCTTCATGAGGAAGGTAGCATCGATATTCTCCCTAGTGTCATCACCTCTGCCTTCTGTTTCTTTAAGCTAGTGTTTATTTAAGATACTAGAGAAGAAATAATTTTTATTAAAGGAAAAGAAGGAAATTCTAAGGACAGTAATAATAGCTCCCATTTCTACAGTGCCTTAAAATTTACACCATCACAGAATATCAAAATCTTCAACCTGAAGGGAACTCAGAAGCCACCTAAGCTTAATCCATACCTGAGCAAAAATGTCTTGTCCAATATCCCATCCAGTGAAGGGTAACCCATTACTTCCTGAAACAAGTAATTCCATTTTTGAAAAGCTCTAATCCTTAGGAATTTTTTTCTTCACCAACCTGTTACAATACAAAAGTACAAAATACTTTGTTCATGTAACAAATGGATACGAGTCCTGAGGACTCTTGATTCTTGTGTCCCTGGATACTTTCCCCAGGATTAGTGTTACTGAGACAGCCAATTATTAAATAACATGGCCCAACCCCCACATTCAGCACTATTCTCTTGAGTAACAGACCGTGTATGACTTCTAAATCCAATAGCAAAAGCATTTAATTAAGATAAAGAAATGTAAAAAAGAGGAAATTAAGTAGTAGACTCTTTTTTCTGTGTTCCTCTACCCCAGACCTAATGAGGCATGAGCTCCAGCATCTCTATGCACTATATGGGATAGCAACTTTCCACTGGAAACTCTCAAGTAGGCATAGAAACTGTCTTGTAGTGCATGGGCAGATGGCATGAAGAAACTGCCATCTGATTGTCTCTCTCCTCTATAAATCTTCTCAGTGGCCAGTAGGGAATTGCCCTCTCAAGGCAGACTGGAATCTGCTGAAACCTCTCAGTGTGGTTCTCGGGTCATCAGGTTTTCACCAGCACTCCTTGGTTTAGAACCAACATGCCAGCCCTACTGTATTCACCTCTCCTTCAATTTCTCCACCAGGACTGCAGCCTATAATTTATCTCTCTGGGATATCTCTTTATGACATATCTCTTTATGTCTCAAGGACATTCTGGGATTCTGCCCCTCCATGGTATTCCCCATCTTGTCTTTTTTTTTCTTCTCTCCTCTTTTTGAAGTTTGAGCCTCCTGAACCCAAACCCCATATCCAGGTACAAAACCCTTTAAGAGTCAAATGTCCTGGAGCTTTCTCCAGAGAAGAACAGCTCCCCTGATATCACTTGGAGCTTCAAAAGGCCCTGGAGAGGTCCCAATAAGAGCAACCAATTCCTGACTATATTACACTTTCCAAGAAGAGACCTGTGAGATGAGTAGGTAGTGTATATATTACTTGCACCATTTTAGAGATGAAAACCAGGCTGTGGCTCTCTTAATTCACTGTGCTAATAAGCATAAGATCCGAGATATGAACTGAGGTCTCCTGATTCCAAGTCCAGTACTCTCTCTGCTGTGATTTGATAAATCTTGGAAAGGGAGAATGACAGAAACCTAGACTCAGTTCTGATACTTACGAGCAGTGTGACCTTGAGACATACGATGCCTCTCTGAGTCTCGGTTTCCTCAACTATAAAATGAAAATAATTGTCCTTGTACTGCCTACCTCAGGGCGGTTATATGAAAAACACTTTGTAAACCACGAAGAGTTGAGTCAGTCATTGTCCATCTCTATAATGGAAAAGGAAATAGGTAGTCCTGTGACAATTATGGGTTGAGGGGCCGGAGTCCTCTCTCCTAGTAATCCTTGCAAGACTTATCCTTCACCTGGAAGATGGTCACATACACAAAAGCCAGCGTGACTTCAGAAAGGGCTGAGGAACAGTTGATATGGTGTTTGTTGCCCAACAACTCCAGGAGAAATGTCAAGAGCAGAAAAAGGTTTGTCAATCTGACCATGGCCTTTGATACTGTAAGCTGTGAGGGCTTGTGGAAGATCATGGCAAATTTGGTTATGCAGAAAAGTTTATCTGCATTGTATGGCAGTTTCATGATGGCATGCTTGAACAGGTTCTGGATAATGGATAATGCTCTCATGCTTTCACCCCATCGAAGTAAAGCAGGGCTCTGTGCTTGCTCCTATGCTTTTTAGCATGTTTTCAGCAATGTTGCCAGATGCTTTCAACAAGGACAAAAAAGGCATCAAGGTCAACTACTGCACTGATGGTAAATTATTTTACTTAAAAAGCTACACAAGCCAAGATCAAAGTGAAGGGAGAGTTGGTGTGAGATTTTTTATTCACAATTGCTTGTGCACTCAGTGCAGCCTCTGAGGCTGAGATGCAACAGATTATAAATCAATTTTCTTCTGCTTATGATAATTTTTGCTTGATAATTAACACAAAGAAAACAGAGATTCTCCATCAACCAGTGCAATACCATCCATATATAGAACTTTTAGTTACAGCAAATGGAGAAATTTTGACTATTGCAGTTAAGTTCACTTATTTTAGCAGCAAACTTGCCAGGGATGTACACATAGATGATGAGGTTGGCACATGCATTTCCAGAGGTAGATCAATACTTGGGATGCGTCCAAGGAAAGTGTGGGAGAGAAGAGGTCTCAGGCTGCCTACCAAACTGAAGGTCTACAGAGCCATTGTGCTGACCTCATTGTTGTATGCTTGTGAAACCTGGACAGTATAGCTACCAACATGCCATGAAAATGAAACTGCTTCCATTTGAATAATCTTAGGAAGATTGTAGAGATCACCTGGCAAGATAAGGCACTAGACACTTAAGTCCTTTCCAGAACTGCCAAGCATTCAAATTCTACTGCAGAGGAGCATGTCTCTGATGGGCTGACCATGTTTTTCGAATGCCAAACGTTTGCCTAAAAGACTATTTTACAGAGAACTCACAAGGCAAGTGCTCTGTTGGTGATCAGATAAATTACTAAAAGGACACTCTCAAGGTCTCTCTTAAGAATTTTGGAATTGATTGCATGACATGGAAGACGCTGGCACAAGACTGCCCAGCATAGGGTGCCCTCATCAGAGAAGGTTCTGTGCTCTGTGAGTAAAGCAAAATTGTAATAGCTCAAAAGAAATATGAGGTGTGAAAAATTAGAGACATCTCCACTCCAAATATTCATATGAACTATTTGTGCCCAACCTATGATAGAGCCTTCCAAGCTCCTATGGGTCTGATTATTCACAGTTGGACACACTGTACCTTGACTCCAACATAGTGATGTCATTTTGGTTCTTGAGAACAAAGGACAATGAGCATCTCTTTATATGTCATATATTACCTTTTATCTGCTCTCTCTATATGTTACCTATATGTGACCTTCTCTGTATATGTTATATATTGTTCAGTCATGTCTGACTCTTTGTGACCCCATGGATTATAGCACACCAGGAACTTCCATCCTTCACTATCTCTCAAAGTCTGTCCTAGTATATGTTCATTGCTTTCATGACAATATCCATCCATCTCATCCTCTGTCATCTCCTTTTCCTTTTGCTTTCAATTATTTCCTAACATCAGGGTCTTTTCCAATGAGTCTCACCTTCTCATTATGTGACCAAAGTATTTAAGGTTCAACTTCAGTATTTGACCTTCCAGTGAAAAGTCTGAATTACTTTATTTAAGGATTGACTTATTTGATCTCCTTGCTGTCCCAGGGACTCTCAAAAGTCCTCTCCAGCACCATAATTCCAACATGTTGATTCTGTACCATTTAGCTTTCCTTATAGTCCAACTCTCACAGCTATACATTAATACTGGAAAAACCATAGCTCTGACTATACAGAGCTTTATTGGTAAGGTAATGTCTCTGCTTTTTAGTATGCTATCCAGATTTGCCATAGTTTTCCTTCCAAGTAGCAAGCGTTTTATAATTTCATGGCTGTGGTCACCATTTATAGTAATCTTTGAACCCAAGAATATAAATTCTGATACTGCTTCCATTTCCTCTTCCTCTACTTGCCAGAAAGTAGTGGGATGAGTTGCCAAGGTCTTAGTTTTTTTTTTTAAATGTTAGGCTTCAAGCCAGCATTTACATTCTCTTCTTTCACCCTCCTCAAGAGGCCTCTTAATTCTTCACTTTCTACTGTCAGAGTGGCATCATGTGCAAATTTGAGATTGTTGGCATTTTTATTGGCAACCTTAATTCTGCTTTTTTATTCATCCAATCTATTTCACATGATACACTCTGCATACAAGTTAAATAAAGTGACAATATACAGTTTTATTGTACTCTTCCAATCCTACACCAGTTAGTTGTTTCATGTTTGATTCTAACTGTGCTTCTTGACCCATGTGCAGGTTCTTCAGGAATAAGATGATCTGGTACTCCCATTCCTTTGAAGACTTGTCACACTTTGTTGTGATCCACACAGTCAAAGGCTTTAGTGTAGTCAATGAAGCAGAAGTAGATGTGTTTTTTCTGGAACTCCCTTGCTTTCTCCAGAATCCAGTGAATGTTGGCAATTTGGTCTCTAGTTCCTCTGCCTCTTCAAAAACCAGCCTGCTCTTCTGGTAATTCTCAGTTCACATGCTGCTGAAGGCTAGCTTAGAGAATCTGAAGCATAACCTTGCTGACATATGAAATGAGTGCAATTGTCCAGTAATTTGAATATTCCCTGGCATGACCTTTCTTTAGGTTTGAGATGTAAACTGATTGCTGGTGTATTGAGTGAAGTACTTTAACAGCCTCATCTTCTAGGGTTTTACATTGTGGAATTCCATCCACCTCCACCAGTCTTATTGTTAGCAGTACTTCCTAAGGTCCACTTGAGCTCACTCTCCAGGATATCTGGCTTTAGATCAGTAACCACACCACTGTGGTTGTCGGTGAGGCTAAGATCTGTCTTGTGTAGTTCTTTTATGTATTTTTTTCCACCTCTTCTTAATCTTCTGTTTCTGTTAAATTCCTACCATTTTTTTTTTGTCTTTTATCATTTTTGCATGAAATTTTCCCTTGAATTTTCTTGGAGATCTCTCTTGTCTTTCCCATTCTATTGTTTTCTTCTATTTTTTCATTGCCCACTTAAGAAAACTTTCTCATCTCTTCTTGCTTTTCTCTGGAATTCTGTGTTCAGTTGGGTATATCTTTCTCTTTATCCTTTAACCTTTAATTTTCCTTCTTTCCTCAGCTACTTGTAAAACCTCATCAGACAGTCATTTGATTTTCTTGCTCTTCTTTTCCTTTGAAGCATATATTACCTCCCATTTGCTCTGTATATGTCATATGTTATTTAAATATAAAGATATATTACCTCCCATCTACTCTGCATATGTAATGTTACCTATAGATGACTATACATTAACTCCCATCTATTCTGTATGTCATATATTAACTAAATGTAACCATATATTACCATCCATATACTCTGTATATGAAATATATTATCCATATATGATCATATGTTACCTCTCATCTACTCTGTATGTCATATGCTACCTAAATAGGACATATATTACCTCCCACATACTCTCTCTAGATACATACATATATATGTGTGTATTACCTATATATAATCATACAATAGCTCCCAAATGACCCATATGTATGTATGTATATATAAATGTATGCATGTAAATATATAATGTTACTCATATATGGCCATATATTATCTCTTCTCTACTCTGTAAATGTCACATATTACCTAAATATGACCATATATTACCCCATCTACTTTATATATGTCATATATTACCTATATATGACCATACACTATCAATATACACATATTGTCTTATTTATATGTGTATGTAAGTATATATGTATACATGTATGTATATATATATATGTACATTATATACATTTAACCTTTCTTTGTACCCCTAACACTTAGTACAATGCCTGGCACTTAGTGAACACTTAATAAATGCTTATCAACTGGCATAACGACTGTAAAATGGATAAGAGAAACCACCAGGTGGCATTGTTGAGCAACAAGTAAAACACCAAGAACCAAACTTTCCAAGACTTTAGAGGGATGGAAGGGAGTGAGGTTTGGTGACTGGCAGTAAGCAGAGAAACTTTCTTGCCCTGTACATCGTTGAGACTCATTCTGGGGAGCTGAGTTGTCTTACAGAGGAAATAGAAACAGCTCCCAATTGGAGGAGCTCATTGATTTCCTTCCTAGAAGTTGGTGCTTCTGATATGTCAGCAACATTGGTTTGGGCCAGTCAAAAATGCTGCATCAGTGAATGTTTGGTCTTAGGAGCATGGTTAGACACCATCTGATCCAACACCTTCATACTGCAGAGAAGGAAAGGGACTTGCTCAAGATCACACATGTAGAAAGAAAGTAGCAGAACTGAGATTAAAATCAGGTCTCCACATTCCAAATCCAGACTTCTTGTAAAGACAATGTGGTGTGATAGGAAGGGCATTCATGGTGGAATTATTATGAAGATAACAACAGTGATCTGTCCAGGATATGTGTTTGCTCCTAGAAATATCAAGAGAAAGTGACAGATTTCTCTCCTTAAATAGACTTTAGTGTTCCTGTTTTACTATAACCCAGGTCTTTCCCCCTAAGCCCACCCCTCTTCAGAATTTGCCTAGTGATATTGAGATCCTTCTAGTCTCCCAGGCTCACAATTTCATTTAGCACCTCTGCAAATAGAAGACCCATTGAAAAGTCTAGTGGCCAAGTCTCTGCATCCAGTTGCTGGGAATATCAGGTTCTCCTCCTAGCTATTTTACCCATATTGTGACTATTTTGTGTATTTTTACTTAATTTCAGTCAAGGACTAACCATGTCATTCTCCCATTCAAGAAGCTCCGTTGACTTCCTGTTGCTTTTAGTAGAAAATACAGACTCCTCTGTTTGGCATTTAATGTCCAGTCTGGCTATGACCTATCTTCCAGACTGATTTCATGTTACTGCCCTTCATGTATGCTACATTTAAACTGGCCTCGTTCTTGTCCTCCACACATGACTCTGCGTCCTCAAACAGTCTATCTCCCATGCCCAGAATGAGCTCCCCACTCATCTTGTCTTAGAATTCCTTCTTCCTTACAAGGCTCTGTTAAAGTGCCACTTCCTGTGTTGTTGAGGCCTTTCCTGATGGCCAGATCTTGTTACCTAATGCCTTTCCTCCCATCCCCAGGGGGAAAATTAAATTGCTTTTACTCTGTATATAACTCAAACTGAATTCATAGAAAACAGAATTCATGCTTTTTTTTTAGCCCCAAACTTACCTCCTCTTGGAATTGAGCTGCTGAGGGTTATCAGTCCTTTCTAGTCTCCCAGGCTCACAACCCTTGGTGTCATCCTGGACTCTTCACTCTGTTGCCCTGGGCTCTGAGCTTTCACTTTCTCTTGGCCAGAGCCAGGCCTTCACCATGATTCCCACCATTTCTAAATCATGCCACTACACATGGGTCTGTAACCTCCACCCCCATCCCATAACCTGCTTGCTTTGTGACCCTTTTTGGAGTTTTCTTGGCAGAGATATTGGAGGGGTTTGCCATATCCTTCCCCAGATCATTTTATAGAGGAGGAAACTGAGGCAGATAGAATGAAGTGTCTTGCCCAGTAAGTGTCTGAGGTGGGATTTGAACCCATGAAGATGAGTCTTCCTGACTTCCAGCCCAGTACACCACGAGCTGCCCAGTCTGCTTTCTAGCTCTCCTTTATGTGTTGTCTTAACCTTATAAGAATGTAAGCTTCTTGAAGGCACAGACTATCTCACTTGATTGAATTTGTATCCCCAATGCTCAGTGCAGTAAATGCTCGCCCTCTCACTTGCTCATTCTTTTTCTTCCTCTTTTTCCTTCTTTCCTCTTTTCTCTTCTTTCCTTTTTTCTCTTTTTCTTACTTTCTTCCTTATTTCTCTTTCTTTTTCTTCTTTATTTTTCTTCCTTTCTTCTCTTTCTTCCTTATTTCTCTTCCTTACTTCCTTTCCTTCCTTTTTTTCATTCATTCATCTGTATCCGGTCAGTTGCCATATCTTGCATTTTTATCCATCCCACTTTTCAGATCTATTCCCTCCTGCCCCCTCCCCACCTTCAACCAACATTCAAGTTCAGGTTTTCTTCAACCTTCAGCCAGACTATTGCAGTAGCCTTCTCATGGGACCCTTCATCTTAAGGAGTCCTGATTCTTCATGCAAATCCATCCTCTATATGCCTATCAAAGAGATTCATCACTTCACATATATCCTCCCTCCCCCTACCCCCTGCCCAACACACGCATAACTGAATAAATTCTATTATCTCTCTATTATCTCTAGATCAGATAAATTCTTCAGTTTGGCATTTAGAGTTCTATGCCATCATTCAACCCAGACCCTACTCATTCTAACATACAGGACTGCTAGTCCCAAGTCTGAGGCACTGCTCTCACTCCTCCCACTAAGGGGACCAACCACTTATTGTAGCCTGAGACATGGCACCAGATGAAGTTTGGTCGTGAAGAGACTGGTTCCTAAGAAGATCAAATATGCTTTCTTTTCTCATACTCTCTGACTTCATCAACCTATGGGGGTAGGGGAGAATTAATGAAAACTTAGGCTTTGGTTCATGGTTATGTCTCCTCAAAAGGGGACTAGGAAGATACCTGCTATACAATGTAAAGCAGGCACGACAGATATTTATTTCCTACACATAGAGGAAATGCTAACAGATAGAAGACTCACAGACATTGGGAGGGAATTAATTGTGCCTTTCTCTTCCCTTCCCCACCAACTACAACATTTTGCAGCAAAGTCATTCTCCCAGTAGGAGAAACCTTACCCAACAGAGTAAGCAGGAGATAGTTCTCCAGAGTGGGAGTTCGGTGACTCAAGAACAGAGCAAGTTTTAGCTGTGGAGAGTTTGACTGTGTGGAGAAATAGACCCACTAAGTCCAGCAGAATAACATGTCTGGCAGAGACCCTGCACCCCGAGGGAGCAGCAGAAGAATACCATAAGAAGAAAAATGACTTGGAGGTCCCATAGCTTCAAAAGTCTGAATCATCTTGGCCCTAGGTGTTCCCCTGAGTGAGCATCCCTTTTTTTGCACTAGATGATGCAGCAGATAATGTGTTTGATATAGAGTTTGGAAGACCTGAGTTCAAATGCTGCTTCAGAAACCTACTTGCTACATGAGCCTGGGCACATTATTTAATTTCTTTGGGCCGTTCTTCATCTGTAAAATGAAAAAGACAAACTCAATGACCTCTAAAGTCTCTACTATTTCCAAATCTATGGGATCATTTGTATACTTTCATATCTTTGTTTCATCTTTATTGCTGATAAACATGTAAATGAAGAAAAGAATGTGGTCCAGGTACTTCACCCAACCCTCTTGCTCTTACCCTAAATTCTTCTGCATTCCAATCTGAGAGAATCTTGATGAGTTTCCTTATTCTAGTTTCCATACTGCTACTGGGTGGTTGTTTTAGAGGTGTAGGTTAACAATCAAAGGAGAAATATGAGTTATAAGGAATTGAATCTAAGTTGGATAGTGATGTGAGATCAGATATTTCAATGTACACCATGAAACATGGAGCAGAAAATAGACAGTCATCGTTGAAGGGCATTATATTGACTTTGAATGGCTGCCTGATTGGGTGTGGGAGCTCACAGGCTGAGTGGACATGCACTAAGGTCACTTAGTCATTTAGCAACATTTAGTAAGAACTTACTATTTGTCAGGAATTATTGTGCTGAGAGGAAATAAAGTCTGAAAATATGGTCCCTGATTTCTCATTCTAAAGATGGAAGCAACATGTATATAACTAGGTCAACACAAGATATATACAGTGTCAAGGAATGTCATCTTTGGCGGGGAGGTTGGGGTGTAAGTGAGAAGAATTGGGAGAGGAGGACCAGAAAAGGTAATCTTCAGAAGATAGAATTTGAACTTAGTCTGGAAGGAAGTCAGGGAAGCCAGGAATAGAGGTGAGGAGAGAGAGTTGAGTGGAGAGATGCAGTATAGGTCAGTACAGCTGTATTTTAGAAAGTGTGGAGCATGATAAAGTATAAGAAAACTGGAAGGGGTCAGATGGTAAAGAGTTTAAATGCCAAACAAAGGATTTTATATTTGATCCTAGAGGTACTAGGGCGCCACTGGAATTTATTGAGTGAATGTGTGCGTGCATGTATGCGTGTATGTGTGTGTGTGTGTGTGTGTGTGCATGTGTTTGTGTGTGTCTGGGAGAGGGTGGGGGAAGTTTGATATGATTATAGCTGCACTTTAAGAAAATCACTTTAGCAGCTGAGTGAAAGGAGGATTGGAATCAGGGGAAACCTAACATAGAAAAACCAACCAGCAGGTAATTGTAATAGTCCAGGCTTGAGGTAGGAATAGCTTCAGAGGAGAAAAGAGAACTTAGAGGCAGATGCTGTGGATGCAGAAATGACTTCGACAATAAATTGGATATGTGGGGTCAGAAGACATCAAGACTGTGAACCAAGGTGACTGTGAAGATGGTGGCGGCCTACCCTAGATATGAACTTCATCAACTTTATAAGAATATGAGTCATTCTACAATTGATAAATGATTAAAAAAATGAACAGGCAGTTTTTGGAGGAAGAAACCGAAGGTCTATATGGTCATATAAAATGCCTTTAAATAATTATTGATTGATGAAATTCAAATTAAAACAACTTTGAAAAACCATCTTACACCTTGGGATTGGCTAAAATGATAAAAGGAGAAAATGACAGATGTTAGTGGGGATTTGGAAAAATTGGAATACTAATACACTGTTGGTGGAACTGTGAACTGATCCAGCCATTTTGGAGAGCAACCTGGAATTATGCCTAAGGAGTGAAAAAATCACGTATACCCTTTGACACAGAAATGTCACCAGTAGTCTGTTTTCCAAGGTGATCAGGAAAAAAATTAAAAGTATCTATATGTTCTAAAATAATTATAGCAGCTCTCTTTGTTATGGCAAAGAACTGAAATTGAGGGCATGCCCATCAACTAGAGAATGACTGAATAAGTTGCGGTGTGTGGTTTGTGATGAAATTATGATGAAATACTACTGTGCTATAAGGAATGATGAGCTGATTGATTTTAGAAAAACATGGAAAGACTTGCATGAAATAGTGAAAAGTGAAATGAGCAGAACCGAGAGAACATTGTATACACTAACCACAATATTGTTTGAAGAGTAAATGCTAATGACTAAGCTATTCTGAGTTTTATGAACATTTAAATCAACTACAAGGAACCTATGAAGGAAGATACTATTCACCTCCAGAGAAAGAACTGATATATGGAACTATTTTCTATACTTTTGTGTGTGTGTGTGTGAAATTCTGGTCTTCTCTAGTATGGGTTGGGAGGGAAGAAGGGAAACAGCTTGGAACTTAAATGAAACAAATAATAAAAAAATACATATATATATAAAAGTAAAGGAAACTGAAAGAAATAAGTTAAGATCTCATGGCCTAAGATTCTACAGAGAACGTAACATAAGAAGGATTGGATACCCTTAAGAACAAAATCCTTATGAGATAAATACAAATGAGGCTGATTAGAAAAAAGAATATAAAGTTGGTGGAGGAGAGGCTGCCACCCAGCTGGACCCTCCCAACATTGCCCTCCAAATAACTTTAAAATAATTCCTCAAGTCAAATTTTGGATTTTAAAGTTTATTTAGGGCAGAGTCAATACAAGATCAGAGTAAAACATATTCTAGCCTAAGACAATTTCAGAAGTCAACAAAAGAGGTGTGTGACACCTGGGGTAGCAGCAGCAGCAGTGGCCCTTGGTTACAGAAGCAACAGTCTCAGGAGCTCTCAGCCTACAGACAGGAAGGAGGCCAGACTGCAGATCAAAAAGAGATTATAGGAGACCCTTTGTTGGTGCTAGGTGCAGCTGCCACTGATTGACAACTTGATTGCTCATACATAGTTCTGAGTTGCAGTTCCAGGGGGAAAAGTCATAAGGAAGCAGGGACCCTGGTCACAGTTTCAAGCCAAGAGGAGCACTAGTGCTCATGACTAAAGGGGACCAGGGGCCCTTCCTGGGTAAAGATCAAAGGGCAGACCAGGAAAGCAATGACCATGCATCTCCTAGGATCTCACCACCTTGGAAGCACTGAAAACTTACAGGCCCCCCAGAAACTAACTCTGAAAACAGCAGTATGAAAAAGCCTGAAACTTGACATAGTGCTGTCCCACCCCAAGAGAACATAGCCCAGTTTTAACATAAAGTTCAAAGTCAAGAAAAAGGTTTGAAAATTAGCAAACAACAACAAAGGAACTTGACAATAAAAAGTTATGATACTAGCAGGGAAGACCAAGACAAATTTAGACGACAACCCTGTGAAAACAGCTAGAAGCAAAGAAAAACGTTAGTTGGACACAGGCACAACAAGAATTCCTAAAAGAGTTAAAGAAAGAAAGAAGAATGGTAGAAGAAAAATTGGGGAAAGACTTGAGAGTGATACAAGAAAATTATGAATAGAGAATTAACAGTTTAGTAAAAGAGGTGCAAAAAATACTGAAGAAAACACCTTAAAAAACAGAATTGGCCTAATGGTAAAAGAGGTACAAAAAATCACTTAAGAAAATAACTTTTTAAAAAGAAGAATTGGCTAAATGATAAAAGAAGTATAACAGCTTTCTGAAGAAAATAATTCTTTAAAAATTATAATTGATCAAATGGAAGCTAATGACTCCATGAGACATCAAGAAACAATAAAACAAAATCAGATGAATTTAATGAAATGGAAAAAAGTGTGAGATATCTCACTGGAAAAATAACTGACCTGACAAATAGTTACAGGAGAGATAACTTAAGACTTATTGAACTACCATGATAAAAAAAAAGAGCCTAGACATTATCTTTCAAGAAATGATCAAAGAAAACTGCCCTGATATCTTAGATCCAGAGGGTAAAATAGAAATTGAAAGAATCTACCCCCAATCTGAAAGATATCTGAAAATGAAAATTCCCAGGAATATTATAGCCAAATTGCAGAGCTTCCAAGTCAAGGAGAAAATATTCCAAGCAGCTAGAAATAATTCAAATAATGTGAAGTCACTGTCAGAATCACACAAGATTTAGCAGCTTCCAAGTTAAAGGAGCAGAGGTCTCAGAATATAATATTTCAGAAGGCAAAGGAGCTAGGATTTCAACCAAGAATAACCTACCTGACAAAACTGAGTGTAATTCTGTAAGAGAAAAAAATGAATATTTAACGAAATAGAGAACTTATAAGCATCCCTGATGAAAAGATCAGAGCTGAATAGAAAATCTGACATTCAAACATGAGACTCAAGAAGCATATAAAGGTAAACATGAAAGAATACACATATGAGAATCAAAAAAGTTAAACTGTTCACATTATTATATGGGGAGAACTCCTAAGAACTTTATCATTATCAAGGCAGTTAGAAGGAGTCTACATGTGACTTAATCATGTTGGGATAATCTCAAAAAAAAGTGGTAAGAAGAGATATGAACTGGGTGAAGGAGAAAGGGAGAGGATGGGGAAAATTTTCTCACATGAAAGATGTGTGCAAGGAAGAGCTTTTATATTGGAGGGAAACAGAAGGTGGCAGCCAAAACTTGAACCTCACTCTCATCAGAACTGGTTCAAAGAGGGAAAGATATATATATATACACACACACACACACACATTCAGTTGGGTAAAGAAATCTATCTTACTCAATGGGAAATAGGAGGGGAAAGGCGTAAGAGTCATGGCAGGGGCTGAGAGATGGGGAGGCTGATAAAAGGGAGAACAGATTAAGGGAGGCAGTGGTCAGAAGCAAAACAAACTTTTGAGGACAGGATAAAGAGAGAGAAGAAGAAAAGAAAATAACTGGATGGAGAGAAATACACAACAATCATAACTGTGAATGTGAATGGCATGAGTTCACCCATAAAACAGAAACAGAAAACAGAATGTATTGGAAACCAGAATCCAACAAAATAGTATAGACAAGAAACACACTTGAAAAAGAAAGACACATACAGGGTTCAAATAAAGGGCTGGAACAGAATCTATTTATGCTCCAGCTGAAGTTAAAAAGCCAGGGGTTGAAATCATGATCCTGGAAAAAGCAAAAGCAAAAATAGACCTACTTGAAAGAGATAATCAGGGAAACTACATTTTGCTAAAATATACCATAGACATTGAAGTAATATCAAAAAATTTCACCTCAGTTTTCTCTGATAAAGGCCTCCTTCCTCAAATATATAGGAAACTGAGTCGAATTTATAAAAATAAGAGCTATTCCCCAATTGATCGATGGTCCAAGGATATGAACAAGTAGTTTTTAGAAGAAATCAAAGCCATCTATAGTTAAATGAAAAAAAGTGCTCCAAATCATTATTAGAGAAATACAGACTTAAACTATTCTGAGATACTACCTCATCCCTATCAGAAATAATAAATGCCAGAGTGGATGAGGGAAAATATGTGCATTAAGGAATTGTTGGTGAAGTTGGGAATTGATCCAACCATTCTGGAGAACAATTTGGAACTATCCCCAAAGGGCTATAAAATTGGACATACCCTTTGACCCAGCAATATGACTACTTGGTCTATACCCCAAAGATATGAGAGAAAAAGGAAAAGGGCCTAAATATTTATAGCAGCTCTTTATGTGTTGGCAAAGACTTAGAAATCAAGGGGATGCCCATCAACTAGGGAGTAGCTGAACAAGTTGTGGTGTACGGTTGGTATGACATACTGCTCTATTATAGGAAATGACAAAGGGGTAGTTTTAGAAAAAAACACAGCAAGACCTAAATGAACTTATACAAAGTGAAGTCAGAAGAACCAGATCATTGTGCATAGTAACAAGAATGTTGAAATGATGATCAGCTATGAAAGATTTGTCTATTCTGATTAATACAATGAGCTAAAAACAATTCCAAAGGACATGATGAAAAAATGTTAACCACCTCCAAAGAGAGAACTGATGAACTCTTGAGTATATTGAAATATAATTTCCTTTCTTTATTTCTTTTGCAATATGGCTAATATAGAAATATGTTTTGCATGATTTCATACATATAATTGATATCATTTTGCTTGCCTTCTCAGTAGGTGGAAGAGGGGTAGGAGGAAGGGAAAGAATTTGAAATTCAGCTCAAAAAGAAAAGAAGAATATTAAAAATAAATAAATAATAGTTTTTGTTTTGTTTTTTTAAGGACAGGAAACTTGGAAAGTATTTTACACTTATTGGAGAGGGGTCCTGGCCTCTTTAGAAGTCCCCATTCTCAGAGCCGTAACTAGGGTGAAGCATACAGGGCTTTGTTCCAGGGTGCCAGTTTAGAGGGTGCTGGATTTAGGGCACACTATCTGCACTTTCAGTTGTTCTGCAGAAGAGAAACAACAGAATGTAGCCCCAAGCTAGAAGGAATAATTATAATAGAAGAAACTAGCAGATGGCAGGCTGGGGTGAATGCCTTTCCTGTCCCATCCTGCTCCACTCCCCAGCCCAGGCTGGATGTCTGTGGCTCTCTGTCTCTATCTCTCCCCTCATAAACTGCACCCCTGCTTCAGTTCCTTGACCTTGAACAAACCATCTCCAATGATTCATGTCCTCCGTAAATGAAAGAGTTTGGCCTCTGTACAATCCCAACCTCTGACATGCAAGGATTCCAGCTCTACTGTTTCTAAAAGGGCTGTCTCACCTACCCACAGGCCTCCTCCTGGCCTTCGACAATGAGGAAAGTATTCAGAGGCCAGGCAGCTGCCCTTCCTCTACAGTAATGAGGCCCCAAGAATGGCCATAGATCGAGACAGTAACAGGATCCTCACTGAACCACGTGGGTGAGTAACAAAACCAGATGGACTGAGCTCACTGGAGTTTGCCTCCCTGCATCAGAACCCTGTGAGGAAACAGCATGGAGCAGCTCCAACATGGCATCACTGTCAGCCACATCCCTCTGGGCCAGCCAAAGCACCTCGGCGACCCCCTACAGGATTGTCCGTCCTTTTCAACCAACCCCAGGCAGGCATCTTTAGGACTTAAAGCTAATCTCATTTTACAGAGGAGAAAACTGAGTCCCAGACAAGCAAATGGAGAACTTGCCTGAGGTCACAAGGGCTCAGTTAGGCTGAATTAGGATGCAAGCACAGGTCCTTGGACTGCATGCAGATCTGGTACTTTAGGTAGTTCAATGGCACCATGGATAGAAAATTAGAATTGGGAGTCAGGAAGATCTGAGTTCAAAACCTGCCTCAAATATGAACTGTGGGTGACCCTGGACAAGTCACTGAACTTCAGTGTGCCTCAGTTTCCCTGTTTATAGAATGGAGATGATAATATTACGAGGATTGTAAGTAAAGCAAAGCTTTAAACTGCTATGCAAATACTAGCTATTATTATTCTTTTCTTTCTTTTTCCTCAGAACTCCCCAGGCTCTGCTTGCTTCCCTTAGCTATGGAGTCAGCTTCCCAAGCCATTCTCATGTTAGTGTGTGCCTTCAGGAAGCTAAACTGGATGCCAAGGGCAGCACTTCCTGTAATGACTTTCTTTATTAAGCAGAATCGGCCCTTGAGACGTGAGCCTTGAGCCCAACCCAGATATACCACAGGCGCCATGGGACGGGAAGCAATGCCTTCTGAGAGTCTGGGCATCTCCACACTTGGGAGGTCTGGTGGGTGGAGGAAATGATAGACTTTCGTCCTTTTTATGGACAGGTAGGTATCTGTTTTGCACGAGTTCATAGTACCTAAATTGTAGATCATTCAAAGTCTTAGCAGGCAAAAAAGCCAAAGAGCAGGGGGCCTGCAGGATTCTGCTCTTCCACTAAGGTTCATGTCCCTAACCTCAGCCAAGTCCCTCGTCTTGACTGGACTTCCATTTTGTCATTTGTAAAATAAGAGACTTAAACTACATCATTTTAAGGCACCTAACAGCTATGACATTCATGTTCCATGGGCCCTCCCAGCTCTCACATTCTGTGTTATAGGTGTGACATTCTATGTTCTAAGGCCCCTTCCAACCCCTGACATTCTGTGTCCTAAGGGCCCTCCCAGCTCTGATATTCTCTGTTTTAAGGGCCCTCCCAGTTCTGACATTTTGTATTCTAAAACCCCTGATGTTCTGTGGGTAATGAAAGATGTGTCCTATTTTAAGAAACTGATATATAAATATGTAAAATTATAAAGTAAGGGTAAATATTTATATTAAAGAATATGAGTCTACTCCGTTGGACCACACCTACGCCCTGGCCAGGTTACATCTGAAATATTGTGCTCTGTTCTGGGTGCCACATTTAAAAAGAGCAGGGGTAAAGCAGAGACAGTGCCCAGATGAAAGTAGTCAGGATGATGGGCAAGGACCTCCCTCAGCCAATACAAGCACAGGTTAAAGGAAGAGATAGGTTTTGCTTGAAAAAGAAAAAGAAGAGAAAGTGGAGGGGAGCATTTGGAGGGGGAAGGAGGAAGAGGAGGCCTGATTTTTTTCTTGGAATATTTGAAAGGTTCTCCAAGGGTTTCTGCTTGACCCCACAGCTCAGAATTAGGAGTGAGGGCTTGAAGATTCAGTCCTGAAGTTAGGAAATCGTTCCTGATAATAAGAGAATGACTTTAAGCCAAAGTTGACCACCTGTTGGTTATGTTGTCCAGGGGATCCCTGTTCCCCTCTGGGTTGGCCTCACTGGCCACCGAGGTCCCATCCAACTGAGATTCTGCAATGTGGTCAGAGGAGGCACAGTTCCCATAGATAGTGAACTTCTGTAGTATTTATTTAAAATAAGATTGCTTTTCACAGAATTCAAGAGCACATATTGAAAAAAGCAAAGCACATTTATATCCATCATGTCCAGCATTACCTGAACATAGTTTACAAATACTCTTGCTAGTCTAGGGAAAATGTGCCTCCTGTAGCCTCCAAGATGGAGCACAGAGTAGGTGACTGCTTCAGGCTTTGATGTCCCGGCTGGTAGATTAGATGCAATCTCACTACTGCATTTTAGAAGGCCCCAGAGAGTCTTCTTTCCCACTGACAGGAGTCTTTTACTCAGTATCAACCCTCAAATTCTTTGGAAAATCTTTGTGATTCCAAACAGTAGAGATAACCCCTAGCTCACTCTCAGCTCAAGGGCCACAACGTACAAGTTGTTGGTGTTCCCTGCCTTGCCCCCCAAATTGGAGAGTTGGAAGGGACCTTAGTGACCCCTTACTTGGTTTACATTTTGCATGTACTTGTCCTAGTACACGCTGTTTGCTCTCAACATAATTTAAGCCTAGAGAACAGGGACTCTTCTGTTTTTATATCTTTGTATCCCCAGTGCCTGACACATGGTAGGTGGTTAATAAATGCCTGTTGAATTACATTAAGTTGTTGGATCATTTCTAAGGTTCCACTGCCATTTAAAATTACTGCCGTCCCATATAAAGTCACTTTGGAGGCCTCTGACCCCAAGTCCTGCTGGAGCAGGGTTTGATGATGAGTATGCCAGGTGGGCATCCCCTCCCCAAATAGGGAGTCAAGCAGGCCCACCCAGAAGGCCAATCCAGATCAACACCAGGTTTTCTTCTGAACACCAGAAACCTGCTGTGTGAGCTGGGAAGGTTGGTGCTGATAGAAAAGACCAAATACTGGCTGAGTCAGCAGAGGTGAGTATTTATCTGCCCCAATCTGACTCCCAGATCTAATCCCAGGTTTTGTTTGTTTGTTTTTTGGGGAGGGTTGGGGGGGTGTTGTTTTTCTGGTTGCTGTTTTAAATAGAGGCTGTTTGAATGTAGCAGCTTTGACCCAAATTGGGCTAAAATGCTTACGTGGTCATGGGCAAGCACTGCCATGCTCCTGATTCAACTGCAGCTGTAATTGTGTAATCACAGATATTCAGAATGTATGGAGAGTGATTTGGCAGCAGTTGTTACCTGTCATTACCTTTTAATTTAGAAAAAAAAAGGAGGGAGAAATCCCTCTTCACTAATGAGATCCTGACATTTCCCTAAGTATCCTAGATCTTGCACATCATCTGCTTGTCTTTGCATCTTAAACATAGGCCTTTTTCCAAATGCTCTGCTGAAATTAAAGTGGCAGACACTGTGTCTGGGTGGATTTTTCTTAATGCACTTTACTTAATTGTCTCAGTGTGCCTGTCTGTCTCTGTCTGCTTTTCTCCTCATTTCCCTCTCTTCTCTTCCCCTCCTCTTGTTCTCTTCTCTCCTTTTCTCTTTGCCTCTCCTCTCCTCTCCTCTCTCCAAAGCACATGCTGTTTTGAGGCAACGATCTGTGGTTCTCTACTCTGACCTCCCAGGAACCAAGGACAGTGAATCCAGGGAAGGAGATATAGCCTCATTGAGTGTTTTGACTCCCAGCTGCTGCCACTGGACACTGTGGATGACAGAGCATGCTGAATAATAGTCAAGATTACTTCGAGTAAGTACCTAGAGTATCTCTCCTCTGGGATCTTTTCCAATGGAAGTGGAACTCCTACCCCAGACTCAGAGACGATCAATTGCCCAAGCTGCAGAGACTGGCTTTCTCCCTCTTCTTCATCTAAATTAAAAGTCATGAAAATCATCAGAACGTTTAGACATATCTATTGACAGATCACTGTGAAGTGGACAGTTGGAGAGGTAGGCCCATCAGCTTCTTGTTCTGGATTCTGCACTGTTGGTACCTGTTGAGATACTTCTATCCTTTGTGTCCTCTTCTGTCCAGCACGATGTGATGTGAACAGTCAAGTGTTCCACATCAGGTGAGGTGTGATTAGGATGGCTAGTAAAGAGGAACCCCTTGTGAAGATTTACCAGAGAAAGGGTAAATAACAGTAATACAGCTCGCAATTCTGCAGCTCTTCCCACCTTACAGGAGGTTTATAGAGGCAGCTGTTTGTAGCAGCACAATGGATAAAGTGCTGGGCCTGCAGTCAGGAAGGCCTGAGCTCACAGACATTGACTAGCTGTGTGACCTTGGGCAAGCCCCTTAACTTCTGTTGGCCTCAGTTTCCTCAGCTGTAACTGGGGATAATAATAGCCCCGACCTAGTAGGGTTGTTGTGAAAAGTGCCTAGCACGGAGACTTGGCAAATAGTAGTGTTTAATAAAGTTTATTACCTTTCTTTCCTTCATCCCTTTCCTTCCCTTCAATTTTGTTCCCTCATTCCTTTCTTTCATTCCCTTCCTTCTCTTCTCTTCCCTTCCCTTCTCTTCTCTTCCCTACAAAGTGTTTTTCCCACAATACTACTCCTTGCAAAGAAGAATGATTCCCCCCATTAACAGGGGAAGGAACTGAAGGCCACAAGTAAAAGTGACTCACCCGAAGGTCATACAACTCATATGTATCAGAACTGGGACCAGACTTCAGGGCTTTGAACCCCAAAGCTGGTGTCCCAGACCCCAAAGATTCCAAGGTCAATGGTTTTTGCCACTCACCTTTAGGCTCTCTTTTGTGGAAGTAAACAATACAACAAGCTCTCATTCATATGATACTCTGTGGCTTACAAAGAATGTTACCTCCACCATTTGCCTCTCATGGCAATCCTGTGGCTAGGGAGTACAAAGATTGCTACCCCCATTTTATAGATGGGGAAACTGAAGCTTAGAGCAGTGAGTGACTTACTTGAGGTCATTGAGGTGGCAGGAGCAAGGACAAACACCAGACTTCTCAACTCCAAGTCCAAGATATCAAGATTTTGAACCATAAGGGACCCTAGGATGCCATCTGAGAGGTCAGTGGTGCTCAAACCCTCTGGTCTCAGGACCTCTTTACACTCAAGAATTTCTGTTTATGTGGGTCACATTTATCAATATTTCACATATTAGTAATTAAAATATCTTTGTGTTATTATAAAAATAGTTTGAACATCATGATATTCCTGAGTCTCACAGAGGATCTTGAGCAACACTTTGAGAATCACTGACACAGTCCAAATGTCTCCTTCTTTAAAGGAAAGTTTTAAGGACAAAGAAGGGAAGTGACTCACCCAGGGTCACGCAGCTAGTAACTGGTGAGTTAGAATTCAAATTTAGCACCTCTGACCCTAAATCTTGCTCTTTGCACAGCAAGCCCCACCCCACTGAGCATGTTGCCTTCCTCTTGCCTACCTTCTCCTAGTCATTAGTTGGAATGAAGTATCATTATAATGTCATTTAGTTATAAATGTCATTCTAACACATGAGATGGAGGGTGATATGGCAAATAAGAGTACTGGAGCCGGGGTCAAAAAGATCTGGGGTTAAACATTACTTCAGATACTAGCTATGTGACCTCAGGCAACTCACTGAACTTTTCTGAACCTCAGTGTCCTCATCTGGAATATGGGGATGATGATATTAATAATAGGTCACAGGAAAAAGTATAAAATCATTTGGGGGAGTTGGAAAAGATCTTAGAGGCTATTCATCTAGTCCAACTTCCTCATTTTGCAGACGAGGAAATTGAGGGCCACAACCTTACCTAAGGTTGATAGGGAGCATGGTGAAGTGGATAGGACTTTAGGCTTGGAGTCAAGAAGATCTGGGTTCAAATTCTACCTTAAACACTTACTATGTGATCCTGAGCAAGTCACTTAACCAATCTGTGTCTCAGTTTCTTCATCTGTAAAATGGGGGAAGCCTCAACTCTATGATCCTATGGTCAGAAAAGTGGCAGCCTCATTTTCCTCACCTATAAAATGGAGAAGAGCACCTATCTCCTAGGATTGTGGTGAGGACCAAATGTGCCAACATGCATAAAGCACTTTACAAACCTTAAAATTCTATATAAATCCTGTCTATTATTATTACTATTATTATACAGGATTTGAACCCAGTGTCTCTAACGACAAATTCTTTTTCCTTCTTGGAAGGATCAACTGAGCTAATGTAGGTAAAGTGTTTTGCAAAACACTAACTAAATGTCTGTTTGGATATTTATTATTTCTATTAGTTTGATTCCCTTTAATTTCTGGCAAATTGGACAAAGGGTATTAGGACATAGGTTACTGGTTGCTGTATGATCCTAGACAAGTCACTTAACCTCTCTCTGCTTCAGTTTCTTCATCTATGAAATGGAAGAGAGGGAGAGGAACCTAATGCTCTCCCTGTGGATTTCCCCTATCAGAACTACTGTGATACTTGGCTATCAAAGGATTACAGCGAGTTGGGAGTGAATATACAGATGGCACCTTTCACATTGATTATTAGCTTTCAGAGAATGAATTTGTTTTGCTTGCTTCTTTTAAAAAAAGAAAATGCCCCCAAAATGCTCGTTGGATTAATTTCTGCTAACGACTAGCTGGCAGTTTATCATTTCATAGGGACACCCTTGGACCATAAAAGTGATCAGAGAGAGAAGACCGATGGTCTGAGCTGAGAGATGATTAAACCCCAATGGTGAAATAGGCTTGTTTTCAGTTCCCCCTTGTTTCCATGCAAGTTGATGGTGTCTGTGATTCCATAGTCCCCACGTAGATAAATCAATGATCCAAAGACTTTCATCTATTTCCCTCTTGTGAATTCCAAAAATTATGTTTTTGTTGGGCATTGCTCTGTTATTTTTTTTTCAGGCGGAGACACTGCATTGAAAGAGAACAATGTCACAGACTCTAGTGTATTAATTGGAAGGACTTTTGCATCTTCAGGTTTATAGCATCAACTGGAAGGACTCTTGGAACGTAGAGTGTCAGAGCTGGAAAAGATCTTAGAACATAAATGATCAGAGCGTGCTGGAGCCAGCTCGCGACTGGCACTTGAGAGTCAGTCGTCAAATTTTGAGTGTGAATATTTACACTTCAGAAATTAATGAGCAAATTCTACAAATAGGGAGGGTTGATTTTTTTTGTTGATTGCCTATACCTGAGAAAGTGATAAAGATTATATAAATAAGGTAGATTAAATTGAAAAGTGTGTGATGGGTAAATTCTACCCCCACCTCCCAAAGCCAGTGACCAAACATTTACCAGCACCTCCTGCTCACATTAAATGCTAGAACTGGGAAAGAACCTTAGAACATAGAATGTCAGAGCAGAAAAAGATCTTAGATTATGGATTGTCAGAGGTGGGAGGGACTTTAGAACACAGAATGTTTGAATTAGAAGGAACCTTTGAGATCATCTCCTCCAAATCTTTCATTTTGGAAATAAGGAAACTATTGGTCTGAATAGAAGTCGTACCACTAAAGTGAGATCTCTTTTAAAATAAGAAAAAAATATATATTGTCATTTGCCAAAATTTAACCTTGATTTTGAACTATGTTCACTTTTTATTCAAACCAAGGTATGTTGGTACTATCTCCAAAGGGATATTCCTTTCTGACTGAGACCCTCAAGGGACTTTAACACAGCTGCAAAGAACAACACATTTGTGGTGAACTGTAAGGGGGAACAGATTTGGAAGTAGAGGAGCTGAGTTCCAACGGCAGTTCTGTTGTGTGATCTTAGCCAAGGTGCTTCCTTTCTGGAACTCAGTTTCCCTCACTGAAAAATGAAAGTGGTTGTATTTGGTGATCCCTAAGATCTAGAGGAAGATCTAAGGTGCTTGGCAGGAAGGAGGAAGAGGATTGGAACATTTATTAAATACCCACTATGTTCCAGGCACTGTGCTCAGCGCTTCACAAATATCTCATTCTTCATAATCCTAGGAGGTAGGTGCTGTTACTATCCCCATTTTATAGATGTGGAAACAGGCTGAGAGCAATTCAGTGACTTGCCTGCCCAGGGTCACTCAGCTAGTGTCTGAAGATAGATTTGAATTCAGGTCTTCCTGATTGCAGGCTCAGCATCTTATACATTGGGCCATCCAACTACGACAGGTCGGAATCCCATGATCTCCCCAGGTGATAAAAAAAACTGAACGGTATGCCATTAAGTGAGAAATAATTGTTGAAATTAACCAGAAAATAAACCACCTAATTTGTTTAGAGCTGGAGGGCCCTATCATTTTTGCAGGTTTTTTTTCCTTCTCCTCCCCCGTCAAAAATCCCCTAAAGGTTCTTCTGTTAATGTCTATTTTATCTCCAAAGATTCTCTTAGCCAATGAAATAAACTCTACCCTGAAATTCCATGGCAGGGACGGGAACTGATGGAGTTTTGGAGCAGGGATCAGGCAAGGAAGTATCATTTGAGTGGGATCATCCTATGTAGAGATATAACTACAGGGTTTTAGCAGATACTTACTAGCCACATAACCCTGAGCAAACCACTTCATCTCTGAGCCTCAACTCAATGATCTATCAAATGAGGATAATGTCCTTGAGCTACCTATCCCTTATGATGGTTGCGAGGATGGTGTTTTGTCAATGTGGGGTAATCTAAAAATGGGAGTTATTATTTTATACTAGACCCTCAAAATCGTATGTTGTGGGGGTATGCAGATTTTAAGAGGATAGGAAGATGTGTTACATCTCTTACAACATAAGAATTTCTTTGTAAAACATGCAAATTGAGGTTTTTGCCAGGTTAGGCACCATTTTGTTGGAAGATAGTAAAACGTAACTGGTAAATTAGCGGAAATGTTGCCTCCCCTTTATCTCAATTTATATGAAGCTCCTGAAATGGAATCTCTATATCCTGGGCTATCTGTCTGCAGCATCTAGAAACCTGGTTAGAGATGACTGATGAACAAACAAACAAGAAGCTGAATGGGCCAGGTCTGATTTCCAGGGCAGAGCAGTGAATGACCCATTCCTGGCCTCATGGCGTGGCTCCTCTCAGGTTTTGAACTGGAACCAAATCAAAGTACACTGGGTGAACTTGGATTCAGCAGCCTGGCTTCAGATGTGTCCCCGTTCTCTCCAAAGCCAGCTAGCACAGCTCCCACCCATGTTCAAAGGGAGAGCTCCAGACCAGGAAGAGTACAAAGGGGACTGGGTGTTATTGGCCAAGTCCCTGGAAGCTTTGAATTGGGGAGGGTGGGGTGGGACAAGGAATGTGCCGAAATTACCACCATCTGCTCACGAGAATTTTTTGGATGCTAAGTGATGAGTCACTTCTGTGCCCTGCTGTTCCTTCGGCTGCTGTTCATCTGAGTGTGCATGGGGATGATAGGCCCCTGAGTCATGTGCTGTCTTTTATCACACCTGATACGTGGTCTTCACTGATGAATTCCCAGAGGGTGACTTCCCCATTCCTCGGCTATACAGTGGGAGGACGGGACAATCCTCCGAAGAGCAGGCTGCCATACTGGCTTGCCAAAGGGTTCCCATCCATTCTGTGCTGCGTGGGCCCAAGTTCACATTTAGCTAGGTGACCTTGGTCAAGTCCTCCAGCCACCTTCATTTAGTCAGCAAAGGAGAATGACCTCACTTGGACTGCTGACTTCAGAGACTAATGGTGAGGATGGAGCGAAAAGTGGATAAAGCATTCTACAAACTGGGATGCTATACACTAGCTGTGGCTCTCACACCCCAGCTTGCATTCTCCTGTCCTTTATATACAAAGGCAAATCTCCTGGGCCCCACCAGCAGCAGAACGCATTATTTTTCCAGTTGTTGTTATTGTTGCAGACCCATCCCAACATTTTTACCCAATTCTCAAGTGACTGACAGTATGGCGAGGGAGGAGCGTAATGCAGGCCAGAAAGAACACTGGACTGGGAGGTCAGAGGCAGCAAGGCCCAATTCCATATCTCTGCCTCCCAGGAAACCCTGGAGGAACCCTGGGACAGTAAATGGCACAACAGGCAGCCTCAGATGAGGGGAGGACCTCTCCCTGACCTCCCCTCCCATTTAGACTAGCTTTCTAGTCTAAACGTCTGTACTAAGTACCAAGCTCTATTCTTTCTGCCCAGCTGAAAGATTCTTGCTTTGGCACTTCAGTTTGAATCCTGGCTGACACTTACTAGTTCTGTAACTTTGTGCAAGGCTGTTCCCTTTTCTGAAAAATAGGAATGGTCTTTTCCCTACCTCAAGTTCAAAAAGATGCTGTGAAGAAGGCTGTTTTGTAAACCAGAGAGTATTGTAGAATCTAGTCCATCTAGCAGCAGCAGCACACAGCCAAGTTTCCCGGTCTGCCCAGCACACAGTAAGTACCTCATAAATTTTTGGTGACAACTCTCTACTCTCTCTGTGGTTTTGAGCTTGTTATCATTGAGTTCTGGGAAGGTTTGGAATCAGTGGGCCAAGGACAGGGGGGTCAAATAGTACAATCCTACCTGCTAAGTCTGATATGGCCTGCCCTGGCCAATCTTGGATCAAGAACCACAAGTGGCCTTAGAGATCAGCTAACCCAACCACTCTCATTTTATGGGAAAAGGGCAAAGTGACTTCACCAAGGTTATACAGCTAATAATAAGAAGAAATCAGTCTCAAACCAGTCCTCCGACTTCACAGGAAGTATGAGTACTTAGAGTGATGGGGGAAAACTCTCCACAAAATTTTTGATCCCCAAAAGCCTTCACCATCTGCTTTGAAAAACATATTCTAGAGCCCAGAGCATGGGGGTGGGGAGGGAGGGGTGGCGAGGGGCCTCTCAATACACTGACACCCACCACATCTGCAAACAAGGGACTGTCACCAGATGGGGTTACAGGAGCCCCTGGTGCCTGACAGTGTGTGGCATATCATCTTAGGCTAACTCATAACATGCTCTTCTCCATTTCCTCCAGGTGGCACAGGAAATCTGATTGTGAGTATCATCACCTTTTATTCAAAATTTTAAAAAAAAGTTTATTGAAATGGGTCCAATATAACTTCACACACACACACACACACATATCTCCAGCATGCCTAGGGAAAGGCTGTCTGAGTTCTGTCTCTTCTACCTCTTTCATCAGCCCTGGATGATGCTGCCAAGCGGCCGTGGGGGCAGATGACAGCCTGGTGCTGTGGAAGAGTCTCCATTTTCCCTCAAGTTTGCCGGAGCTCTCTTGCCTGAAGGAAATACCAAGTCCCAGGTGGGTGGGACTTTGTTCTTACCACTGAGTAGGTGGGATGGGAGCCTGATAGGTGGCTGTTTTCCAGCAGAAGGATGTGTCTGATCCCTTGGTGAGCCAAGAAAGGCCTCATCTCTGGAAGCCAGAGCCAGGAGCTGCCAGCGTTACTTAGGGCATGCTTCCCTAGTGAGATATCAGAAGAGAAGGCCCAAGTGTGTGGGCCTGGACAAGGTCCATTGGGCTCAAGCCCACACTTCATCTGATAGAGCAGCTCGCCAGGCCGGGGCCAGGGTAAGAGCCGTCCTTCACATTACATAAGCTGGAACTGTCCTGCAAAACCTTTGGAGATAGCTTGTTCTACTATAGACTGCCACTCTGCAGTCTGGCTTTCAGAAGAAAAGTCCAGGTTTTACTTGGGAGTGTGTGCAGCTAAGGACAAGACAAATTATCTTCCATATCAAACAGCTTTGCTAATTGTAAGCCTCTATTACTTTGCTGCCAGTAAAATTTTCAACTCCTCCCCTTATCTGTGTTCTGGCATCCATGGGCTAGCAGGCCTTCTTGTGGCTGGGCCCCTGACTCTTCAACAGAGTCACATGCTGGTGAGTACTGAGGCTAACTGGGAAGGGAGGGAGAAGGGAAAGAAACTCCCACCTTGCTTTGGAGTGGCTGATCAAGTAGCTAGCTCCTGTTGTGGGAACATAGCAGCTGGGACCTCTGCAGCTCTTCTCTCAACACTCTCTCCCAATGGAGGTTTGGCCATAAACAGGGTTCAAATAACTGGTGGGCTTTTAAAGGACATTATAATACAAAAGGGCTTTGGCAAATTATCTGTGTTCATCACTCTGTTTGGGTAGTTATGAAAACAAGACATCGTCTTCTAGTCTCAAATCCTGCTACTGAGTTGAGAGACTGAATGCGCTTTTGCCCACACAGAAGTCTAGATACCAGTTTTTAGCACATGCACAATGGCTTAACATCCCCTTTCTTGGGGAAAGGAGAGAACTGAACAGAGCTGTTCCAAGAGACATCCTGCTTAAATGGAAATACTGGTCTGGTGGGACTGTAAAGGCTGTGAGTGAGCCCTGCCTAGTGGATTAGAGGTATGACCACGAGAGGGGGAACCAGTTCAATCCCATTTCTTTAAAGTCAGGCACTGGAGGAAAGCAATGGTAATGAAGAGGAGGCACTGTGCATCATGGCAAACGAACCTGGCATCTTCTAAAATGAGTCCTGCCTCCAAAGAAGGGTTCCAAATATCAGTATTCTCAACCAAAAACTAGCTTGCTTTGGGTCTCAGGAGCCATTTTCAGAAGTGTATGAGTACTTGGGATGCTAGGTCAATGGAGAAGAGTAAGTCCTCTCTCTGACTCCCTACCATAATAAGTAGGATTCCTATAGGTAATACCCCAACCTAGCCTCCTAGGCCTAGACTCAAATCCCCCGGAAAGGAAGAATTGCCACAGCCAAATGCAGAAAGACAAGGCAGGCTTTGAATTGGTGCAATCTACCGCGAAGACAGACCAGTACTCCCAAGAAGACTGGCCCTGGAGATAGGGGCAGGAGAGCACAAGAGAGAATAAGACCTGGGAGTAGCTGTTTCACAAACAGCTTTGTTAACCTGCCTGCTCACCTCTGAGATGGAGGGAAATTGGAAAGATGTCTTACAACACACTCAATTTATACACACATCTTACTAATTCAAAAGGAGGCTGTCTGGAGACACATGTGCTGAGAACCACAGGCCACACCAGGCCCATTTACTTCCTGGGACCTCCAGGGCCTATAGTTCCACAGCGCTCAGAGACACAAGAGCCCAGCAAACCGTGCGGGGCCTCAGGGCTGGCCCTCTTGCTCTTTCTGCAGGATGCCCAGCACAGACTTGTGAGGGATCCTGCACTCTTCCAGGGACTTACTGAGGTCAGAGAAGCTCCTCCGAGGAACCTCCATGGTCTCGATGCTACAGTGGTGATACGTCGTCAGGTTCTTCTCTTCAGCCACAGCAACAACTGTCTGGAGGTTGTCGGTTGGCCTGAAATGACGGACGAACCTCTGCCCTGAAGGAGACCGGACGGCCAGGAGCAGCCTGGGCTCTCTGTCTGATGGTTCCTCCAGGTTCCCGACCCGGGACAAGCTGTGCTCTTTGGTTCTACTGCAGGGCTTGTCCTCCAGGGGAGGGGCAGGGCCCCGCAAACAGCCCTCCCTCGACTTGCCGCTGTGGGCCTCCTCCTGGCAAAGGCCCTTGAGCTCCTGCAAGCTGCCCAGTTTGAGAGTGCCAGCTTGTTTGGCCACCGTGTCCACAGCCTCCTCTTCCAAGTTCTTTCTGTTAATGGAAGGGAGCACCCGGTACCTGTTAAGAGAGGAGGAGGACCCAAGAGGGACCTGCTGGAGCAGCTCATCGGGGGCCCCCTGACTGGGGGGCTTGGGAGCAGAGCCCACTGGCTTCTGGCTGCCTGGCACTTCGCAGGACACTGCAGGAGCTGGGGAAGGTGGCTTTCGGTAAGAGGAGGAATCTGAACTGTGAGAGTAGTTTAGATTTGTTCGTGTGCGTCCCTTGGCAGACTTGGGCCTTGTGACGTGCATGCTGACAGGGCTTGGCTGCCAAATGAAAGCTGCTTCTGGGTCCAGAGCAAGGCTGCATTCAGATGGAGCTATTTTCAGAGGTGCTTCCGTGGCCATTGCTTCTCAAGGCACCTGTGAAGCAGGACAAATAAGAAACAAGTCACAGCTCAGGTCTCCTGGGATCCTTGGGGGCCTCAAGGCCACATATGGACCTCCAGGTCCTCAAGTACGGCCCTTTGAGTGAATCCAAATTTCACACAACAAATCTACTACCTCAGAGTCTAGTCCTATCCCTCCAGTTTATAGAAGAACCAGAGATCCATAAAGGAAAAGGGACTTGCCATGATCACCAAGAAGGAAGCAGCCAAGATCAACTTCAAATGCAAACCATCTGTCCTCAAATTTGGTCACAGATTTGAATCAGATGACCCACATTCAAGTCCCAGCTCTTTCCTTCTCTTGACCTTTCAGGCTCCTTTTCTGTAAGATGAGAGGACTGACCCTAAATGATCTCTCAGGTCCCCTCCCAGCTCTAGAATATTATATGATTCTGACCAGCTTCATTCCCTTTCCAAGCCCCCAGGCATGGGTCCTCTTCATGGGCCCTGCTGACTGAGGCTGCTGGCCTTCTGGGGAGGGTGGGAGGCTATTCTTTTTGGCCTAGAGGATGGGAAGACCCACAAAGTCACATAGACAAATTGGCTCTAGAGCACTCCCAGCCACTGTACTTTTTCAAATGAGGGAAATGGTCATTTTAACACCTACTGGGCTGTTGGGTAAGGAAGCAGTTAGGTCCTCTCCAATGGCTAAGGACAGTGAGGACAGTTTGAGTGCTCAGCTTTCTCTTCCCTCAGTAAATTCATAGAATACATGTAGTGACAGGTCACTGGAGCACAGAGCTCTGTTAAGTGGTTAGGTCAAAGTTCCAGGTGATGCATCCATCCACTCCCCCTTCTCTGATGTTCCTCACTCTACACCAATCCCCAAGTTCACCCACACTCCCACTCTGGCATTTTTTTCCTTCCCTCCTTCCTCCCTCTGCACTTTTCCCAGGTGGTTTTAATATCTCTGTGCCCCCAATTTCTTAGCACGCCCCAACTACCACCTTATGCTCATGATGCCTTCCTCTGAGGAATTCAAGAGGGCTTTCTAGACAGGAGGAACAGCCCTCTTTTTACCTGAAAGAGATGTTGTTCAGTAGACCAGGAGTGATTAGGGAATTTAAAGTTTAGCTCTCAGAGGGCTGAGGTCACTTACTAGTTTGCTATTGCTGTGGGCAACCTAGCTGGCCCAAGATTACCAAGTCATCTTACCCCTCTTTAT
Source organism: Bettongia penicillata ogilbyi (assembly GCA_023548195.1). Taxonomy (NCBI): domain Eukaryota; kingdom Metazoa; phylum Chordata; class Mammalia; order Diprotodontia; family Potoroidae; genus Bettongia; species Bettongia penicillata. Next base: position 3,698,322 of record JAJHZJ010000029.1, on the reverse strand, counting down.
ATTTTTTCTTTGAAATTGGGGGGGAGGGGGAGAGATTAGATGGTATCTAACACTTAGTTCCTCTGTCCTATCTCATTCTAACCTTCGGTGACTCTGATTTCTATCAGCACCTGGATCTCCCCATTATTTTCACTACCTTGGGTCAGGACCCAGTGATCTTGACTGGGCAGCATCCCCCTAGCTCTGCTTCTTCCCAGCTCCCTCAGAGCTCTTCCTGCCTGCCCTTCTTTCCTACTCCCTCCACCCTCCAACCCAAAGGCCTAAAAGTGGCTGAAACCTCCTTTGCCTTGGTCTTCCTCCCTTACTCCCATTCAAAAGACTATATTATGAGTCCGCCTCCCACCCCACCCCCGTTACTACCAATAATAACTGACCTGTTCAGGTAAATCTCAGATTCATAGTACAAGCAGCCAAGTGGCAAAGAGCATAGAGTTAAATTGCACAATGCCCAGTTAAAGTCAGCGGAGTGGGTCTGGAGTCACGAAGGACCGAATGAGATAATTATGAGGTGCTGAGCAATGAGCTACATAGGTTAACTATTAGAATACAGCTATTTGAGCTCGGCTTACAAAGCACTTTGCTCGTACCTCTCATGGTATATCCGAGGAGCTTAATCAATGTTGATAAGAGAAAGGAAGGGATTTCCTGAGGGCACGCGGCTAGAGTGTCAGGGGCAAACAGAGAACTCTTCCCAAACCCCCGTGCTATCTCAGGGTGTCTTCTCATACAATCTCCCAGACAGAAGGTCCCCTTGAGGATGCTGCGCTCAACTCCAGCCTCATGTAGGAATCCCCTTCTCCGGATCCTCAGTATCATCTGCATGACTATTGAGTACCTAAAAAGGCGGCTCATTCCACTTTGGAAACAGAATTCCTTATGGAGAGCAGGAATTGACTCACCGAACTTTCCTCTACTGCTCTGAGATCTGCTCACCAGGTTCAGAACAGGTCTTTCCCCAATTCCACGTAGCATCTGCAGGTATCTGAACCCAGAGATGATGACAGCCTCCCTATATCTCACTTCCTCCTAGCTTTCATTCTTTTGGCAGTCCCCTCACCACCCTCGATGCCTTCTTTATCAGGGTCATTGTAGCCTGTCACTTAACATGGTCCATTTTAGATTTACACGGAGCTTTCCATATGTACTACAATGGAAAGAACCACACTTCGATTGGGGAAAAGGACTGGTAACAGGAAGCAAACATCAGAACACCAGTCCTTGCAACATTTCTCTACATGTATTTGGGGGAAGGGGTGCTGCTTAACTCTCTGAGCCTCAGTTTCCTCATCTTTGAGATGAATAATACCAGGGAGTTGTGAAACTTAAAGCCCAATACAAGTAGTTATAATCATAACCTCACTGGATTATCAAAACTTTTGAAAGCAGGCTATGGTAAGTATTATTAGGCCGATATTACAGATGGGGAAAGTGAGACTCAGATCTCTGAAATGACTCAACTAACCAAGCTCAAAAAGCTGGCAAATACCCAAGTCAGGACTTGAAACCCCACCTTCTAACTCCTAATCCAGAGACTTCCAGTTCACTTCCAAATTCTGGACAAGGCCACTTCCTGATATAAAGAGTCCCTCTGGATTTACTCCCATTGGCTCAGATGTACTCCCGCTTCCTTCCAAACCTTTCACACACCATCCGGCTACAAGGGGCAGGAGAGCACCATCTTTCACACAGTCAGCCACAAGTGGTTTGGGGGGTTTAGTTTTTGCCTCTAACTTTTGGTTTGTCAAAGCACTCCCATCTGAGTTTCAGAGCTTCCCACTCTGACTCAGCATGGTTCTGTAGGGTCAGGGTAGTTGTGCAGCTGTGCTAAATATAAGCTCTGTGACTGGGGAGGTTGACAGTTTTTTGGTTTTCTGTCATGGCTACTAATTTGCTGCAGCTCTTGCTGGATGATCAGAGGCTCGGCTCAGAACTCCCACTCCTGCCGCACCAAGGTTTCACTGTCAAGGAGTTTGGTAACTTAGAAACCTTTTCGTTAATAACTTTGACAAGGAAAAGTCATGCATACCCACATCTCTCCCCTGGAATATTTTTAACAGTGAGATTTGAATATGTACGTGCCTGTACTTTCCATACCTTTTCAGTGTTCTGTAATTAGCTTTGTTCAGGGGGTGTCTTATTCAAGACACCCTGGTCATAAGATAACATGACAGAGGGCCCCCTCAGAGCCAAAGCCCTATTATGACTAAGCCTGAAGCCCACTCACAGTTATTTAGAGACTAACACCTCCTTCAGGTAAAGCAGCTTCATCTAACTTTCTTTCATAATCTCCTGCCGCCTCCTGACTTCAGCGACCATCTGTTCCTCGGAGGCAACACCAACTTTCTGTGGCATCCATCAGATTGCCAAGAGGTAGGAAACCAGGTGTTTCAGGATCCAAGCCAGGCATTTTTCGCACTCACACCTTGGCTCTCCAGGCCTCCACTGCTGTTCAGTTTCTTTTTTTGTTTGATTTGGTGGTTTTTTTTTTCATTGCTTGGGCAAAGGAAGGCATCTGCAGCCACTGTTTATTGTTTCTGCCCTACTCATTTCACAACATCAAAGCCTGGCAGGATTTCAACACCAGCCATTCTCCACAAGATCTAGGCGTGGGCATCCATCAAGCTGCCATCAAATCGGCAAGTGGCCTGTTTACTTAAACACTATAGCTGTACAATAAAGGCTCGCCAGCCATCAGCACACAAACACCGGTGTCTGTTTCCAAGGAGTTATTAAAAGGGCAGTTATGTACTTCTTGGGATTAAAGAGATCTCCCAGAACAGATGGAGGAGGGAAAGATAGGATGAGGTTTTTTTTTAAAATGTCTTTCAAGAAGCCCCTCTAGTTAGAAGGGACTTTGGTACTCTCTGATCCAACACCCTCCTTTTATGAATATGTCAAGAGATGGGAGGTGCAATGCCCTGTCCCACAGCTGAAAAGTGGCAAAACTGACACTCAGATCCTGGTCCTTTAACTCCCAATCCAGTGCTCTCCCAACAATATCATGCTGCTCCCCAAATACATATATTCCATTCACAGTTCACTGCACCAAACACAGCCACACACTCTCGGGAGGGCCCAAGGAGGCAGAGCTCAAAGTTGGGCTCTAAACATTCTGGATCAGCTCACAAGGGCCCCTAGTGGGGAGAATCAATGGAGAGAGAGAATTCTCAGTTTGGCCTGACAACCCAAGCACTGTGGTTCTCTTCTCAGCTTAATTTATGACCTGCTACCACACTTTATGATGGAAGCTGCCCACTTTCAAAGGGATTTGGAGAAATTAGAACCACTTCACCCAAAGAATCAAGGATGAAAAGGGGGTTTGGGAAAATTCTATCCACAAAAGAGGAGGCTGAGGGGCCTGGTTATACAAAAGGATCCTCAATCTGCTGTCTTTCAGGAGTTGGCCCTGGATGAAGGGTGCTTAACCAGCAGTAAGAAAGATGTAGGTCAGATAAAGGGGGAATGGAGATGCACAGAATGTTGGAGTGGGAAGGGAGTTTAAAACATAAAAAGTTAGAGCTAGATAGGAACAGAGATAATTGAATTCAACCCCCTCAATTTACAGAGGAAGAAACAGAAGCGCAAGGGACTAGTTAAAGTCAGTTAGTGGAATAGCTAAGAATAAGAACCAAGGTCAACACCCAGCCCAGGGCTCTTTCCCAAGCAACTAGGTGCTTCCTCTGAACACAAGAATGGTTCAACATGTCAGTCATCCTAAACTTTGGGATGGCTCATTTACCATTCAAAAGCATCAGCTTCAATCTGAAAAGAAACTGGGAATGGTTAACATGCACTTGCTCTGATGAGATGCTTTGAAATCTTGGCTGAAACTCAGAAGCCACACACATCCAGCCCGCCAAAAGCCCTGGATCCAAATCTGTCAAGAGACCAGAAACCCAACCCAAGCTGTTATCACCAAAAGCCCTGGATCCAAATCTGTCAAGAGACCAGAAACCCAACCCAAGCTGTGTCACCACTCAGTACTGGTGTGAGGTTTGGGCAGCTAGCCCATGTCTTTCTCTAGGACTCAGTTTTCTCCTCTGTAAGTTAAAGGGGGTGGGGGGCAGGGTTGGTGCTGAAATAGTTGCTTTCAGATTCGTCTAAAATTCATGGGGCTGGAAAAGAAAAGCTGCCTTCGAGTATTTAAAGACGTGTGATACTAAGAAGAGTCTGGATAGAGATGTGCAGGACAAACTTTCTAAAGATGAGAGCTGTCTCAAGACCCTCCTTGGAAGATTCAGGCACAGGCTTTACTGGGGGTGGGGGTCCTTCTTTGCCTGGCTCCCAGCTCCCTACTGGCAGGGGCACAGAGAGGTGGAGTGGGGTCTCTGACCCACACAGCAGCATCTACCACCTGCCGAGTCCGTCCCCTACCTCTGCCCTCTCCTGAGCCTACCTGGGACCATGAGATTTGTAGAATCAAAAGAGAACGTGAAGGATTCGTCCAAAGCCTTCTTTTACAAAGAAGGAAACTGAGGCCGGGGGTTTAAAAGGAAGCTAAAGCAAAGGCCACAACCTTGCAATAAAGAGGCTACAACCCGCCATCAGCATGGAGACAGGCGACTCAGAAGTGACCGGACTCGGGATTTCCTCAGTGTGGGCAGTGCCTCCACCAGTGCAGATCGCCAGCTGGCCAGGGTGGCCTGAGGGGGCCCCGGGTCACCCGGGTCCGTCCCACCCCACTGCCCTCTCACCGTCAACAGGGACAGAACTAGGTGTGACTTTTAAAGCGCTTTAATCCGAGGCCGGCCACACCGGGGGCTGCGGGTGTCTCTGCACGGCGGGGGAGGGGCGTGGGCGGGAGGCCTCAGTTTCCCCCTCTGGGAAATGGGCTCGTAAGGCCTCCGAGGCGGCGGCGGGGCGGGGGACGGGGAGGGGGCAGGGGGCCCCGGGTCCGAGGGTCCCGGGGGCCTCGGGGGTGGGGGCGGCGACGGCTCTCACCTCGCCCCAGCTCCATCCGCCGTCTCCGGCACCAACAACGCAGAGCTGCGTGTAAACAGCGCCCGTCCCCACAGCAACCGCCGCGCGAGTCACGTGCTTCCGGCTCCCACCGGAAGCAGATCTGCCCCCGCCCTCCTACTCCTTCCCACCTGCCCCCTTCCCCCTCACGGTTCGGAGACCGGCGAGAACGGGAGCGCCCCCTGCTGGCCCGCCCGGAGGCAGCCGGGCTCTTCCCCACTCCAGCCCCGCCCCCATACGCACCACGTGTTTCTCCTAGAAGAAGAGCCTGTGGTCCCAAGAGGTTTCCACCCAGCCACGGTCATTCCTTAATTTCTTCCCTCAGGAAATATGTTTCCGGTTTTGGAACAACGGGCTCTTCTCCAAGCTCTTAGTGAGAACAATAAAACATTTGCCCAGTGCCAACCATGGTGCCATGGTCAGTGCTCCTGTCTGGGGTCAGGGGCAGCTCCCTTGACCTCCCTCCCCCTCAGTTTTCTCCTCTGAAGCAGGGGGGTGCACTCGATGACCCCTGAAGTGACCTCTGGCTCTAAATCTTTCATCTTACAGAAAAGGCACGGTGCCAATTGGCTGAGCGCTCTTGTCTGAGTCATGCCTTTTCTCGGGTGGCCCATGGGCAACCAGGCAGAGCAGTGGTTCGAGCACTGGACTAGAGTCAGGAAGACCAGAGTTCAAATCCAGCCTCACACTAGCTGTGTGACTCTGAGCAAATCACATTTACTTCTGTCTGCCTCAGTTTCCTTATATATAAAATGAGGGTCATAATAGCACCTATCTCCCAGGACGCTTGTGAGGATCAAATGAGATCTTCAGAGCCCTCAAAGGTGGAGTCAAAAGATCCAGGTTCAAATCCTACCTGACTCTAATTACTTTTGTGACACAGAAGTGACTTAACCTCTCCAAGTCTCAGTTTCCTCCTCTGAAAAATGAAGGGGTTTGACTAGATGCTATCAGCGGTCCCTTCTAGAAGTCAATCTACAATCCTAGAAATTCAAGGGCAAATCTTAAAATGCTTGCTCTTTTTCCTATACCCATTTATGCTTTCAGGAGGTTGGGTTAGAATGATCTCTTAAGCTATCTCCTAGCAGCAGAATTCTGTGGGAATAGTCTGTGAGGCCAAGGATTCTAGGATACTTCTTTGGATGCAATAGAGAATATGACAGTTTATTTGGGGAGGCAATGCATGAAAAGTTAAGGAATACCAAAAGAATCCAGCAACAGTGCAAGAAGACAGAAGGAATAACATGTGAGAAGTTATAAAAGGCATGGAAACAATTGCCAAAATGGGCTGTGGAAGAGGAGGAAGATGGTCCAGGAGAAGAGAAATGGAGAGTAGGTCCAAGTCACCCACTTCCCAGTCAAGCACCCTCTACATCCATGATGTCCTTTGGCTAGGGGTGTCTGAAGATATTAACCGGCAAAACAAAACTGAGTGCAAGTTAGACAAGAAGCCAGCGAATCAGTCCACCTCCCTTAGACACTGTCCGCCTTGTATTTCTAGGATTGTAGCTTGAGAACTAGAGGGGACCAGAACTGCCATCCAGTCTGACTTTTTTCAGATGAGGAAACTGAGACAGTTTAAATAATTTGTTTAGCGTCACAAAGGTAATTAGAGTCAGATAGGATTCGAACCCAGGTCTTCAGACTCCATCTTCAGGATTCTTTCCATTATCTTTCCTTCCCAAAACTTCATAACTTCATAACCTCAGAATCATCATCTCTTTCCTCTCCACTCCTCATCTCAAGCCAGTTCCCCAGGTTTTATCAGTTCTACATCTACAATACATCTCATGCCCATCCCTTTTTCTGCAGGGTTCAGGTGCTCCTCAATTCTCTCCTGTACCATTTCGATGGATTCCTAATCATTTTTTCTGCCTCCATCCCCTGCCCTTCACAGGGGACTTCATAGGGAGAGTAGTGGCTCCAGGAGCCTCCTGAGGTACATTAAGTCAGTACAGCAGGTTCATTGCTTGAAAACTAATTGATCACAGACATAGGATGTTGGAACCTTAAGTATGGAATATTAGAAAGATTTCAAACCCTCGGACCTTGCAACCAGTTGTACCCCCACACCTAACAGTCACATTGTTACTCCTGGTGTCTATATTCAGGGGGACCCAATCAGATGAACAAACCATTGTGAAAGGAAACCAAGACTTCAACAGCAAGACTGTCAACGGGTTAGATGCAATTTGATCTTGACGCTACTATTGAAACATAGAATGTCAGAGCTGGGAGGGATCTTAGAACACAGGATGTCAGAACTAGGAGGGCCCTTAGAACAGAGGTGGTCATAGCTGGTAGGGTCCTTAGAACACAGGATGTCAGAACTAGGAGGGCTCTTAGAACAGAGGCTGTCATAGCTGGGAGGGTCCTTAGAACACAGGATGTCAGAACTAGGAGGGCCCTTAGAACACAGGATGTCAGAGCTGGGAGGGTCCTTAGAACACAGGATGTCAGAGCTGGGAGGGTCCTTAGAACACAGGATGTCAGAGCTGGGAGGGTCCTTAGAACACAGGATGTCAGAGCTGGGAGGGTCCTTAGAACACAGGATGTCAGAGCTGGGAGGGTCCTTAGAACACAGGATGTCAGAGCTGGGAGGGTCCTTAGAACACGGGATGTCAGAGCTGGGAGGGTCCTTAGAACACGGGATGTCAGAGCTGGGAGGGTCCTTAGAACACAGGATGTCAGAGTTGGGAGGGCCCTTAGAACATGGGATGTCACAGCTATGATGGGACATCAGAGAATGGAATGGAAGCTGCTTGAAGGCAATTTCTGTCTGTGTAACTGAATCTGCTAATACAGGGCCTGGCATCTTGTAGGTACTTAATAGTGGTGGTGATGGTGGTTTTTGTCCTTCATTCTTGAAGTGGACCAAAATGACATCACCATGATAAAGTGAAGTTTCCGTGTGTCCTATTGTGACTGACCAGACCAATACAAGCTCGGAATGCTCTACCACAGATTGGACACAGAGGGTCAGTGTGAATATTTGGGGTGGTTACTCCAATTTTGTACATCCTACGTTTCCTTTGTGCTGTCTCAATTCTGCTTTGCTCACCTTTTCTGATGTGGGCACGCCATGCTGAGTGGTCCTGTGCCAGCGTCTCCCATGTTGCTCCATCAAATCCAAAGTTCTTGAGAGAGTGCTTAGTAAAATGTTTGATGACTGGTTGATTGACCGATTGACATTAGAACAAAGCTGGAAGAAATCTTAGAATATATAATGTCAGAGTTATAGTGGCTTTGGAGATGAGAGGTAGCATGGTGGGCTGGATCTGGGTTCAGGAAGACCTGGGTTCAAATCCCACCCCAGACACTTAGTACTCATGTGGTTTTAGACAAATCAGTTAAGTGCCTTTTGCTTCCATTTCCTCATCTGTTAAAAGAAATGTCTGGATTTGCTGGCCTATGAGGTCCTCTCTATGAACCAATCCTTTCATATTGTTGATGGGGAAACTGAGCCCCAGGGAATGTAAATAACTTAACCTAGGTCACACATGAAATTATTCAATATTGGGATGATGCTCTGGAACTCCTCATAGACTGCCTCTCAGACAGAAAGGTTCTTCACCCATATTCTACTAACATGAGAATTGTGGATTCTACTAACATGAGAATTTTTCCAACTAAATTGACTCTGTGTAATTTCTTGGTTTGGGTTACTTGTGATATAGACTCCTGCTTGTTTAATATTTAGGAGGATCTTTCCATTCCAACCTCCATCTTCAAGATGAGTGCACACTCAGAGAGTGGAGAAGCAAGAAAAGAGAGAGGAGTACATTTGCTCTTCCTATGCAACCAGGTGACTTATTAGGTGTGTGATAGAGGGAGAACCAGTTTCCCTCTTTATCTTGACTCTCCTGTACTGGGTGTATTTGAGGATTCTTATAATCGAAGCCCTAGTTGACTTTCAGTAAGTACTGATAAAGGGCAAGAAGCACTAATTCCAGTGTCAGAGGAGGGTGCTGTTCAGTCATTTCAGTCATGACCAATTCTTCGTGACCCCATTGGAAGTTTCCTTGACAGAGATACTTTACCATTTCCTTCTTCAATTCATTTTACAGATGAGAAAACAGAGGCAACCAGGATGAAGGTACTTTCCCAAAGTCACCCAGCTAATAAGTGTCTGAGGTTGGATTTGAACTTAGGAAGATGACTCCAGCTCCAGCACTCTGATGCCTTCTAGCTGCCATTGTCAGAGGACCTACGTTCAGATCCCATCTGTGATGCTTCCTGCTTATCTGACCTTGGGCAATTCATCCCTGAGACCCACTCCCTGAACCTTAGTTTCCTTATTCAGAAAGTGAGGGGGTTGGATGAGGTAGTCTCTGAGTTCCCTTCAAGATCCAGGCCTGTGGTATGATAATATGGATGAGGATAAGGATGATGACAATTAGATAAAATGGAGTAATGGACTGGGTGACATGGGCTTGGATCTGCCTCCACCATATGCTCACCTGTGTGACTTTAGATAACTTACAATTTTTCTGAGCCTTAGAATCCCCACCAGTAAAGTAAAAGGGTTGGATTCTTTCCAATTCTGCAATCCTATAGGATTTCAGATCTTAAGGATCCTATTTCATCTAAAACTGATGGTGGTAATGGTGATATTGACTGAATGACAATCATGGTTGTGTGGTGTTGATGAAGGATATAGATAACAATGGGTTTGGGGATAAAAGTGATGGAGATAACCAGGATACTATTGATGCTGCTGCTGCTGCTAATAATTGGAATGTTGATTATTTTGATTGGTGGTGACAATGGTGACAGGGACAGTGGTAGTGATGGGGATGGTATTGATGAGGATAGTAGGGACAAAGATATTGTTTAGGATGTTGGTGGAAACCATGGTGATGGGGTGGAGATGGTGATGACATGGATGACTATAGTGGTGATATATAGACAGTGGTATTAATGATGATGATGAAGGTAGTGGAAATGACCAAAGTGGGCAAGACGGTAAAAGTGATGTCAATGACACTCATGAGAATGTTGATGGTGAGGATGATGGTGATGATAACAGTCATAGAAATGTTGATAAAGATGGTGACCTAGATCATGATAATGGTGATGAAGGCAGGGATAGGGGTAAGGATAGCTGAAAGGTCTACTGGGAGTTCTGGACTGAAGCATAAATCACTTCACTCAGCCTAGGTTGGAACCCACAGCACCAATTTCATGTTAGCAGCTGCTATTTAGTGGGAACATTTGTTCTTGATTTGACAAGCAACTTCCATATCTAGGAATCGGCACCCAATTTCCTGAACCATCTGTCCTCATTCTCATTATAGAAATGTCTGAAATAAGTAGTTACCTTTTCACCATTAGATGAACTGATCAGACCACTTGGGGGAGTGGGTTGAGGAGGAAGGTCAAAGGTAAGAAGGCCTCATCTAGCCAACTTCCCTGGGGGAATGGCTTGGTTCACAGGGGCCAATTTTCCAGGTATCTGGGGTTCATGTGCTTAAACTACCCACTTTTTTGCACTTCCATTACTTCCATAGAAAGCTTTTCTTAAATAATTATTTATCTGCCTGCCTCCTTACACAAAGCACAAATAGTTCTGACCTAGACTTATATGTGACTGGCCACCCCCAGGTGAAACTGAAGGTTGGTTCTACAGGGAAATTCAGGACAAGTTCTAAGCTACTGACTTTTGAAAACAATCATTTATAAACTTGGGGTTGTGTTTATTATAAGAATAATAATATTAATCAACCAGCATTTCTTAAGGACCTACTCAATGGCAGCTACTAGGGTGAGGGAGAGAGACACAAAGATCCAAATAAAGCAATTCCTGCCCTCAAGGGGATTAGATCCAATGGAAAGGAACACACGCTTGCACACACATGTGTGCACACACACACATTCACATCATCATCATCATAGCTAGCCTTTACAGAGTGATTTAAGGTTGGTGATGCACTTTGCAATATAAGGATGAGATTGTAGTAATATAATCACTGACATTGCGCAAAGTTTCAATCATTTCCAACTCTTTGTGACACCATTTGGGGTTTTCTTGGCAGAGATACTGAAATAATTTGTTGTCTCCTTCTCCTGCTCATTTTACAGAGGAGGAAACTGAGTCACATTAAGTGATTTGCCCAGGGTCATACAGCTTGTAAAAATACCATTAGTAATACTGCCTTGCATTTCTCTAGTAGTTTAAAGTTTAAAAAGTACTTTCTTCACAACAACCCTATGCATGTAGTTGGAAACTGAAGCTCAGATGACCACAGGTTCAAATCTCAGCCCTGCCATTTACTTGATGTGTGACTTGGAGCAAGTCATTTCCTTTCCAAAAACTTCAATTCCTGAATCAGTAAAATGAGGCCTCAGGACTTGGCAAAAAAAAAGCAAACAAACAAACAAAAAAAAAACCTTGCTTGGGTGTATGTGTCCTGACTTGCTAAAGAGACTTTGCTGTTGACAATAAAAATGTGAGAATGAGCTCCCCTCTGTTGTCATCTGCTGGGGGCTGCAACACCAGGAACACAGGCTTGTTGGAACACTGTGTAAAAGAAACAGTAAGTAGGCTCTGAGTGACCGCCCCCCTTCTGAGGAAAATCTGCCTTCAGTGCCATCTCCCAGTCCCAGCTGGATCCTGTCATCCTAAACATTTTCTCTTAAGAAGTGTCTCATGGTCTCTGATCCTGAGGGAATTCAGTGCACCTGATCCAATCCAATTCAATTCAATCCAACAAATATTTTTTAAGGGCCAGGTCTCAGTTCACTCCTCTGTGAAATGAGAGGGTTGGGCATTAGAGGATCTTTAAAAGACCTTCCCACTCTAAATCCTATGACCATATTATCTGGGAAATGCTGCCCCAGAATGATAAGCCTATCTCATTCCTCTGCTGGGCCCTCTGACTACAGTCCTCCCAAAATCGCCTTAATCCGGGTTAACAGGCTCCATTACCTGACCCACCTGAAAGGCAGCTTCTCCTCAGTGGATAGTCAGGTTCTCTGTTCTCCCCACTCCCTTGCAAGTCTCTTCTGCACACAGCTACCCATGAACCAGAGACCCTGGTAGTACCCAAACTGACTGCCTTGCCTGCTGACTCTTGTCCAAAGTGCTGAATACAGTGTAGGGTCTTCTAGATTGAAGGAATCAAGGACAAATTATCATAGAAATAAAATAGAGTGTAACAACTGGTTATAGCTTGCAGTCATCTAAAACCTGAGTCATTAAAACCTGAAAATTAAAAACCTGGCCCCAGAGAGCATATCATACACCTGCAGAGAAATCAGTTCTAGGCAAAGCATTTCCTTTTTATGGAACTCAATTCCCTCACTTGTAAAATGAAAGAGTTGAACTAGGTGACTTTTAAGGGTCTATCCAGTTCTAATATTTGATGTTCTAACATTTGATGTTCTAAAGTTCCTCTCAACTCTGACATTCTCTGTTCTAAGTCTCCCTTCAGCTCTGTCATTATGTACTTTGAGGAACCCCTCAGCTCTGACATTCTGGGTTCAAAGCGCCCTTCTAGTTCTGACATTCCATGTTCTAAAGTCCCTCCCAACTCTGACATTCTGTGTTCTAAGGGCTCTTCAAGCTCTAACATTCTGTGTTAAGGCCCCACTCCTAAGGTCCCTTCGTGATCTGACATGATGTGGTTCTATGAATAGATTTGAAAGATTTCTCCATTTCTAAGTTCCACTTACTAATCCTTCCCACATATTTCTGCTTGTTCTGTTGACAGGACCTTTCTTCTCTGTGACATGAATTAACAGATTCATTTTCCCCCTGGCTCACACTTTACCCCTGACTGTTCTCTCTGACCAGATCTACTGCCCTTGAAGAAGAAGTGTGGCATTCTTCCTTTGGACTCAATCTTGGCTTCTGGGTAATGAAGTTTGTCTCAATCTTTGCGGTCCTCCTCTGTAAGTCACTAAATGCTCTGAAGTAGCTTCAGTGCCTTGTGCTATATGTGTCTGCATCTGTTTATAAGCATGGGCTCTGCTAAGAGGTAGGAAGATAGGGAATGGGAAGGAAGAGAGGAAGAGTCACAGTCTCCAGGTGGAGAGTAGGGGGAAAAATGGATAGGACACTCTTCTGCCTGAGTTCTCTAAGAACCACAGTTGCCAGACGGGTTGGTTCCTTGGATTGTTAGTGTTGAACATGATGAGGGCTAGAGTTCCATGAAAATATTTTTCTGCTAGCAATATTTCATTTCTAAAAATCAAGGCAACTAGATGACCTAGCAGATAATAGGCTGAGTTTGGAATCAGAAAAACCTGAGTTCAACTATTGCATTAGACACTCAGTGTGTCACACTGGGAAAATCTCTCTGTGACTTAGTTCCCCTCTTTGTGAAATGGAAGAGTTAGATTCCATGGCCCCTTCCCAACTCTGAAACCATGATGATATGTGCTAAAAATACTTGTGTACATCTATGCAAATCCATATCAAGCTTGGCTTATTTTCCTCTCTTTCATTCCAAAATTTCCCCACCCTCTTTTTATCATGATATAGTAAAAAGAGAACTAGATTTGGGTTGAAAAGAGCAGGAGTGTGACTCCTCCATTGGGCTTAGGACCTGTGTGACTACAAGTAAGACTTTCCTCCTCTCTGGGCCTCTGTAACAGGAGAGATTTTGACCAGCTCTAAAGCCTGACCCAGAGGATGGACCATCCCTACCTCTCCCACTCATCTTCAGCTAGCACTGACAAATTCCCTTAATATCTTTCTTTCCCCCAAAGTGTTCCAAGGCCTGTTGGTTTGCCTGCAGCCTGGGGGTGGTGATGTGTGACTACATCCCCATGACTGTGATGAACTTGTTTCTTCATATTTGCAATGGGTTGAGGCTGCCACATTTGCCATGCTGGGGATCTGCAGAGCTCCTGGGGTATTGCTGTTAATACTGGTGGCATTGTTATCAGTGTCCATAACTAAGAAAGAGGTGGCTCTTCTCCTCCCGGATTTCATTTTCCCTTGGAAAATATTACTCTTTATTTAGACTCCTGCAGACGCCTGGTCACATATAATTAAAAGAGAAACATCTGGTTTGCTCATTAAAGAAAGAACACTTCATTCTTTCCTCAGCTCACAGCCTTAACAGATAATATTTGGACAGCAACACTGGAGATTTGCAGAGAACATTCACTTCCATGAATTCATTGGAGCCTTGTGGGGAAGGGCAGGGATTACTAGCTCTATTTTGCAAAGGAGGAAACTGAAACCAGGAAGGAGAAGGAACTTGCCCAAGGTCCCATAGCTGGTGAATAGTTTTCTTCAAGGTATGTTGGTACTCTCTTCTAAATTTGGGAAACAATGCACAATTTTCAAGAAAGTGATTATCAAAGACTTTATCTCTCTCTTAACAAGATATATAGCTATATACATATACGTTCATATATTCATGCATGTGTATGTGCCTTCTTTGCTCCTCATATTTAGGAGTCTGGAGACCTTGGTCCCAACACCACTACTTGGTTCTAGCTACTAATTAACTGGGTGGCCTTGGTCAAGTTCCTTTCCTTCACCATCTAACATTCTCTTTTCTAAGGTCTCTTTTACCTCCAATATTCTATGTCCCCAGGTTCTGCTCCAGTCCTAACTTTTTAATGATCTAAGGTCTTTTTTGGCTCTGATATTCTTTCCCAAGGTCCCTCCTAGCTCTATTTTCTGTTCCAAGGCCCCTCCTAACTCTCACATTCTTTGTTATAAGGTTCTTTCTAGTTCTGACATTGTGTTCTAAGGTTCCTTTCCAACTCTGACATCCTCTATTTTTAGGTCCCTTCTAGCTGCAGCACTCTATGTTCCAAGGTTCCTTCCAGTTGTGATATTTTCTGTTCTAGGTAAGGCTTCTTCCAGATCTAACCCTCTGAGTTCTAAGCTCCCTTCCTGCTTCTAAGATTGTGTGATTGTGAATACCTTGATAGGGACCAGGTTTCTTGCCTTGTGATATCTCAGTTGTATGTTGTCATGGAAACTTTTTCCCTGCTTGGCTTCTCTCTGTGAAGTCCCCAGGTCCTCATTTTCTCTTCAGCAGTGCCCACACTGACCCACAGCAACTTCTGGCAGTTTGGAAGCATGATCAAGCTCATGACTGGGAGGAGCACCTTATTCTCTCACTATGGCTATGACTGTTACTGTGGCCTGGGAGGCAGAGGAAATGCAGTAGATGATACTGATAGGTAACTGTAGACCAACCATAGTTTAGCCTTCTCCGGGAATTTTGCTTAAACACAAAGGGAGAAAGGAAATCAGATGATATTTAAATCTCTTTTTAGAATGAATCAAAGAATTGGGCAAAAAATTAGAAAAGCAACTAATTTACCCCCCAATTAAATATTCACAGTAGAAATTCTGAAAATTAAAGAAAAAATTAACAAAATTGAATTTTAAAAATCCACCATTTAATTTTTAAATAAAACTAGGATCTATTTTTTAAAAAAAAAATGTCTTTTCAGAGTGCTGAGTGTTGAAGCTGGTTTGTTGCCAGCACATTCCTTGCAAGGGTGGCCAACTTTGAAGGAATGGAATGTTTTAGACTCATCTACCAAGAATTGAGAGGGCCTCCTGAATAACTGTCACAGCCATAACAACGCGCCATTAATCAATAAACATTTATCAAGCACCTACTGTGTGCCAAGCACTATGCTTAGTGCACTTACATCACTTGCTAAGCTTACAGAGTTCTTCCGTATCTTTCACATCCATGCCCCTAAGGGCCCTCTTAGCTGTGATGTTCCAGGATCAGAAAAGACTCATTGGTTCCCATTCTGCAAATGTCCATGAAAAGACCAGCAGGATGAATTAGGGGATCAGTGGGCAGCATTTTTCTTCACATCTTGGGTCTTAACATAAAATCCAAGATTTTTATCTCTCCTGCATCAGACTCCTAAATTTACTCTCCCGGCCCTAGCACCATCTGGAGAGAGTGTCAGGAGAGAGGCAACAGGTTGGTCCCTTGCAAAAAGAACAATGATAAGAAGCAAAATTCCCATGGTACTTTGTGGTTACAAAGTGCTTTTATGTGATCTCGTTTCATCCTCATAACAGTTCTGGGAGGTAAGTATCCCAAATTGGATTATCCTCAATGAGAACATGCAAAGCCCAGAGAGAATGTCTGGCTCCAAATCTAGGTTTAAAGCCTTTTAGATAGCTAACCTTTCCCTGAGAGCTTCATCCTTCTCATTTCAAGTCTTTCAGCTTCCTCTTCAAGGCTGTTTAGACCAAGCACATGCTCTTTCCCTTGCCTGTCCCATCTCCAACTCCAGATGTTGTCACGACCACGACTGCTGCTATGCCAAGCTGAAGGTCTGCTGTGGCTGTCAGCCAATGTTTAGCACCTACCAATTCCACACTGTCAACGGAAGTGTTATCTGCTGTGAGTGGACACCATGTGGGTTATGGAGGAGTCACTCAGCTCTCTCCTGTAAAGGTCCTCTTCTGCTTCAATGCTTTTGTTTCCTTGGTCACCCAGAAAGTCTCTAGGAAAGAATTTTCAGCAAAGAGAAATATTAGAACTGCTGGAAGGGCCCTTAAAGCACAGAATGTCAGGGCTGGGAAGCCCTTAGAACACAGGATGTTAGATCTGAGAGGGAACTTAGAACACAGGATGTCAGAGCTGGGAGCAGTCTTAGAATACAGAATAATCAAGACTGGAAGGACCCTGAGAAAATACAATGCTTGAGGTAGAAGGAACCTTAGAATATAGGATAACAGAGTTAGAAAGGCCCTTAGAATACAGAAAATGTCCAAATACACACACACACACAGAATCAAAAAGAATTACAAAATTATAAAGAACAAGTAAGAACACAAGAAGTCACTCCCACCCTAGCCCTTTGCAGAGGTGCAAGATCTACATTGTACATATTTTTAGACTTTTTCAATGTATTGTTCAGTTATCTTTTCCTCTTCTTTGTGTTTTTGTCATTAAAACTTAGTTTTTATATGTTCATTGGGAGCAGAAGAGAAGGAACACTGGGGGGAACTATGGTGATGTAAAAAAAGAAGAAAATACATCAATAAAAACTAAAAGAAAACAGATAAAGTAAGAAGGGAACTCAAAGCATCCAAAATCAGAACTAGAAGAGAATTCAAGGCACAGAATGTCAATGAAAGAAGGGCCCTCAGAATGTAGAGTTGGAAGGGATGAGAAGAGACTTTAAAGATTGTCTAATCCACTCCCCTCATTTTATGCAAAAGAAACTAAGGATCAGATGGGGAACTGACCTGCCTATGGTCATACAATGAGTTAGTGGCAATCAGAACTTGAACCCATGACCCCAGTCCAGAGCCATTTGTCCTATACCTTCCCAGATACCCAAATTCACCCTCTTGGGATCTGTTTCACTGACTCCATAGACTTTTTAAAACACTAATCCCGTAATAACTCTCTAGTCTCCGTCAAGAGGTGAAGTATTTTCCTCAAAGAGCAGCCCTGTTGGTCCTTGAAATCCTGCACCCAGGGTCCAGCTGCCAATGTCCCACTGGTCCAGTTTTATCCTTCCCCTGGTTACTTAGCAACCAGCAGATCCCAGGGATTCAGTGGAGAGGAATGAGAAAAACAATTTTTAGGCTGTCCACATTTCTAAACGGCATTGGTTGATCCACGTAAATAAAGGACCATAACCTGACCCCCAAAGCCAGTCTCCATGATGAGGGCTACATCGTGGGATACAGAAAGCTATTGTCTTTAGTATGGGGAAAGTTTATGTAACTGCTGATAGCTCATAGAGCATTAGTGCTCTATGAGGGAACCTTTGTGCGTGGAATGTTAGAAAATAGAATGTTAACTCTAGCAGGGACCCTAGATCAACATACTCATTTCACAGGTAAGGAAACCGGTTTTAGAGTCAAATACTACAGAGTGGTTGAAGAAAATGAGAAGCAAGGAAAGGCCATCAGATTTAGCAATTAAGCCAAGCCTGACCTTAAACAACTGAGTCCCAGAGAAGAGTGACATTCTGGAAATTACATGGGCAGCAGAGGCAGCCTCCATTCCCAGGTTTTTGAAATACTGATGCTCCAATACTCCACAGTCTTCATTTCACTTAGTAGCCAGGGAATGGGAGTAAGGGTGGGCAAGGATGTCACTAGGACTCTTTTTTTAAAGAGCTGTTTCCTAAAATTCAACAAATCCCATGAAAAAAGCACCTAATTAAGCACCTGCTGTTTGGAGAACACTGTGACAGGTACTGCATATGGTACAAAGTTTAGGTAAAGCCTGAGCCCCATTTGTCTATTACTGACTGCTCCCATTTGCACAGTTCTTTAGGGTTTATAAAACTTTTCTCACCCCAATGTTATGTATCCATTTTATGGATGAGGAAACTGAGTCCCAGAGACTTACCCAAGTTCACACAGCTAGTAGATGGCAGAACTGGTTTTTGAGCCTGAGTCTCCTCACTTGACATTGTACATACATTTTACAAGCAGAGCTGAGGGTGGGAGTAGGGTAGAGAACCAAGTCTGGATAATTTTCCAGATCCTCTAAGGTCCTGGCCCTGTCCCCAGCCAAGTTTTTAATGATAATAACTTCCCAACTGAGTGCCCAGTTTGTCAGAGATGTTCAATACGTGGGAGGGTGAGGCAGAAAGATTCCTTATAACAACAGCTGACTTGTCTAGAGCACTTTATGGTTTGCGAAGGGCTGTAAGACAGTTACCTTATCTGCCCTTCACAACTGTGCAGAGAGGCAAGTCTTGTAGCTATTATTATCCCCATTATACAGATGAGAACACTGAAACTCAGACAGTCTGTCTCTTCGAACACTCCAAACTCTAGCATTCTTGCAGCTCTGTTGCATTATCTCCTATACTGTTGATAGGAATATGTGTGTGTGTGTGTATACTTATACATATATAATGTGTGTTTATGTTCCATATATGTGTATCTCTATCTAATATATATGATATATGTTCCATATATGTGTATCTCTATCTAATATATATAATAACCCCCCCAATACAATGATACATAATTACCCATAAAAACCAAGTACTTAGTTCCCCCAAAAGCCTTACCCCGGATACTTCCTCTATGAAGAAATATCACAATAGTGGTAGAAGATGTCCAAAACACAAGCTCCAAGGTGGGGGAGGGAATAAGCATTTTTATATGGCATATATGAAGTGCCAGGTACTGTTCTAAGCACTTTTCCGAATATGATCCCCTTTGAAATGGAAGACCTACTTACCCCAGAGGAAAGGAAGCCCTGGGCTTAAGAGACAACTCTTGTCTTAAAAGCACAGAACCTCAGAGATGAGAATGAGTTTAAGGGTCATTTAGTCCCACCCACACATGAATAAAAAAATCTCCTCTATAGGATACTTGGCAAAGGTCAAAGTAGACGCTTGGGGGAGAGAAAGGAGAAAAGCTACAATCCTCCAACTTCATCAACTTCAGTGTTTCCCTTTCCCATCTGTAAAATGGACAGACAATTTCAGCATCTACTTCACAGAGCTGTTGTGAGAGGGAGGGAAGTGCTCTGTCAGCTTTAAAATACTATTGAAATGGGAGCCACCATGATTATCCTTATGTAGAGCCTGGGTGGGATCCAGACATCACGTCATCCTAACCTCACCTTTATGGTATTTTCTCTTCCTTCATAGATGGTGGCAGGAGCAGCGGGAGCCTCTGTGGGTCACTAACCTGTAAGTGTGACAAGAGATCTTTTCACTGCTTCAAAGAGAGCCTTCCCACCTATAAGAAGAATTATAAGTTCTACAGTCAGTCCAGGTGTGGGGTGAACAAGGTCACATGCTAAGGAGGAGACCAGTATACAATGCTTCCCCACAACCACTGACCAGAGACTCCCACTTCTGTTAAAACTCTGCACAAGACTTACCTCCAGGAAAACTTTCCAGATTAAGTTCAGCACTCTCAGATCCAAAGCCCCACAAATTGTTAGAGCTTTGAACGTGGACATAGAATGCTAAAGCTAGGAGGGCCCTCAGAACCTATAATGTCAGACTATAGAATTTTGGAGCTGGGAGTGACTTTAGAGTACAGAATATGAAAATAGAAAGGACTCTTAGAACATAGAATGTCAGAGCTAAAAGGAGCTTGTTGATCACCTCATGTTACAGGAGGATTTATGTTTGAGGCACTTGTGGGTCAGCACCCCATGGTACCCACAGATCATGAGTTCTCATTGGTGAGTTTACTTTTGCCAGACAGGATATACATTGAGACAAAGCAAAAAACACTGCAACAAAGAATATTGTAAATAAAGTGAAAACATCTTCAAAATACAGACAGGTACACTCCTCTCACCTACAAATTGCCATTGGTACTAATGGGGTGGACATACATGCAGAGAGCTTGAGACCAGGGAATATACACACATGGAAGGCATACTCAAGGATACATGACTAGGATGATTCACACCTGCAATGTAGCAGAAATGCTAATGTCCACTGGTGATGTGATCAGGATGGGTGTCAAATCCCTTCTCTCAGTCACCATGTTTCTGCTGGGCATTATATTGATTGCTACTTTCTTTTGGATCATCTCTGCTGGGTATTTCCCCTGGTCTCTTGCTTTCTGAGCTGCTCTCTGATACTATCTTCTGGGCCTCAGATATTGAATCTCTTCAGGAACATCTGTTGACATTTACCGAGGTGCAATGTTTGGAAAACCCCTTACTGTCAGGAAAAGCTACAGCTCTCTAACATAATTTGAAGGTTATGAAACATCAGATCCACACTGACAGTCAACAAAAGTCAGCTGCGTGCCCCAGATTAAATTTATTCTTTTGATCTTTTTCTCCTAGTGCAAACTCAGAGTACTTGATCCTAGAAACTATCTGATTTAGAGTAAAATTGTTTTTTAACATCTGTTCAATCCTTGATTATAGTCTATAACTCCCTAACCCATTTTGGAAATTCTGCTCTGTCTCGGCCAAAAAATACACAGGAGTTGTATGGAGTGCAGGAGTGATGAGGGCCTCTTACTCCCTTACTCATGCAAATGAAAGTGGAAATAAGAACATTTAATTGAAGGGAGCAGGACCATAGTGTCCACCATGTTTCATGCTGTTGCCTTTGTTGCAGTGTCTCCTGGTTGCAAAAATGCTGTCATAATTTGTGTTATAATGTAACTCACCTCTCCTCATACAAATGAGGAATCTGAGTCTCAGGATAATGAAATGATTTGTCCAAGATTACACAGTAAATCAGGTACAAAGCTAGGACTTACATCCGAGTTTCCTCACTACTATCCCCCACAAGATGTTCTAAAAATGTCTCCTGTAGAGTACCTTATCAACTTAAAGTTTTCATGATTCGATGAAGCATTCATGGATGAAGAGAAGGCCAGCCTTCTACGTTCTACCAGATATTCTTATCGTACCCCTTCAGCTTTAGATTCATCATTGGGGTAAAGGAGTCTCCTCCACCCTAAAATTAAAGCCTAAACGTAGGTCTTCTAGAGGTTAAAACAGATTATTCAGACTTCACTTAGAGGTTACAGAGAGAAAAAGAGTCATTAGTCACTCCATATAAGATTCAAAGTCAAAAGAGACCTTCAAGATCATCTATCCCAACTTCATCATTTTGCAGACAAAATTGAGGCTCAGAAAATAGAGATGACTTGTTCATATCAATAGTAATAGTGGGGATTCTGATTCCAGATCTAGGGTTTTTTTCCCTAATACAGAGTGTAATTGCCTCTCCCAAAATGGGATTGATGGAAGATGGCAGAACCGTCCTCACAGTGGCAGGCAATGACCCAGAAAGGTTGGGAGCAGAACACAAAACCAGGATTTAGAGGCTGTTGCTATGTCTTTTAAGCCCTTGAAAAGCACAAACATAGAATTTCTTTTTCATCCTTTTGAGTTTTGTCTTTCATAGAAACCCACATACAACAAGGAGGGGAAAACAAAGGGAAAAATAACTAAGCGTTTTTCTTACCTCCCAGGTGACAGGAAAAACACCATGAAAATGTCAATAACTAAAGGAAGAAAAGGAGACAGGAAGAAAAGTTATCCTGGCAGGAGAAGTAATTGCTATTGACTGCTGGTGGAGAAAAGCCAAGTTTAGCTGGAGGCAGAGGGAAACACAATGAGAGGTAGGGACACAGGGAGAGAGGGAGTCAGGAAAAGATACACCAAAGAGAAGGTTAGCCATGAAAGAGGAATGCAGGCAGTGTTCAGAGATCATGTCTAGGAAGGATAGTGATGGAACTTGGAAGCTAGCCTGCTGGGCCTTCTTCCAGTCTCTGATGTCCCAGATTATAAATCAGTGCTTCCTGATCTCCCCTAAATAGCTCAAAAAAGTTATCTCTCCCCTCAAGGGAAGTGGTAAGGATTTTAGATAAGCATCAGATGGAGGCCAGCTATCATCTCCCCTCTATGGTTCTTGGTTATTAACCCAGTGGTCAAAGACACATTTGGACTATATCAACTAGGACCTGTGGTTCAGGGGATCCCTGCCACCTTCTAGAGAGGGTTCTGATGTTGGACACCAGTGACCCCAGATTAATCTTAGTGGTAACCAGACCCCAAAGAATAGAGATCAAGCTTTTCTCTAATTCTTTGACTCATTATCAATCATTACACTTTGGAGTAAACCTCTGGGGGAAATCTCTAAAATGAAGCTTAGGTATGGCTCACATTTGGGATTTCCCCTAAACTGAACTATTAGAATCTCTTCTAGCAAAGGTACTCAGATGAATGAAATAGATAGTGTCAAGTATTACTAAGTTCCTTCTTAGAAAGACAACAGAGTTAGGCTACATATGAATGTTTTATTTCTCTCAAAGCTTGCTTGTAGAGATACCCATGGGAGCACATCGCAGACAATGAACTCAAGGGTGGACAGACCAAAGAGACCTTATATCTTTGGTGCAATTCCCTCTCACTCCTCCCTCCTGTCCTGACTCAGGATGCCTGTCTCGGCCAACATTATAGTCTCCAGATGTGTTAGCCATGATATGAGAAAGGAATTTCTTAATTGGATGGGTAAAAAATACAATGAAATAGGAGAATGTCAAGGTGTCAATTGAAAAATTATAGATCCAGGGTGTCTGTGTTTCTTTTATCATTAATGTGATATAATGTAATATAAGAAAAGTCCTATTACTCAAGATAGTGTCTGGTTCAAGGCACCTTGTCCTTGGTAATCATAAACAGAAGAATGTTCCTGGTCAGCTTCACTGACCTTGTAGTTACTGACACAGGATGGGAAATTTTGGGTTCACTCAGAGAGCAAAGCATGTCTGTTATGCCACAGCACACAAAGCATCATGGGCGGTTAAGCTTGGAGTAGGTCAAGATATCTCTTCTGATTGGCTAATCCATGTTCTAGGCCTTTCTCAGGTCTTGAGGGTTCAAAATGGTTTGGGGAGATAGGTAGGTAGATAGATAAATAGACATATCTATATATACATATGTATATGTATATATACCTCTATCTGTCTATATATATTCATAGAGAGACAAAAATAGAGACAAAGACATAGAGAAAATAGGGATATCTTATACCAATTTTGTATAAAAGACCTATTCGTATATATATAGGCCATAGTTATATGGGCTTAATGTGTGTCCTATATTTGTTTGGTATAGATAGTTATATATTTTCTCCAGCACAAAATAAATACTTCAGATGCAAAGGATGCATAAAAGCACACTAGCAAACACTTAAGACATAAAACAATAAACCATCCCACCTATTATATTTTCCCAAAAGGTAAAGGAACTTTGAAGGATTGCTGAATTGACCCTTCACTTTCATCTTGAGCCTGTACTGTCTAAATGACTGAAAAGGCGCAGATCTGCTGGCCAGCCAGTCATGGCTCCTTTCAAGTTCAAAACGATCTTTTGGTAGTTTTTCCCTCCTCCAAAAAGTGGTATAATTGTAGGAAACTCCTCCTGCTTGGCAGCTGGAACCAGCTCAGGAACCCAGTAACTCTTGACTTTGAGAAGTATCCACCAAGGTTAGAAATGCCCATTTCTCAGGATGGCAATCTTGAGGTGTGCTCTGGGAAAGAAATACAAAGCAGATGGGGCAGGGGGGTGGGGGGAGGAGCCAAGATGGCGGAGTAGAAAGACTCACGTACCCACAGCCCAGAAATTTTCTGTAAAAAGAACTCCCCATAAATTCTGGAGCACTGCAAGCCACACAGTAACACAGTGGAAGAGATTTCCATTTCAGAGAGCCCTGGAAAGCCGTCCCCAGGAGTCCATCATGCACCGGACAGCAGAGCCCACCCCTGCACTGCCCTGGCCCACACGGCCCCAGAGGAGCAGATCCGAGCAGGCTTCAGGGACAGAATCTCTGGAAGCCGTGAATGTCCCTTCACCCACAGGTGCTACAGGTCAGTGAGAGAGACGTCTGGGCTGGCCAATAGGGGAGCAGGGTGTCTCCGTGATTCGGGCCCCCTCGGGAGGCAGTGACTGAGGGAGCGGCAGAGGCAGCAGCAGAGGCAGTAGCAGCAGCCCGGGACTCCCCGAGCAGGCAGAAGCTCCATTACTGAAGGTCTTTGCATAAAACACCTGAGGGAACTGAGCCTGGGAGGTGGCCCTGCCCCCACCCTAGCACCAGAACTTAAGCTGACATTGAATAGCAGCCGTGCCTGCCGCGGAGAGCCCATTTGAATCTCAGACCCCAAGCACTAACTGGGCAGATCAAGGCAGGGGTGAACAGGAATCTCAGAACTCAAGAAACTGGCTGGGAAAATGCCTAGAAAAGGGGAGAAAAATAAGACTATAGACAGCTACTTTGATGGGGTACAGATGTTCCTGCCTTTCAATTCTGATGACGAGGAACTATTCTTACCATCAGGGAAAGATGTGGAGGTCAGGGCCTCTGTATCCCAGACATCCCAGGGGGATGTCCAGTGGGCTCAGGCCATGGAAGAGCTCAAAAAGGATTTTGAAAAGCAAGTTAGACAGGTGGAGGAAAAACTAGGAAGAGAAATGAGAGAGATGCAAGAAAAGCATGAAAAACGGGTTAATACCTTGCTAAAGGAGACCCAAAAAAATGCTGAAGAAAATAACACCTTGAAAAATAGGCTAACTCAATTGGCAAAAGAGGTTCAAAAAGCCAATGAGGAGAAGAATGCTTTCAAAAGCAGAATTAGCCAAATGGAAAAAGAGGTTCAAAAGCTCACTGAAGAGAATAGTTCTCTCAAAATTAGAATGGAACAGATGGAGGCTAATGACTTTCTGAGAAACCAAGAAATCACCAAACAAAACCAAAAGAATGAAAAAATGGAAGAGAATGTGAAATATCTCATGGGAAAAACAACTGACCTGGAAAATAGATCCAGGAGAGACAATTTAAAAATTATGGGACTACCTGAAAGTCATGATCAAAAGAAGAGCCTAGACATCATCTTCCGTGAAATTATCTAGGAAAACTGCCCTGATATTCTACAACCAGAGGGCAAAATAAGTATTGAAAGAATCCATCGATCACCACCTGAAAGAGATCCCAAAAGAGAAACTCCTAGGAACATTGTGGACAAATTCCAGAATTCCCAGGTCGAGGAGAAAATATTGCAAGCAGCTAGAAAGAAACAATTCCAGTATTGTGGAAATACAATCAGTATAACTCAAGATCTAGCAGCTTCTACATTAAAGGATCGAAGGGCATAGAATAGGATATTCCAGAAGTCAAAGGAACTAGGACTCAAAACCAAGAATCACCTACCCAGCAAAACTGAGTATATTACTTCAGGGGAAAATATGGTCTTTCAATGAAACAGAGGACTTTCAAGTATTCTTGATGAAAAGACCAGAACTGAAAAGAAAATTTGACTTTCCAACACAAGAATGAGAAGAAGCATGAAAAAGTAAACAGCAAAGAGAAGTCATAAGGGACATACCAAAAGTGAACTGTTTACATTCCTACATGGAAAGACAATATTTGTAACTCTTAAAACTTTTCAGTATCTGGGTAGTTGCTGGGATTATACACACACACATACACACACACATGTACACACATGCACGCACACACACATACACACATGCATGCACATACAGAGACAGAGAGCACAGAGTGAATTGAATAGGATGGGACCATATCTTAAAAGAAATTAATGTAAATGGTGAGAGAGAAATGTAGTGGGAGGAGAGAGGATGAAATGGAATGGGGTAAATTATATCTCATTCAAGAGGCAAGCAAGAGACTTTTTAGTGGAGGGAAAAAGAGGAGAGCTGAGAAAAAAAAAACAAGAAATTTACCCTCATCACATTCGACTAAAGGAAGGAATAAAATGCACACTCATTTTGGTATGAAAACCTATCTTACAATACAGGAAAGCAGGGGAGAAGGAGATAAGCAAGGGGAGGGATGATGGAAGGAAAGGCAATGGGAGCAATTTGATGTCAACATTGGGGGAGGGACAGGATCAAAAGACAGAATAGAAACAATGGGGGGCAGGATAGGGTGGAGGGAAATACAGTTAGTCTTACACAACATGACTATTATCGAAGTTATTTGCAAAACTACACAGATATGGCCTATATTGAATCGCCTGCCTTCCCAAAGGGAATGGGTGGGGAGGGAGGTATGGGGAAAATTTGGAACTCAAAGTTTTAGGAACAACTGTTTAGTATTGTTCTTGCTACTAGGAAAGAAGACATACAGTTAATGGGGAATAGAAAGTCATCTGGCCCGACAGGACAAAAGAGAAGATGGGGACTAGAGAAGGGAGGGATAATAGAAGAGAGGGCAGATTGGTGATAGGGAAAATTAGAATGCTCGGTGTATTGGGATGGGGGGAGGGGATAAATGGGAAGAAAATTTGGAATCCAAAATTTTTGAAAATGAATGTAAAAAGTTAAATATATATATATATATATATATATATATATATATATATATAAACACAAAGCAGACAAGGTAGCCAGGGATGTGAGGTCCAGTCTTAGGCTCCCATGCTGTCAAATGTACTTGTAGCCAACATTATCTCTGAGGGAGTACACATGGGGAAGGGAAAGAAATCTCCTAACCCCCACTCCCCCAAGACCATGGGAGAATTGTCAGAATCCCAAAGCAACCTTCTGAAAAGAAGGGAAAATAGCCAACTGAGTGTGGAGATTCTTCCTGCCTCAATTGTTTGGCATCTATGATATCATCCAAGTCATAGGAATCAATGACAATTAAGTTATTGATTAACTTAGGTTTTTAAGGAAAGGACCAGCCAATGTGTCCTACAGAAAGGGACCAGATGATGTGCCCAGCTTCACGGAAATGCCCAGCCCAGCAGATAAAGAGAGTAGGTGTGAGCAATGCTGTGGATTCTCTGGTTATCCCTGTTACACCATTCTTGTCAAATGCAGGTACTAAGAATGGGGTGCCCTTTGGGTCAGTCTAATATCATGGAGGAGACAGACCAACCTCTTCCTGCCACCACTATCATTTAGGTCTTAAAAATGGATACCATTATGTTTTTAATTGGTTTCCCAATTTCTACTCTCTACCCTTTTCAAACTAACTTGCACACAGGTATCAACATCACTCCCCTGCTCAAAAACCACAGTGGTTTCCTATTACTTGTCAAATTAAGTAAGGACTTCTTAGCTTGGCATTCAAGGCTTTACACAATTTGACTCTAACCTTTCTGACCTGACCCCATGGGATTCTAGATTTAGAGGAAGAAGTTACCTAAAGACCATCTAGTTCAACCTCCTGATTTTACAGATGAGGAAACTGAGACTGGTAGAGGTTAAGTGTCTTTCCCAGTTTAAGAAATAACAGAACTGGATTCCAAACCACTTCTGTCTCCCAGCCAGATATGCTTTCTACTCTATATTATGCTATCTCTCACCCTACTCCTTGCTGTGTAGACTATGTACTAACAAAACTGGATATTTGCCATTTCCTCATTCTTATCCTGCCCTCTCTTCCATTCAGATCTTTAAAATATGTAATAGTAATTATTATCATACCTAGCATTTATTAAGTGCCTAAGGTTTACAATATATTCTACACATATTATCTCATTTGATTCTCAGAACAACCCTAAAAGGCAGGTGCTATTATTATCATCCCTATTTTATAGTTGGGGAAACAGGCTAAGAGAGAGGTTCAGTGGTTTGCCTAGGGTCACACAGCTAGTAAGTATCTGAGGTCAAATTTGAACTGAAGTCTTCCT
Source organism: Bettongia penicillata ogilbyi (assembly GCA_023548195.1). NCBI lineage: Eukaryota > Metazoa > Chordata > Mammalia > Diprotodontia > Potoroidae > Bettongia > Bettongia penicillata. Next base: position 3,670,289 of record JAJHZJ010000029.1, on the reverse strand, counting down.
GATTGCAGGTCCAGCATTCTGTGCACTATGGTGCCACTTAGCAGCCTTCTGGCAACTCCGTGAGACCGTAAATAGAGAAGACGCCAACTTGCTTCCATGGAGGAAGTTGATTTATAAAGAACTCCCTATATTAATTAAATGAAAACTCCAGTCCCTATCCTGATCCCCCCCCACCCATCAACAAACACAAACACTCCAGTGTATAAAGAACAGGAAGTGGAGAGCTTAAGAAATCATGAACTTTTCTTAGGTTCAGTTTCTCTTTCAGTGCCTATCTTTGTGACCTCCCCTATGCCTGGAATGGACTCCACTTTACTCATCCTACCCCCAATATCAGCCTGCTAGAATATCCACATCCTTTAAAGCTCAAATCAGTTACCACTCCCTTCCAAGCTGCAAATAATCTTCCCAAAATTCTTCCAAGGATTTTCTATAGGATCATCTCTCTCTCTCTCTCTCTCTCTCTCTCTCTCTCTCTCTCTCTCTCTCTCTCTCTCTCTCTCTCTCTCTCTCTCTCTCTCCTTTAAGATAATCCATTTATTCTGTTTTTCCAGTGTGCATGTCTAACCAACCCAACTAGACCATAAACTCCTACAGGGAAATAACTGTGCCTTCTTCAGCTAAACCAGAGCAAAGGAGGCCTTGCATGAAGTAAAGGCTTATTAAGTGTCTGTTAAATTTTAAAAGGAATTAGCCTCCGTTTCTTATGAGATTTGTCCATGGCTCTAAAGGCAGTGTCTAAAGGGGATTCTTAAACTCTTTCTGAACAATAGTTGAGTTGCTAGAATATGTGAATAGCCTTCCTTGGGGATGACTTTAGAAGAAAACAGCATTAATTTAACCTTTTAGTGTTATAGATAACTTACTGAGATTATAAATTGCAGAGAAGGTGCCTATTTCCTTTGAGAGAGGAAATCCCCTGACTTGGAATTTCTCTGTATCAATGACATCCCCTCTTTTGTTTTTATATCATCTTAATTTCAGACTTTATTTCTCACCCTACTCCAGTGCAGTACCCTGTAACAAAGATCAAAAAAGAAGGAAAAAATGAGTTCAACACATAAGCCAACACATCAATAGTATCTGACAATACATGAAATACCTCCTGCCCATAATGCCCTACTTCTATAAAGAAGGGAGGGATATACATTTTCTGAACTCTTCTCTGATGCCAAGCTTGACCATTTTAATCACCCACATGCTATGTATTTAAGCTATCTCTATTGGTGTGTTCCGGAAAGCCCCAATTGAGTCTTACTTAAACTTTGTGTCTCCTTCAATGCCTAGATGGGGCAGCTAGGTGGCACAGTGAATAGAGTGCCAGGCCATAAGTCAATAAAATATTAGCTGTGTGATCCCAGGCAAATCACATCACCCTATTTGCCTTGATTTCCTCATCTGTAAAATGAACTGGAAAAGGAAGTATCTTTGCCAAGAAACTCCCAAATGATGTTAGAGTGAAATGATTTAAAAATAACACTCTCTAGCATAGTACTCTGCGTATAGCAGGTGCTTAATAAGTGCTTGATGAATGGATGGATGGATGGATGAGTGGTGGTTACTCATCCCTGGGGCCTCTTTCAGGAAGAGTTGGTACTGAGATCCTAGCCCAGAGTATATGTGTTTGGGCTGAAGGGAAGGAGAAAGAAAGAGGGAGGGAGGGAACAGTTTTCCTCCATTTTCATATACCAAGTTGTCTTAGAATGTGTGAAAGCTACCAAGTGGAGGAGTAACAGATGTATGTGAATGTGTTGGTGCTATGGTGTGTGTGTGTGTGTGTGTGTGTGTGTGCATTGGTGTGGGTGTATTGCAAAGCGAAAGGGGGGGTGTTGGCACCACTCAGCTGCGTGTGAAGCAGAATGACTGGATTTGCAGTGTCCAAGCAGGGCGTCTGGCTTGGGTGACTCAAGACTTTAGGGCCCAACATTGATGAGGCCAGGGTCACAAGTTCAAATCTCGCAGGCATAGGCTGCCTAACTTCCCTGGGCAGCCTTCCTTTCCCTGGCTTGACCTCAGGGTACTGTGTGTAATTGGTCAGTTTGGAACAGTCAAGAAGCTGTTGGGGGAACGAAGACCTGGAGTCATTAGAGGGGACTTGATCAAAATCTATAGAACTGTAGAGAAGGACACAAGAAGCTTCCAAGCTATCAAAGCTTGGAAGACCTAAATTTGGAATAAATTAAAGGGCTGTTATTCATATAACAAGGAGTAGACTTAGAGATTTGGGGATGAGCAGATTTCTCTTCTACTCTTCCCCTTTCCTCACTCTCCATATAGAATGACCTGCTGGCTGGGTACCTGTTCTATTCCTCTAGTAGCATGTAAGCTCTTTGAGGGCAGGGACTGTTTTTTTGGGTTTTTTTAAATTTTTCTCTCTCTTAATGTCTGGCATACAACAGACATTTAATAAATGTTTGCTGAATTGAATTCTGATCAGTTCTACCTTGCATCTGTGCCCTCCTCGCCCTTCCTACGCTCTTCCTGCAGCTGCTACTTTAGTTAAATCTCTTGTAAATGTTCAGTCGTGTCCGACTCTTTGTAACCCCATTTTGGGGGTTTTCTTGGCAATACTGGAGTGTTCTATTTCCTTCTGTAGCTCATGTGACAGACCGTCACACAGCTAGTAAGTATCTGAGGCTGGATTTGAGCTCATGAAGATGAGTCTTCCTGACTCCAGGCTCAGTGTTCTATCCACTATGGCACCCTCTAGCTGCCTAGTCTCTTACTACCTCTCTCTTGAACTATCCCAGTAAGTTTCCTGACTGGTCCCCCTGCTTCCTTTATCTCCCTTCTCTAATCCATCCTCCTGAAAGCTTACCAAAAGAATCTTCCTGGGGCACAGTCTGACCAAATGACTGTCCTGCTCAGACTTTCAGCAGATCCTTTATGCCTTCAGGATAAAAAGTACTAACTCCTTAGCTCAGCATTTAAGTGCCTACACAACCCAACTTCCACCTACTTTTTCAGACATTTCAATCTAACTCTATATATTCTAAATTCTAGCCGAATGTTGCTATTAGTTTTCCTTAATCTTGTCCTTCCTTTTCCTGCATTTACACCTTCACTGAGGCTGTCCCCAATGCCTCCTCCTCTCTGCCTTCAAAGCTCAATTCAGGTGCCATCTCACCTCTGACATTTTCCCTCATTCCACTAGAAGTGATCCCTTCATCATGAATCTCTCCTTGTTTTTAGCTTTCCCCATGCATTTACAACATGTCAACTTGTTGGAGCCGATGTGCCCAGTTACGCCCCAATAAAAGTCACTCCTCCTTCTACCAGCTCCTTAACAAGGCATGAAACTTGTGAAACAAGGTTGGTTCTTTTACAAGGCATGATCTTGTCTTACCAAAGGCACTTATATCTTATTGATGTTACATTGATGATGAAACCCGTAACTAGCTAATTCACCTGAGCTATAACCACAGACTTAGCCTTTAGAAGAAGATGAAACATGGATTCCAGAAGCAGGAAAACTGAAGAGAGAGAGGCCAGACAGAGAGAAGGGAAGGGACACATGCAAACATAAACTCCATTCCCTGGAAAAAGACCTATGATGGGGGCAGTGATGGAGGAGTTCCTGGACCAAGTCAGAGACCTGGTTCAAACCAAGAAAGATACCAGCAAGCGATTACAATAATTGAAGGCAAGATGCAGGTTTGCTTACCTTCATTATGGTTGTATATATAGCCTGCTTTGTATGTATTTGTTTGCATAGATTGTCTTTTACCTCTTTTTGTATCCTTAGTGCTCAGCACAGTGTCTGGAGCATAGTAGGTACTTAAATATTTACTGACTTGACTTAAATTGAATTATTGTGCATTATATGGACTGGCAGGGCAGCTAAGTGGCATAGTGGATAAAATGCCAGTCAGAGTCAGGAAGACCTGAGTTCAAATCTAGTCTCAGACACTTACTAGCTGTGTAACTTCAAGCATGTCACGTCACCCTATTTGCCTGTTTCTTCATCTGTCAAATGTGCTGGAGAAGGAAGTGGCAAACCACTCCAAGAAACCTCCAGATGGGGTCACCAAGAGTTGGACACAACTGAACAACAAATATGGACTGTATAGGTCTGGGGTGGGAAAAAGAGAGCTTCTAATTAGACTAGCTGTCTAATGTTCTTTCCCTGATTGGAGAAGGGGCATGATCCCATTATGACAGTCCAAGTCCAAGACAGGTGTTTAGGACCTTGAAGGATAAGGGTCTTACTGAGACCATAATCCAGGGTACCATTGTAAGTTGGGAAGACTATATCAGTGCATGGGGAAAGTGGAGATGCACTTAGGCAAGGAAGTATTGCTTGATTTTCTAGCAATTTTAAGTGTTGTCCTTTAGTGATAGTACTAGAAATCTGGAGCCCCACAGGAGTGAGAAGAAGTGTCTTGAGTGTTAATGGGTTTGGGTGCAAGTTCTTTTGCATTTTTTCTTGGCTTAAATAGGAATTCTATTCTACTTTCAAATGGGCAGATATGCAAAGCACTCTGGAAAACTTAAAGGCAAACTATTAATAAATGTCCAATTGAGCTCAGAGCTTCTGTAAAAAACCATGAGTTCCATGATGTTCTGATTACTTGTAGCCCTTTCTTATCCCTCCCCATTAGAGTATAAATTCCTGGAAGTCAGAACTGTGTCTTTTTCATCTTTATATCACCCAGGTACAGGGTCCTTATTCTATGTACATATCAGTTGAATTGAGAAAGGTCAAACACAAAACCAGGACATTGTGATTCTGTATTCAAGGAAGGTTTTATCCAGTTCAGACCCAGAAACAACCGTTAAGAAAAACTCGGGATACTTAGAGGACACTCCCTATGCTGTCCCCCACCCTCCAGCACACTTTGAGACTGATGTCACAGAAGTTAAACTGACCATCAATTTCAGAACCAAAATTTTAGACTGGAGAAACAGAGAGGCTGAGCCAAGTGAACATCATTTGGGATGACTGAGGGATGGAGGTATTGGCCATGTGCTAAGGTTATGGATAGATGGCTTTTGCTGTTCAGTCGTTTTTTTTTTCAGTTATGTCTCTTTATATGTCTCTTCAGTTATGACTCTTTATATCCCCTTTTGGGGTTTCCTTGGCAAAAATCCTGGAGTGGTTTGCCATGCCCTTCTCCAACTCATTTTACAGATGACTAAACTGAGGCAAACAGGGTTAAGTGACTTGCCCAGGGTCACACAGCTAGTAACACCTAGTCTGAGGCCAAATTTGAATTCTGGTCTTCCTGATTGTGCTGTATCCACAGTGCCTGGACTAAAAATGGTCCAACAGAATGAAGGTCTGACTTGGAATAAGAAGATCTGGATTCAAATCCCAGCTCTGCTACGTACTATCTGGGTGACCTTGGTAAATTAAGTTACTTAATTTCTCTGGGCTTCTGTTTCCTCATCTATAAAATGAGCAAGTTAGAATAATCCCCCTTAATACCAGTGACTTCCCTCTTTTATTTCCCTGTATGTCTTGTTTGTATCTAATTGTTTGAGTGTGGTTATCTACATTTGACTGATGGCATGTCTTTCTTTGTGTCCCCAGGGCTTAGCACAGTGCCTGGCACATAGTAGGTGCTTACTAAATACTAATTGTCTAAGTCCATGAGCTATGAATGTTTTTTCCGATTCAATTCAGCAGATACTTATTTGCGTGCAGTTACTCACAGAACTGGCTGGTAGAAATTCAAAGCTAGGATAATATCACAGGATCACATGTGGTCTTCTTGCCTGGAGCAGGGGCTTGTATTTCAAAAAGATGGCTTAGCTGAAGCGGGAGGCATGGAGACAGCATTTTAATGGGAAAACAAAGCCTTTGTTAATTCCTTGTCTTCTCCAGTCGAACTCAATCTTCATCTGCTAGTTCCCCGGGTACCCTTATTCAGACCCAACAGTTTTCTCTCCCTTTACCCTGGAATTTTTGCAGGGCTCCAATGCTGGGGGTGCTCTTTCTTCAGTCTTCTGCCAGTATATGCATGCACAATTTTGGTGTCACATTTTCCAAAGGGAATTGCCTCTCCAAAGAGTGATTCTCCTCAGACCTGTTCCAGACGGGTAGTCAGACAGGAGTGATGATGGGAGAACGGGCTTGCTCTGTACCCCATGTTCCAAGGATCAGAGGAACAGAAATTTAGAGTTGGAGAGATCCTCAGAATCACTTAGTCCAACCTTCTCTTTTTACAGATGAGGAAACTGAGGCCTAGAGAGGGTAGGTGGATTGTTCAGCGTTATACAAACAACAAGGAGCAGAGCTGAGATTTGAACCCAGGTCCCCTGATCCCAAATCGGCTGCTCTTTTGAAGACATCAAGTCTTGTATATCTATGTGTCTGAGTTCTGGAAACCTGCTCCATGTTTCCCTTGAGCACACTGCTTGTTGTCACAGTTGGGGAAGTCAGCTGCTCGTTAGACACCCACAACTGGGAAAGTGACAGTTTTTCAGTGCCAACTTTGCTGCTGCTAAAAAGCACAGCCGTCTCCTGCATTTAGAGTCCAACCACGAGCCTCTGGAAGTAGATGCACAGAGGCCATCCTGGCTGCGAGGGAGCAGAGTAGAGCTGAGGGCCATCTGCCAGAGCTGGCCACCTGCCCGGGGTTGGACCACTGAGTAACAGGTGTCCCTGTCTCCCCCTGCCTGGGCTGAAAAAAAGTCACCAGGTGATTCCCACTCTGGGTCAAACTTTCTTAGGATTCCAGAATTTAGAGCTGAAAGGTCTCTTTGACACCATTTTATCCAGGGGTGATCAAGGGCCACACTTGAGGACCTAGAGGGCCACATGGCCTCAAGGCCACAGGTTCCCCACTCCTGCACGGGGCCATCTGAAAGACTAAGCCATAAACCAGAAGAGACAGGAAAACCTAAACAGGATATAGTGGAGATAGTACTGGAAATGGAATCAGAAAGACTTGTGCTTAAATCTGGCCTCAGACATTTTACTAGGTGTCTTTTTTTTGTAATTTTTTTTGCCTCTGCCTCAGTTTCCTCATCTGTAAAAATAGGAGTACTAATAATAAGTAATACTAATGTCTTATTATTTATCTACTAAGGCATTAACTTACTTCTCAGGATTATTGTGAGGATCAAACGAGATATTTGATGCAAAGTAAAGCACTTTGCAAGCCTTGTTATTACTGAAGAGGCTGAGTAAGCCTGGCCTCCGTCTGCCCCCGTGGACATCAGGATTACCTGTTTTCTGACCCCAGGTTGACTGAGAAGATCTCCTACCTTCCAGCCACCCAGTCTTTGCCCTTTCCTTCATTCAAGACCTTCTTCACAGTACTTGCCCTATGAGCTTCAATCAATCAGCCGATAGGCAGGCCCAGTGCTAGGCCCTAGTGCTCAAATAGAAAAAAAAAAAAGCAAAATAGTCCCTGCCTTTAAGGGGTTTACACTTTATTGGGAGACAGATTCTCCAAAGTGAGGGACTAAGGGGATGGCTCTAATAAGCCACACCAAGAAAGCCTCCTGCCTCCTGAGAACAGTGGTAAGGGAGAGCAGATACCTGGAAACCTGTGGTGCCCACCCACTTGTTTGGTTTTCAATATTGTGATTAATATTGTTACTAATAATGGAACTCTATTTCAATATAATTGTAATCCTTTGTATTTTATTTTTTGTATTTAAAAACATTATTCTGAGGAAGGGTCCCTGGGATTCACCAAGATTGCCAAAAGGGACCTGACATCGAAAAGGTTCAGAATCTCTACCTTAGCCCAATTTCCTCTTGTTTACAGAACCAGCACAAGGCCTCTAACTCACAACAGAGCCCCTGAGGCCTCTCTTCTGCAATTGCATTGCACTGCCTAGGGCAGGGCTAGGAAGAGACCTGTTGAAAGCTCCCAGGGGGTGCTGGGCAGTGACCCTGGAAACTCCCTGCAGATAGTCCCCACTGGTCTCAGACTAGGAACTGCATGCCTTGAGGGAGTGATGGGGTGCTTGGGCCCCAATTATAAAATCACATTTTTCTCTAGCCTCAAAACACTTTCCCAGGCAGTTTCTCCCCAGCCCAAGGACACATCCTGCCCCAGCAACAGCCATTGTCTCCCTTCCTGCTATAGTAGCCAGCTGCACCTATAGAACTCGTTAGTCTGGACTGACTGAACAGGTTGTACCCCGGGTCATAACGACATTTACTACTGACTGAGCAATCATATGTATCCTACACTTAGACATCCCTACATTCCCTTACATTTATCTTGTCTAATAAGACATTGATGAGAGAAACCTGGTATTTCTGAGACAGCCCTGGCTGCTAGTTGACTTAGCGACGTTTCAGGCCTAAAACCACACCTCCAGATAGTGCCCTCTTGGGCTATTTCCTGATGAATTTTGGGTAAAATACCTGCCAGGAGATACCAAAAGTGCATGTTCCCTTAAGAACTTAAACACTCCCTAATCCCACCCCAAAACACCTAGTTAGCATATTTGGCACATGTTTCCCTATAGAATATACTATATAGACTTTACCTGTACCCCTCTGAGGCTGCAGGTTGCCTAGGAACTCTTGCCCACTGAAAAGGGTAATAAATCTTTACCTTGACCTCAATAATGCTTGAGCTTGTGAATTCTTCTCCAGATGACCTGCCCCTGGTACCCTGGTCTTTGTAGGGGGGGTCTCACCCCTCCCTTCCAGCCCTCCTTAGGAGGATGATGTCACCCAGATGGGAAAGAGGCCAGGCTGTGACCCAGGCTGGCCACTAGGTGGTAGCCAAATGCTGGAAAGCTTGAACAGCCTTGCTTTGGAGAAGCCTTCCTATATCAGAGCGACTTTAAACTCTGATGCTATAAATAAGGGCTGCAAAGTCCTTCCCACTTCCAAAATTTTCTGAAATTTCTCCTTAGTGTCATAGACATGAAATTCTCACCATTTAAGAGAGAGCAGGGGAAAAGGAGAGGAGAGAGACAGAGACAGACAGAGGCAGAGAGAGACAGAGAGAAGGAGGGGGAGAGAGAGAAAGAAGGAGGGGGAGAGAGAGAGAGAGAGAGGCTTAGAACTTTATACTAAAAGAATCCAAACAGAGCCTTCTGTTCCTCTGAACAGAACCAGCAGGGAGTATTCTCCAGCAGGCATCATCCACCTGGTGGAGACTACACGGCATTCATGATCATTGCAAAACAAATAATCTGGTGACATCACCAGCTGACATCAGCAGCATGAGCTACCCATTCATGGGCATGCTCTGGGCACTGTGTTTCCACTGATGGAGTGTGCACTTGGGCACCCCAAATTGATGGGAGAAGTATTTTATCTCTACTTTTTTTAACTATGCTTCTTCATTAAATGCTTTTCTTTTGAATGATTTGTCCTCTCTGGCTGAATAGAAAAGGTTCAATATTCATGGGTGCTCATGCATGAGTCAAGTGCAGGTTTTGGTTGGGTGAGCCATTCACACAATACCTTGAAACTGCAGTTTCCTCAAGGAGGACTAGGAGGTTAGAGTGAGCTCCCAGGTGTTCCATTTACTTGTTTCCTTATCGGTTGGAATGCCAGGTGAGGTAGGGATTGTTTTGCTTCTCTCTTTGTAAACTGGGTTTCCAGCCAAGCCTGGGAGCAATTTATAGGAGACTCTCCTAAACCTCAGAGAAAATGCTGACACAAGATTACATTTCTTCTTGAAATGTGGGATAGGTATTAGAACTATGTAAGACAGAGACATTGTTCTTCCTTCTTTGAGAGAAGACATGCAAGGTTCCCTGCATTGTCTTCAGGACCAGCTCCATACATGTGGATAGACAGATAGGCAGGCAAGCTATGGAAACTCACTCACATGTAAGGGTATAGGCAGGTAGGTGATTCAGTGGATAGAGTGCTAGGCCTGAAGTCATCTTCATGAGCTCAAAGCTAGCCTCAGACACTAGCTGTATGACCCTAGGTTAGTCACTTAACTCTGTTTACCTCAGTTTTCTCATCTGTAAAATGAGCTGGAGAAGAAAATAGCAAACCACTCCAGTATCTCTGTCAAGAAAACCCCAAATGGGGTCACAAATAGACACAATTGAAATGACTCAACAACACCACCAACATGTAAGGGAAATCGTTTCCTCACTGTGTCCGATTTACATCTTGCCCCTCTCTTCCATCCCTCCCCAGAAACTAAGGGGAATCGCCCCTAGCATGAGATCTCACCTTTTACTCTTGTGTATTTCTAGCACATTTACTGTTGTATATTTTCTAGTATAACCTGTATCAGGGCTTCTTAAACTTTTTCCACTCGTGACCCCTTTTCACTGGAGAAACTTTTACTCAACCCCAGGTATATAGGTATATAGAATAGGTATACAAATCAAATATTTACTGACAATAAATCATAAAGAAATTTATTTTAAAAAAATTCTTTGTTATATATATGTATATATATATATATAATTTTACCATTTATTAAAGAAAAGCAAATTTGCAACTAATGAGATGGATGTGCTTGTTTATTTTGACATAAAGGATTAAATCTTGGAGGAATATTTGATACTGCAGGAGGCAGAATGTCTTCAATATTTTTTCCGAGTTATCAATATTTTGGTTTTATAATCATTAATGCCGTGTTCAGAACCAAGGCTTCAGAGAAGTCAAGCACCCCAACACAGCAAGCACTACCAAAAACACCTCGGATTCATTACGCTTGATGTGGAAGTGATTTTTGGTCATTGCATGACCTCTTACTATTGCCAAATTTTTCTCAGCCCCCAAATTTAGTTACATGGCCCTGTATGGGTTTGCAACCCACAGTTTAAGAAGTGCTGATCTATATAACTTCTCCAATTTCTGCTTATAGGAATAAATGAGCTTATTCAAGGGATTTTCCTAAAGTTCAGGTCTGATCATGTCACACTCCTATTCAATAAATTCCAGTGGTTTCCTGTAGCCTCCGTGAACAGATGTTCTGCTTGGCATTCAAAGTCCTCCCTAACGCAGCCCCCTCCTGCCTTCCCAGTCTCCTTACACCTTACTCCAGATGCACAGTCTTTCATCCTGGCTGTCCCACCAAGACCTCTTGGCTCCAGACATTCTCTCTGGCTGCCCCCATACGTGGAATGTTCTCCCTCCTCTACTCCAGCCACTGCCCTCTCTGGCTTCTTTTATGTCAACTAAAATCCCACCTCCTACAGGAAGCAAACTCTTCTTATTGCCAGTTCTTTCCTCAGTTAATCATTTCCTAGTTATCCTGGATATAACTTGCTGTGTATATATTTGTATACATGTGTCTCTCCCATTAGAGTATAAGGTCTATGGGGACAGGAACATTCTTATCCTCTTTTTGTATCCCTTTGCACAATGCCTGGGACGTAGGAGGTGCTTAATAAATGTTTATTGAATTGAACTATTCATTATTTGTGATGGTCTTTCGTGTAACCAGTATTTTATGGAAAAGAGTTAAGTCTCTGGGTGTAAGCCTGGGGGCAATGTTCTGCTTTAACAATGATAAAGAAGGTGGCTTATGTTTGGAAGCTGTTGTAACCTTAGATCATCAAAATGAAGGAGGACAGACTGATATAATTCTAGCCTGGTGTGCCCTCAGAGAATGTAGTAAAGACCGTCCTGCCTGGTGGTACTGGGAGGGGGCTTGGGGTTGCAGGGCTTGCCTTCTTCCTCCTCAGCTCTCATAGTGACTTTCCTCACTTCCTCAGGGGCAGTCCAGACCTCACATTGTGTCTATTAATGCCTCCCCTGAGTCACACTTAGACCACCCATGTAGACATACTTGTCTATCTTACATGGGCACGAACACACTTTAGCCCTAGAGTTTAGCACGGTACATCATACATAATAGACATGTAATAAAGGTGTTGAATTGGATTGATTTCCAAACCTCTTCCCTTCCCTCCCCTTTCCCTTTTCTGAACTTCTCTTTTTTTACCGTCACCTTCACTTCTTTACATTTTCCCTTCTTTCTCCACCACCATCTAAATGAGATAATGGTAAGACATTAACAAGCCTTAAAATGCCATATAAATAATGACGGACTCTTCTACCTTTGTCCCTCCCCATTCATTGTCCCTTCTGTCTCTCTCTCCTCTCTGTCTCTTCCCTTTCTTATGTCTCTTCCCTTTGCCTCCTTTGTTTCTCCTTCCCCTTCCCTTGAGACCACCTGTTCCCAATAAACTATCCCTTATCCCAGCCTAACTTGGGCTTAACAGAGAGGCTGATGGGTAGGACGGTGGTCATTTGAAATTCTGGGACAATCAATGTAGAAAGGTGACACGGAGGCCAGTCAGACCTCAGTGAGGCTGAAGGACAGCTTGGTTTTATTGGAGTGGGGCAAGGGTGGTATAGGAGAGTGTGATCAGAAATGCGGACTGATTCTGAAGAGATTGGGGTAAGCAAAAAGAGGAGGGTGGGATTCAGAGATGGCCCAGGATCCTTTCCGCTGGCATCTCTGTCCCATCCTCTCTCAGTGATTGCTCAGCAGCATCTTCAGCAGATGTCCAGGGAAGGAGCAGGCATCTGGTCAAGGAAGAGACAAGCTGTCCTGTGAGGGCCTAGTGGCACGCACTGCTAGTCTCTGAGTCAGGCTCCTCACCAATGCAAGATGTTTGTAGGGTTTGGCAGATTCCTCATCTTCAAGATGCCTAGCAGATGAGTTTTTCACTCTTGCTTTGGATGGTTCTTGGAGAGTAAAGGGATGACATAAGCTCCATCAGAATGGCAGTGCTACTCCTGTAGACCACCCCCCCCCCCCAGACACCCTCCACCCCTGTTCAGCCTTCCCACCCAGGCCTTCTGCTGAGTGGTCATTCAGGAAGGAGATAGCTTCTCATGTTATCCAAACTCAGAAACCCCTTGGCTAGCTTACCAGAATGGAGTTTGGATGAAAAACAACCACAAACTACTCTTTACTGTCTTAACGGGTCAGAATGATATTGGCCATTGTAGGCCTTGTGGGCCCTGCCCCCTGAACTGGGGAGGCCAAAATCCCTTAGCGCTCCCTCCAATTCTGGTCCCACATCACCAATCCTAGGCCTGGAGCTTCAGTGAAGGTGTCTGTCTTCTCCCAAAGAGCTTGAGGGGTTCTCTCTGTTCAGGGTCCAGCTCAGTCCTCCTGGTTGCATGGTTTACTTCTCTGAGGCTTCTTCCATCGAGGAATTGTCCTGGCTGATCTCATTTCTAGGTTTCACCTTCTTCAAGGGAGAATGGGAGAGCAGATGCTGGCCTTTCTCCTAGAGTCCAGAGAAGTCAGAAGACTGCTCAGGGAAGCCCTGACCCCAACTGTCCTGGAGGGTTCGCATTTTCATCTGGCTAAACGCAGGAGGTTGGACCTGTTGACCTCTTCAGATCCTTCTTCAGGCCCTGTGCTGGACACACAAGAGAGGGAGCAGGCCTGGCCTTATACGACTAAGAGAAGGGGCAGAAGAGCTAGGCTTCAAGTGGGTAGAAGACTGAGGCTGTCATATGAAGAAATGGTAAATGCTGGCATGAGGGTCAAGAAAAAATTAGAGATCCAGTTTGAACCCCAAGCTCTCTTCTCACCACTTTGGATCTACATATTCTTGATACACCTCAATTCAAACCTCCAGGAGATCTGCTCCCCCCTTTGTCTTTGCCTATACCCTCCCCACTGTTTTCTTATCTCCTTTCTATCTCTTTTTATCCTTTGCCCCTTCTCTTTTTTCTTTCCCTTCCCATTAACCCATTCTTTCTTTTTTATCTTCCTTCTCTCTCCACTGCCCTTTCCCATTCTTCCTAACCCCCTCTCCTCCCTTTCTCATTATTCCTCTCCTTGTTTCTGCCCCAATCCCTCCCTCTGCCCCATTTTTTTGTCTCCCATGTCCTTCATTTCTCCACTCCCCCTCTTTCCTTCCTCCCTCTTCCTTTTTCCATGAAGCCTATGTGAACCCCATATGGGGACTCATTCTCATACTCAAGTTGTCTCCGTTGCCATGGCTTCTCCCAGGTTGCTTGATGCGGGCCAGGGGAGGACCAAGAAGGATGTTGGTGAAGAGGAACACATGTCAGAGTTACCTTGTCAATTTCTCTTTCCAATTCCCTGAACTGCCATCCATTCCAACGCCAGTAGCTAAAATTCTCTGCCCCATTATTGGGATCAGGGGCAACGTCTCACTATGCCAAATGCTGGTTGACCTTATGTGCCCCAAGGAGTGCAGAGGCACATCTGTCCATGTATTTGAGCCTGGGGCTAAAGTGCCAAGGGTCCCAGGAAGGATGTCAATATGAGTGAGTTGGAATGCATGTCTAGAATTTCAAGACACTGAGAGTGGGTTCCAAGATATGAGTGAGTTGGGATGCATGTCTGGAGTTTCACAGCACTGAAAGTGCTAATGAATGTTCCTGGGTATTAGAGGAAGCAGTAACATGTATGTACCTGGGAGAGAGTCTATATGGTACTATATGTGTCTAAGTAAATGCTTGTATCGAGGTTGGGTGGGTTCCAGCATAGTGTGTGGACAGGAACCAATGTATAATTGGGTGTGTATGTCAGTGAGAATGAGTGCCTACTGCTATACTGGACATGGAGGAGGCACTTATTAGCGTTTATTGATTAAAAGATTGATTGATAAGTACCCATGTATGTGGGAAACATTGAGTATGTCTATATGTGGGGCAGACACATACAAATGGATGAGAGTCACCAAGTGGGTGATATGAGGACCCTGTGTTGAATGTATCTAGGAATCACAGACCTCATAAGAGAAGAGACCTTGGGTTCCATCTTGTCCATCCCCTTCCTTTTACAGATAGGGAAACTAGATGATAGGATCATAGATTTGGGGAGCAAAGGGACTGTGGAAGTCATCAAGTCCTCCTTTCCCATTTTACAGGGGAGGGAACTGTGGCCCAGAGAAGTTCACTGATTTCTCCAAGGTCATGTAGCAATGAGCAGGGGTTAGATTTAAACCCAAGCTCTTTTACTCTAAACCCATTGCTCTTTCCAATGTGTCACTGTGTTAGCAGGGGAAAGAGGAAAGGGAGAGGATCAATGTTTGGGTGAGAATGTTACTGTGTAGATTGATGGGTACATCATTGTATAAGTGAACGGGCTGATGTGTGGTAAGGGTGCTAAGGGACAGGGTGTGGAGGAAAGGAGAAAGAAATAGAGAAGTATTTGGGCTTAAGAAAACATAGGTGATAAAGTCTGATGATATAAGTGTCTACTCTGTGAGCTAGGGCCAGAGGTCAATGGGATGGTGATTGATATCCAGAGTAGCTAGGGCAGGATCAGTGCCAAGAGATAGTGTTCTAAAAGCAGCCAAAAGCTCAAAGGCCCCCAAGACAGAGGATGTCAATGGACCATGAGCAGGGGCCAAGAGGTAGCCAGAAAATTGGCAGCTGAGGTCCTGCTCAATCAAGTGAACCTATATAAGATTTACTGGCCCAGGAAGGAGTCAAACCTGTTTCATTTCTCTTTGAACTTGTCCTGTGGCCTTTGAGTCCCAAGGGTCTGTGTCATGGAGAGCCCTCCCAGGGGCCTGGCACAAAGGCACCCCAGGATGTATCTACACTTCTGCTCAGACCTTTGTTACTGGGCCCACTTTACCCTGACATGCTCTGTCTGTACTCACACACCCAGACCCAGTGTGCCAGGAAGGCCCCACGAGTGAGGATCAGGTCCCTCCCCTCGCTTTCTCCCTGGGGCTCAGATGAGGGGGCATAGCTTAGGTAGGTAGAGGTGGCGTCTTAGGGATGTGTCTACATTCAATCTCCACTGGCGGAGGGTCATAGATGCTGCAGGATGGAGTGTTTCCTTTGCAGAAAATGTTGAGGTAACTGCGGTACTCCTCATGGTAGATTTGGTTGTTGAGGCACAAGACAACATTCTTGTCACATTCACAAGTCTGTTTGTCACATTCTGTCTTGTTTTTCTCACCTGTTGGGGCAAAGGCAGTGGACTTGGGACTGGCACAGGGGTGCATAGGGAACCTGAGAATCAGAGATGGTCAGAGCTGAGAGGGCCCTAAAAACCCAGGATGTCAGAACTGGGAGGGCCCTTGGAACTCAGAATGTCAGAGCTGGGTGAGGTCTTAAAACAGAGAATATCAAAGATGGCTATCTAGTAAAGGCTATCTAGACAGATCCTTCATTTTACATGAGAGGAAACTGAGGCTTAGGGAAAGAGTTCTCTCAGCCAGGAAGTGACAGATGCTTGAACTCAGGACTTATTCTATCTTCTCCCTTCTCCCTCTCCCCCCGGGTAGTAACTGCCCTTTTTGTCTTTGCATCTCCAGTGCCTTACAAAGTTCCAGGCTCATAAAAGCCATTTGATAGATGATTATGTAGAGAATCTTTCCATCAATACAGACCAGCAACTCACATAATTCATAATCTCAGGGAGTTTCTTAGGACATTGACAGGTTAAGTGACTTGCCCTGAGTGACACAGCCAGGAGAACCTGGGTCTTCCTGACTCCCAGACTTGCCCTCTCTCCATTAGCATGATGGCTTGCCTTTACCATACTATGCCCTTAATAATATCTGCCTCTCCAGGTTGTTGTGAGGAATAAATGGAATAACATTTGTAAAGTACTTGTGCAGACCTTGAAGGACTCTATAAATGGCGGCAGTCATCATCATATCCTTATTCTACCTTGCATGAGTCTGGGGAAGACTTGGATCATCAGCCCCTAGCCTGAATGATCAGGTCAGCAGGAGGTAACTGCCCCAAGCCCACCCTCCAAAGGAAGCCCTACTTACTGCAAGTGATAGTCTGGGTCTCATTGTCAACAGAGAATTCATATCGATCAAGAAAGGGGTGGCACCCCTGGTCAAACAGCTTCTGGTAGCAGCAGTCATGGGCATGGCAGCACCTGGGGTTGGAGGGCAAGGAAGTGGACAAAGGAACAAAGTGACTGAAGCAAAACCTCTTCACTCCCTGCCTACCTTTGTGGAATCTGAAATTTGTAGATTTAGAGCTGGAAGGAATTTTAGAGGCATTAGAGACCATTAAGTATAATTCTCCCATTTTACAGATGGGTACACTGAGGCACAAAGGTTAAGTGATTTGGCCAAATTAATAAACAGCAGAGGTAGATCCTCTGATTAGGGAATCAGTGCTCTTTCCGTGGCCCCACATGGGCTCCTGAGCATAAGCAGCTGCCATGAGAACATAGATGACAATTCTTTAAATGGCATCATTCTACGAGTCTATCCTTTTCCTCAGAGCCCACCTGGAAGGTCTCCCTCATCCATAAAGCCCTCCATGAATCCTTACCCTCTCCATCCTCTCCCCTGGCAACATCAAGATGGTTGTAACTGAGTCATTTTCCAGTTTTGCCTGACTCTTTGTGACCTCATTGGGGTCACATCTTGGCAAAGATACTGGAGTGGTGTACCATTTCCTTCTCCAGCTCATTTTATAAATGAAGAAACTGCAGCAAATAGGGTTAAGTGACTTGCCCAGGATCATGCAGCTAGTAAGCATCTGAGGCTGGATTTGAACTTGGATCTTCCTGGTTCTGTGTACTATGGCACCTCCTAGTTTCCTGAGGTGGTTTTAGTTTCATGGAATTATTGCTGGAGAGCAGAAAGAGGCCTTCATCATCTAATTCAAGTCCCTCATTTCATAAATGAGGAAACTTCCACAAAAAGGGGAGCTGTAACATTCAAAGTCACTTAAGTAAGCACCAGTGGGAGACAACACCAGTACAGTGGAAGGACAGGGGCTCTGGAGTCTGAAGACCTGCATTCAAATCCTGACTCTGATACTTACTACCTGTGAGACCTTGGGAAAGTCATTTAACCTTGGTTTTCTCCTCTATAAAATGAAAGAGTCGGAGAAAACCAATGGCAGATGATGTTTGACCTCATCTGACAGAGAAGTGGGAGCCTTCAGGAGCTGAATAGGAGGTACAGGTTCAGATGTGGCCAGTGTATGAATTTGTTTGGTTTGACAATGTTTTTTTGTTATAAGGTAAAAGTTTTTGTTTTGTTTCATTTTGTTTTAATGGAGGAGTGTGGGCAGGAGGATTTGGGAGGAAGACACTAAAAATGGGGATGCAAAAATAAGGAAAAGAAAGGAAATAAGTGATATTGTGGCACTTAAAAAATGTCCAGAAGAGAACAGAAGGACAATTGATTGTATTCTCTAAAAAATGTCACTGGATGTAACAGATTTTTCCATCTCATCCTTCTCTCCTGTTCTTTTGAGCAGATGGAAATATTTGTACTTGGTGGTTTTTGTCACTTATAAAACAACAAAAAAAATTGAAATTAGAGAAGAGAGGAAGAGCTTGGTCTCTGCAGGGCATTTGGCTCTCCATCTGAGACTGTCTGAAGTTGGTGCTTTAGTGATTATTCTCCCCATTTCAAAGAAGGGCAACCTGAGGTCCATAGAGGTCTTGTCCCTGGTCATACAAATAAGTGACAGAGCTGAGATCTGAAACCAAATTCAAATCTATTGTTCCACTCTGCTTCCCTCTTGATGGCACTTGGACATGAAGTAAGGGAGTCCAGGGTTCAAACCCTGCCTCTAACACCCAGTATGGTACTCTAAATAGAATTTTTTTAGTCATTTTTCAGTCATATCTGGCCCTTTATGACCTCTTTTAAGGTCTTCTTGGCCAAGGTACTGGAGTGGTTTGTCATTCTCTTCTCCAGCTCATTTTACAGATGTGGGAACTTAGGTAAACAGGATTAAGTGACTTGCCCAGTATCACACAACTAATAAGTGTCTGAGGCTGGATTTGAACTCAGAAAGATGAGCCTCTGACTCTATGCTCTGGGCCAACTAGTTGCCCTCTACACAGAATAGGCCTTTAATAAATTCTTGAATTAATCAATCAATCTCAGAGTTAGGTCTTGATTCCACATCTCCTCCCTCCTGGTTCAATGGATTTTCCTTTAGGCACCTTGTCTCAAACTCCATTAGCTTCTTCATTCTTTCCCCACCTCTTGCCCCCGGATTCCCATCTCTCTCCCTTAATATGGGGCTTATATCCTGATATAAACCAAGAGAGGAGGGTCAGGGTTCAGGCAATGCCCATTTGTAATATTAACAGCTCAACAGAGAAGCTTGGGTTGCATTCACACAAGACAAGCACTATGCAGAACCTTGGAAGAGCTTCTGAGCATACCCACAGAATATCAGGAGCTTGACTGTATTCCCAGTGTGCACCAGTAGAATGGAGCTTGAACCCTGGAGAGCAGGGGGAACTTACCAGTCCACTTCATCCATGGGCAGACCCCGGCCACCTAGCCCACAGTAGCAGCCATAGCCCACAAAGGAGAGGATGGCATTTCTCCCTGTGATGGTTTCTACCATTGACTTCAAGTTCAGTAGGCCTCCATGGACCATGGGCAAGACTGAAAAAAGGACCAAGGGATAACGTATTGATTTCTGTTGCTTACTTGTTTTCTTTATTATAAAGAATTCTACTGGGATGTAGAGAGGAGTTGTTGAGAAGTGACAGATTATAAAAACAAGAAAAGACAATCATTAAAATATTTTTATAAAGAGAAAAAAAGCAGTATTTACAAAGCTGAGAGAGAAAGACAGACAGACAGACAAAGAAGACCAGGGTACCCCAAGTGTCATCTAGAAGCACCACTAGGGTACAACATTCTGTCACCTAGTGAGCTGGTTGTCTTCCTCCCTTCCCCCTTTGGGTGTCATCACTGGAGCTCTGGGAACTTGAGTCAAATTATCACATGTCCTGTTCTTTTCCTCCTAATAGGTCATCTGCCCAGCTGCCCACATAGACCAGGCTTCCCAAGAGCAGCAAAAATGGTTTTACTAGAGGTCTGAAGGCAGAAAAGAAACTAGACACAGTGGAAAGAGCACAGGATCTGAATTGAGAGGTTCTGGGTTCAAATCCCACTTCAGACACTTTCTAGCTACATTACCTTCTGAACTTTCATTTCTACTTCTACAAAATGAAGAGGTTAGCTTGGGTAGCCTCTACAGTTCTTTTCAAGTCTAGATTATCCAATCATAGATTTAGGACTCATTTCACAACAACAGATCCATTCAGCTACCAAATCTCGTTGGATCTAACCCCTCATTTCTCACATCTCACACAGCCACTACCTCAGGTCAAGAGAACATAACCTCTCACCTGGGCTATTGCAGTCTCCACTCATTGACCTTTCTTCTCTCTAATGCCTCTGCCACACTTTCCTACTCAATAATCTCCTTCCTTCGTCTCTGGGTTCACACATAACTCTCTGGACTTTTTTCTCCATCATGCTCCAGCAGCCTTCTCACCCTGGAAGATCCCTCCACCTCTTCAGCCCCCTCCTCCGATGGGTCATTTTCTCTTGAAACTTCCATTTTGAGAAAGGGTC
Organism: Bettongia penicillata ogilbyi; assembly: GCA_023548195.1. Taxonomy (NCBI): domain Eukaryota; kingdom Metazoa; phylum Chordata; class Mammalia; order Diprotodontia; family Potoroidae; genus Bettongia; species Bettongia penicillata. The sequence goes on along the minus strand of JAJHZJ010000029.1, from coordinate 3,650,072 downwards.
CAGTCATTTTCACCCCTTCATTTCTCTCTTGATCCCACTTCTCATACTCTGAGCTTCTTTCTCTACTATGTGTGAGTAATTCTGCCTCTCCCCTTTCAGTTTCCTGCTTTGTATTCTCTTCCCCATTAGAATATAACCTCCTTGAGGGCAGGAATGGTCTTTCTTTTTGCTCCTATTTGTATCCCCAGTGATCAACATAGCGCCTGGCACATAACCAGTGCTTAATTAATGCTTGTTGACTTGCTTTCATTCTAGTAGATTCCTGTTGACCAATTGATCAAAACTGGAACAAAGGATAGAACATTGGACCTAGAGTCTGGAGATCCTGAGTTCAGATCTGTCCTTTTTAAACACTTAACCCTTAGTAAGTCACTTAACCTCTATCAATCTCAGATTCCTCATCTGTAAAATGGGGATAATAGTAGCCCCTGTCTCCCAGGGTTGTTACAGGATAATAATTGTAAAGTGCCTGACACATAAATGTCAGTTGCTATTATGTTATTTCATCTTTACCTCTTAAAATTTCTATTTTGTGATCTATACTGTTTATAATTATAAATGCAATTGTATATGTAATTTAAATAAGTAAATATACCAAAATAGAGATGCATGTTCAAAATGTTTTTTAACTAGTGGGCATTAGCAACCAAAAATTCAAAGGCTCACCTCTCTAGACCCTATTTTCCAACACAGAAGCAGAACGATCCTGGCCTGGCCCACAAGATATTAAATATCCCATAGTTAGCATGCCTCCATTGAGAAGCCCAAGGTAATGCTTGCTGATTTATGGACTGTATGACTGTTTCCTGAATAGTCAGTATTCTCTCTCATTTAGGACTGAGCTTCCCTCTCTAGCTACTTTGGAAGTTTCTACTCTAAGCAGTTCCAATTTTCTTCTGGACAGAAACCTTTCTCCTTTCCCTCTCTCCTCTCTACTCTCCCCAGGGCCCAATTCCTAGGTTCTTGAAGATATTATTTTCTAAGTTAAAAGTACTTTATTGCTCTTGGGAAAAAAAAAAACAGGGATAAGGGTAGCCTATCAGGATCTGACTTTCTCTGCATTCCCTCCCCTTTCCAAAACCAATTCAATAAAGTTTTATTAACTACCTACTATATGAAAAGCTCAACACTAAAGGCTGTGGCTAAGAGTCTCATAAAACGTTGTCATGGGTTTGCATTGGAAGAGCCTCATCCAGCAAGCTGCACCCCCAAACTTTTCCTTCCCTGCAGAGTCTACTGCTTAGGCCCTGAAACTGGCTCCTTTCCTAAGAGGCAGCAAAGCTGACTAGCACAAAGTTTTGCCTCAGTTAATAAAGACTTCTTGCTTCTGGACTTATGAGTTCTTAACCCTTTATCCCCTTAAATATCTATTGCTGGGGAATCTCTTAGTTCTTGGTGCCACAGTGGATAGAGCTCTGGGCCTGGAGTCAAGAAGATCTGAGTTCAGATCCAACCTCAGGCACTTACTAACTTCATGACTCTGGCAAGTCACCTGTTTGCCTCAGTTTCCTCATCTATAAAATGTGCTGCAGAAATGGCAAACCACTCCAGTATCTCTGCCAGGAAAACCCTAAATGGGGTCACAGAGGGTCAGCCACCACTGAAAAATTACTAAAACAACTAAACTGGGATCACAAACTCTCAGAGATGGAAAAAACTTAGAACTATCACCTTGGCCAACTTTCTCACTTTACAGAGGAAGGAACTGGGGCCTTGAGAGGTCAGCAAAGGAACTAGGAATCAAACCTAAAGGTCTATAGTAATTGGAGTTTGTACTTCCCCTCCTCAATGATAAATATGAGGAAACTGAGTCCCGAAGAAATTAAGTACCCTTCAAATAATAGAATCAGAATTCAAACTCAGGTCTTCTCAGTCACTACCAAAACTCTTTTTTTCTTTAAAAAAAAAATCTAATATGCCCCATCCCCATTCCACCCTTCTCCCAGGAGCTGACACCTCCCTTATAACAAAGAAAAACAGTTAAGGAAAAACGATGTATACAATGATTGCCTCTGCTGATGTATGCAACATTCTGCCAAGCAGGTGCCCACCTCTCAATGGAGGGACTGAGGTTTGCTTTGTTATCATTCTCTAGTACCATTATTGGTTAGAAAAAAAAAATCAACGTTCATTCTAGCCTGTTAGATAGCTTCTCATCTCCTGATCTCAATTCCCTTTCCACTAAATTTAATGTAGTGGATATCAGTTTAAATATTTCAGAGATTATACACTGACCATGCTTGTGGTCAGGGGACAATTTATACACACACGCACACACATGCACACACACTCCCACATTTATGTGTGCGTGCACATAGATTGACACAAATATTTACTACATCTCAGTAATGCAGGAAGCTGCACAGTATTAGTGGAAAGCAGTTACTCTGTAGTCATAGGGCCTGGGTTCAAATCCAGCCTCCTGGATTTGCTACTATTTACTGGATTTACCTCCTATTTACTACTATTGTTGTTCAGTAGTGTCTGACTCTCTGTGACTCCATTTGGGGTTTTCTTGGCAAAGGTACTGGAGTGGTTTGCCATTTCCTCCTCCAGCTCATTTTACAGATGAGGAAATTTAGGCCCAGAGAGGTTGCTAGTTAAGTAGCAGAGGCAGGATTTGAACCCAGGTTCTCTGACCTTGACATCAGTACTCTTTCCTAGTACACTGTACTACTCCTCTCCACCCAGTCTCAAGGCCCACGGCCAGCTCCTCCAGTTTGGCCCGTCCTCCCCACACAATCATCTACTCCACATAGAGGATACAAAATCCTTCTGCAAAGGTGATTTTGGGCATGTCATGTAACCTCCTTTTCCCCCTTTCCTTTCTCAGAAGCTTCCCTCTGTTCTCTCTAACCCCTGCCCAAGCTCTGTCCCCAACAACTTGAGGGTAGCCAGGGAGTGCGCAGAGACAGGAGATGCACCATAAACATCGCCTTTTAATGAGGCTTGCTTAACTCTTGGGGCCCCAGCAGGCTCAGACCTCATAAATACCAGGTGATGGGTTCCCGGTGTTTGTACGCAGGCAGCCTGGGGTTAAACAAGCCTGGAAGAAAGGAGGAAATTGAATTGGGAGCAGTACCTAGGGATGTCAAGAGGTCACTTGAGGACAAAGTAGAGAGATCCAGGAGACCCCGGGGAATGAGCCCTTACTCACCACTGCCTGCCAGAATAGTGATTGTGAATAACTTCCTGATGCTGAGGATGGACCTAGAAGACAGAGAAACCAACATCCCTCATCAGGTTCCTTTCATGCCTCATGTCCAGGCCTGCTACAACCTGTTGAGAGCTGGCTTCAGGTTCCCATAAACACCTGTTAAATGATGTGGCTGCCGCAGTCCCTTCCCTCCCCTCAGTCCCCACCAATGTCTGTTATTAACACCTGGCAGCAAGAAGAAGGTGGCAAACACCCTAAATCTTTCATCATCCCCCATTTGGAGGCAGAAAGGATCCTTGCTGTTGAGGGGAGGGAGGCTCTGGTCAAGGATCCATAAGAACTCAAAGGGTAATCAATCAGAGAAACAGCTTGGGAGAGGGAGGCCTATGGAGAGATGTAGAGGAGTCCAAAAATGAGGAGGAAAATCATAGCATTCAGAGTTGGACTGGAAACATAATCCAATCCAAACCCCTCATGTTACGATGGAGGAAAATGAGGCCCAGATTGGCAAAAGGACTTGGCCAAAGCCATACAACTTATAAAGGAGCAGAACCCAAGGATTCTGACTCCATTATAGCATGTGGGGATTAATGTGACAGGGCTCAGGAGATCAGCTATGCTATGGCCTTGACCTTAACCTGGACCCTAACCTTTCAAGGACTTAGTTTTCCCATCCGTAATATCAGACTTGTGGGAACAGTATTAGATAACACAATCTCTAAATATTTCTATGAGTCTACGGAATTTCTCAAACTAGGATTTGAGGAACCAGATTCCCTCTTCTCTGAAAAACACTAACATCTAGCAAAAGCCCACCCTGCTTCCTTAAGGATGCCCATAAGATTGGATTCTCCCTTGAGAGTCTAGTTCTTACCTGGTGGCATTCCAAAAAGAGGTAACTGGGGGGAAGAGTATCCCAGTCTGCTCCCCTGATGTCTTCCAGGATAGAGGTCTAACCAGCCCCTTCTTCCTGAACTCTTTGGGGTTGACCTGAGCCCCATTTTCCATCTTCTGAGGTTTGGGGGGCCAACAACATAGGGTTTGCTCTGTCCACAAAGCACAGGGAAGGCTCCAGGGAACAGGCCCCAGCTTCACTCTCTCTCTCACACTGATGAGAATCAGTCCTAGAATAATGATCCAGAGCCCAAAGAAATAGGGTGACACACACCCTGTTCCTCCTCCTCCTCCTCTCAGGGAAGGAGAAGCACCACCCACACCTAGCTAGGGAATCCCCACCCATGTCTGGCTAAGTGATGGTGCCCATCTCGCAGGTATATACTCCCCCATGTCTGGCATGGTAGGAACCCCTTCAAGGTCAATGGGGTAATAGGATCATAGTTCTAGGACTAGAAAGGATCCCAGAAGTCTTTGACTCCACCATATTCCCTAGAAAATTCAGCAAGCAAAAAGATGGGGTAGGGGAAGAGAACAATGCTGTTTGCCCCTCTGGACAGTGACTCTGGGCCCCTGAACACTCTGGTCAGTGACCAAACTTCTCAGGGATAGATCTGGGGCTGAGAATCCCACCCTGACATCTGGCAGCATCTCTGGGTACATCTAGTGGGAAAGACAACAAGTATGGGAGAATAGAGTACTCACAGGGTTCTGGAGCTAGAAGGGACCTTAGAAACCATCTGGTCCATTTTACAGAGGGAGAAACTGAGGTTTGGAAAGGGGAAGTAACCCACAACTAGGTAGTAGGACAGCCAAGCCTAGTTTCTAGTCACTTCAATTGAGCATCAATTGGTCACCTACCATGTACAAGGCTTTATTGCTAGGCATCTCTAGGATCAAATATAAAATCATCTATTTGGCATCTGAAGTTCTTTACAAACTATCCCTTTCCAATCTTTCCACTCTTCACACTCTTTCCTTCCCTTTAGGAATGCTATGTCTAACTGTGCTGGCCACTATAGTACATCTCTCCTTGCATGGGCTGCTTTCCATTCCTAGAACGCTGACTCTTCTCACCTCCACTTTCCGGTTCCCCTAGGTAATGGCAGTGAACTGCATTAGAATCAAACAAACATTTCTTAAGACCAATCTAGAATAATGTGGTAACTTGATACTTGGATAAACCCAAAGATTCCATTGATTGGAGCAAGAACTATTCCACAAGCTGTTGGGAAAGACTGGAAAGCAGTCTGACAGAAACTAGAGACAGACCAACATCTCACACCACACATCAAGATAAGCTCAAAATGGGTATGTGATACAGACAGTAATAAAGTAAGATTGGTGGAGCATGGAAAAAATTACCAGTCAGATCTACGGATAAGGGAGGGGTTCATGACCAAGAAAGAGACTGTTTCTAGGAGGTAAAATGAGTAATGTTGATTATGCAAAATTAAAAAGCTTTTGCACAAGCTCTATGTGGCAGGCACTGTGCTAAAAACTGGAAAAACAAGAGAAAAAAAGCAAAAAACAATCCCCACTCCTAAGGAGTTTAGATTCTAATGGGGGAGAGAACATGTATGTAGAGAAGTGCATGGATTATCCATACAGAGTGGGTAGAAGAAAAGCTGGGAGTGAGGGGAAAAGGGAAAGGCCTCTTCTAGAAGGGGGCCTCAAGTTGAATCTTGAAGGAAGCCAAGGAAGCAGTCAGAGGTGAGGAAGGAGAGAACGCATCCCAAGTTTTTAAGTGCTCCTGGCTTCCTCCAATCCTTGACTCTAATCTCACCTTTTGCAAGAGGTCTTCCCTGGTCTACCCAGCTATTTGTCCCTTCTCCTCTGAAATTACCTCCCATCTATTTTTCTGATAGCTCACCCATACCTGATGGTTCATATATTGCCTCTTTCCCATTAGGATGTAAATTCCTCTGAGGATAGGGCTAGTGTTTTTGCCTTTATGGTATCACTTGAAGTGCAGCACCTAACATTTAGCAATTTCTTAATAAATGCTTTATCTTGATTGGTTCAACACAGAGGTTATTAACCTAGAGTCCGTGAACTTTTTTTTTAAATGCTTTGATAATTCATTTTGGTATCATTGGTTTCCTTTGTAAATCTTGTGCATTTTATTTTGTGAATTTAAAAACAGTGTTCTGAGATGGGTTTCCTAGGCTTCACCAGACTGACTGGCAAAGGAAGGAACCATGACTGGCACACAGAAATTAAAGAACTCCAAGGGAAGTGGCCAGTGTAGCTGGAGACAAGTGGGAGCCCATCTTTGACACTTATTAACTGGGGGATCCAGAGCAAGTCACATGTCCTTTCTAAGCCCCAGTGTTTAAAATATAAACATCACCACCACCACCAACACCACCAACAATAAGAATATCTGTAGCACCTTCCCTGTAGGATTAAATGAGACACCGTCCTTTGCTGCCTAGAAACTATCCTATAAACGTCAACTATGATTCAAAATAAATGAAATTAAGTTCCTGACTTCAAATAGCTCAAATTCTAATGTGGTGAAATAAGATATTCACCCAGGGAGCTCTGATACAAGGTTGGATGTTACGAAGCTAGAATTTAGGCACTCTGTAATTACTTGGAGGTCATAAATTGGGAAGAGACTGGAGACTATACCATATAAAGATCAACTGAAGGAGTTAGGAATCTTTAGCCCAGAGAAGGAAAGATGAAGGGAATGGGGGCAGTTCTGATAGTTTTCTTCAAGTATTCAAAAGGCTGTCTCACTGGAAGAAGGATAAGACTCATTCTCCTTGGCCCCAGAGGGCAGAGTGAGGAACAGTGGACCAGAGTTATAGAGGATAAATTTAAGTTTGGATCTGAAAAGGGAGAAAAAAATCAGAGCTGTCTAAAAGCGAAATCGATTGTTTTGGGAGGAGCAATTCCTGCCAAGTTTGAAGATATCAGAGGTCTTCAATTAGTCAAGGATTTTGTAGAGGGAATTGCTACTCAGGAATAACTTGGACAAGCTCCTCTGAATTCTGAGTTTCTGTAATCATCATTAGACAAGTATAATAAGAATCAGAGGTGACCCAGTGTGATTGGAGAGACTGACCAAGAGCAGAGATCTACAGCTAGCTAGAAGGAACGTTAGTGGCCATTTAGCCTAATGGATCAATTTGCTGCTGAGGACACAGGGCCCAGGCAGGTTAAGACACCCATCTGAAGCTGTGTGAAAGTCTTAAGTCTCAGAGTCAGAATTGAAACTGAGGTCTTCTGAGGTGAAACTCAATGTTCTTCCCACTGCTCTGAGGATATATAACTAGAAGACACACAGTGATGTAACTGAAGATATATAGCTAGAGGGCTAGTCATATAGAAAGAGTGACTGGTGAACAGGTTACATGATCCCTGAATATCCACAAAGCTTTTTCAACCTGTCGTGAGGGCATGAGAAAGGGCTCCAAACAGTTGGGTGAACCCCACTCCCATAGAAGATTTGGCCTAGATCTAGAATATGAAGAGACCTCAGAAGTCATTCATTAATCTCAGGAGCATAGATTTAAAACTGGAAGAAAACTTAGAGATGATTTCATTCATCCCCTCTCATTTTGTAAATGAAGAAACCTGAGGCTCAGGGAGGTTGAATGAGTTGGATAAGGTAACACAGAAATTATATCAGAGGAAAGATCTGAACCTAGGTCATGTGACCCAGAGCTGGTTTTCTTTCCACCATACTAAGTTGTGTCCCTACTACCTGTGGAACTTTGTAAAAGTTGTTTCCCTTCTTTGGGATTCCACTTTTTCATCTGCAAAATGAGGAGTGGGGGATTGGACTATATGGCCTCCAAGGTTGCTTCTGGTTCTAAAACTATACTCCCAGCTGTGTGTGCCCTTGGGCAAGTCATTTATCCTCTATTTTACTCACTTTCCTCAATTGTAAGATTGGGATAGTGATAGCACTTACCTCTTGGGGTTGTGGTGAGGTTCAAATGAGATAATATTTAGAAAGTGCTTGGCACATGGTAGGCACTTCATAAACGCTAGCTAGTGTTTATGTGTGATAAATCACACAAGATGAGACAGTGTACCTAAAGGCCAATCTGCACTAATGGAGGGAACTGCCCATATTGATGTGATCGCAGATACATTGAAGTATAAAAAGAGATAAAAAAAAAAAACACTCTCCAAGCCAGAAAATGAGGAAGAATTTGAAGGTCCTCCAGTTATTTGTCCCAACAGCCCTACCTTAGCACCCTGGCTGATCTTCCAGTCTGGTGGGGGAGGGGGAAGGAGGAGGGCTGGATCCCTGTGTCCTTTCAACAGTCAACAGGAAATGAGTAAACAGCAGCCAGGATTCTAGGACAAACAAGTAAGGATAAAGAATTCTGGGGTTCCTGTCCCAGTTCTCCAGTCTCAGGGCTTAAGAGTAGGGGGGATGAAAATAGGGGAAGAGAGAAGTCCAATCTACCATAATTAATCAGGGACCTGATTAAGTGGGCTGGAACCTAGTCAAATCAGGCTTCTCCCAGGATCCTAGCATCCTACAATCTCAGAGCTGAAAGGGACCTCAGTGACCATCTGGTCTAACCTATACCTGAATAGGAATGTCTTTGAGCACTCCCCTGGGTGTCATCAAGAAATACTGCCATATGCAAGGAAATTGGAGCATCAACTGTACCTTCCACTCCAGATTCACTGGTAGATAGAGAAGCCGGATGTCTGTCGGGGGTGGGGCTGTCGGCATGAGGTTTGCTTAGAGGATAGCCCTGTGTAAACAAACTCCAGCTGTCATGAACCTAAGGAAAAAAATAAACAAACCAAATGCTCCTAGATTTCATTAACTCCCACAGGCTTTCATCATCATCTCTATGAGGAAGATTTTCAGATCTGTTTAACCAATCCTAACCTCTCTCCTGAGCTCCAGTCTCATATCACCAGCTACCTTTTGATTCTGTGGTGTGGTGGATAGAGTGTCAGGCATGGATTCAGGACGAGATATTCTTGAGTTCAAATCCAGCCTTTGACACTAGCTTGTGACCCCAGGAGAGTCACTTAGGAAAGAAATAGCCCCTACCTTCCCAGACTGCTGTGAAGATCAAGTGAGAAATTATTTTTATAGTAGTTGGTACAGTGCCTGGAACATAGTAGGCTCTAAATGCTTGCTATCAGCTATTACTATCTCAAACATTATTATTACAAACGCTATAATAAAAAATTATTATTCCTGTAAACCAAACATTTCCAAAGCAGAATTCATTGTCTTTTCCCTAAACCCCAACTCTTCTTAAATTTCATATTGCTGTTGAGATCACTACCTTCCCCAGTTACCTAGCTTCAAAACTTCTAACACATACACCTCGTAATCTATTGACAAATTTTGTCAACCTCTGTCATCTATGTCCCCTGATCTCCACTCTCACCACTCCACCCCAAGATGAAAGACCTCCTCACACCCCTGGACTATTGAAATAGACTGACAGGGGCTCTTCCTGCCTCAAGTCTCTCCCTACTGGAGTTCATCCTCCGCCTCAGGTGTTGTGGGCTTCCTAAAACACTGTCCTAACCATGTCACCCCACTCTCTTGATAAACTCCAGTGGCTCCCTATTAACTCCAGGATCAAATCTGTTCATCTTTTAAAGTCCATCACAACTTGGCCCACTCCTTTCTAGTCTTCTTATATTTTACTCCCCTCTAAATACCCTACAATCCATTGTCATGGATCTTCTTAACAATGTCCATCTCCTTTTTCAGAGAAAGAAATTAAAGCTATCTATAGTCATATAAAAATGCTCTAAATCACTATTGACTAGAGAGATGCAAATCAAAACAACTCTGAGGTCCACATCACACTTATCAGATTGGCTAACTTGACAAAACAGGAAGATGATAAATGCTGGAGAAAATATGGGAGAGCTGGAACACTAGTATTCATTGTTGGTGGAGCTGTGAGCTGATCCAACCATTCTGGAGAGCAGTTTGGAACTATACCCAAAGAGCTACAAAAATGTGCATACCCTTTGATCCAGCAATATCACTTCTAAGACTGTATCCCAAAGAGATCATAAAAATGGGAAAGGGCCTTATGTGTACAAAAATATTTACAGCAGCTCTCTTTGTGGTAGCCAAGAACTGGAAATTGAGGGGATGCCCATCAGTTGGGGAATGACTGAACAAGTTGTGGCATATGAATGTAGTGGAATACTATTGTATAAGAAAATTATTATACTATTGTATACTCTTGTACTATAAGAAATGATGAATAGGAAGACTTCAGAGGGACCTGGAAGGACCTATATGAACTGATGCTGAGTGAAAGGAGCAGAACCAGGAGAACTTTGTACACAGCAACAACCACAGTGTTAGAGGAATTTTTGCAGTAGACTTAGCCCTTCACAAGGCAAGGACCTAAAAAATTCCCAATGGAATCTTGAGGCAAAATGCCTTCCACATCCAGAGAAAGAACTATGAAACTGGATCGCAGAATGAAGCAGATCATTTTCTCTTGTGTTTTGTTTTGTTTTCATGTTTTCTCACATTCATTTTAATTCTTCCATGCAACATGACTAAGGTGAAAATGTATTTAATAAGAATGAATATGTAGAACCTATATAAGATTGCATGCTGTCTCGGGGAGAGAGTGGGGAGGAAGGGGGGAAAGTGGGACAGGGAGAGAAATCTTCAATATATGGAAGTGATGGTAGAAAACTGGAAACAAATTAATTAATCTAAAAAAAGCAAGCAAACAACCAAAAAACAGTATCCGTCTCCTGACACCAGGCCTTTCCACTCCGTTTCCCTTGTCCACTCCTCCTCATCTGTGCCTCAGAGATCCCCTGCCTTCCTCTAAGACTGATTTCTAACAGTGTCTTCTGCCAGCCCAGCTCTGAGATCAGCTTCCACTGACTCTGCCTGGGTCGCATGTGTGTCCATCCATATGCATCTTTTCTCCCCATTAGTCTTTGAGTTCAGTGAGGACAGGAACCATGTTTTTGCCTTTGAATCCTCAGCACTTAGCACAGTACCTGGAACATGCCTAATGAATGCACGTTGTCCGACTGGTGTGTGTTAATGAGTGGCTCATTTGCTGATTTTTTCTTTTTGATTTTCAAAATTTTTCTTTTTCTTTTTCTATGTGTTTTCTTTCATAACATTACTAATATAGAAATGTTTTGCATGATTGCGCATGTAGGACCTGTGTCAAATTGCTTACCTTTTCATTGAGTGGGGAGGGCAGGGAGGGAGAGAGAATCTGGAACTCAATTTTTTTTTAAATGTTAAAATTTGTTTTTATATATAATTGGAAAAAAACAATTTTTGTTATTATTAATTTACTTGTTTTTAGTTTTCTACAATCATTTCCATAAGTCTTAGATGTTCTCTCCCTCCCTCCCTCCTCCCTCCCCAAGATGGCATGCAATCTTACATGGGTTCTACATATGCATTCTTATTAACCACATTTTCACATTAGTCATGTTGAATAGAAGAATTAAAATGAATGGGAGAAACCATGAGAAAAACAAAACATAACATAAGAGAAAATACTCTGCTTCATTCTGTGTTGTGACTCCATAGTTCTTTCTCTGCATATGGATGGCATTTTCCCTCAAGAGTCCTTTGGGAATGTATTAGATTCTTGCATTGCTTTGAGGGCTAAGTCTACCAGAACAATTCCTCACACATTGTGGTTGCAGAAGGCTCATTTTCAGTAAACTTAGATGGAAGAAAAACCTTGGAGTTCATAAGATTCAGTCCTTTTCCTTTATAGACAAGAAGGAAACTGAGGCCCAGGATGTTCAAATGATCACACAAATAGTGAATCCCAGAGGCAGAATTGAATCCAAGTCCTACTTTAATTGAATTGAAATGCTGTTGTTGCTTCAGTTGTGTCTGACTCTTCTGTGACCCCATTTGGGGTTTTCTTGGCAAAGACACTGGAGTGGCCTGTGGTTCTCATTTTACAGATGAGGAAACTGAGTCAAATAGGGTGAAGTGACTTGCCCAGGGTCATACAGCTAGTAAAGGTCTGAGGCTGGATTTCAAGTCAGGTCATCCTGACTCCAGGGCTGGTACTCTAGCCTTTGTATTACCTGGTAGCCCTTAATTGAATTAGTATATGCAAAATATTGGGTAGAGCTTGATGTGCCAGATAAAGATCTTGTTGTGACTATGATTACTGAAAAAGTGTAAATTCAAGTTTTTGTCCATTCAATTCAACTCTATGTTCTATGTTTCACAGGATTTCCTGGCTTTGCTGTTTTATGTGCTAAGCTAAGTCAATCAGCCAGCAAGTTTTTATTAAGCTCATGTTCTAAGGTTCCTCTCAGCCTCTGACACTGGGTTCTAAGACTGCTCTCAGTTTGAAGATTCTCTGTTCCAAGACCCCTCCCAGATCTGGAGTTCTGTGATTTAAGATCTGACATTCTGTGTTCTAAGGCCCTCCCAGCTCTGACATTCTGTGTTCTAAGGCCCTCCCAGCTCTGACATTCTGTGTTCTAAGACCCTCCCAGCTCTGACATTCTGTGTTCTAAGGCCCTCCCAGCTCTGACATTCTGTGTTCTAAGGCCCTCCCAGCTCGGATAATCTGATTTCTAATGGCCCTCCCAGCTCTGACATCCTGTTTTCTAAGGACCCTCCTAGCTCTGATATTCTAGGTTCTAAAGGCCCTTCTAGTTCTGACATTCAGTGTTCTAAACACAACTAGTAGGAAAACAAACCCAACCATCCACCCTCCATGCCTGCACTTCACCTCACCCCACCCCAGTCCTTAACAGTTTCCAACTTCACTTCAGAATGCAGCACTACTGAAACTTCTCCTGGGTTACAAGCTATCACTGAGTTACTGAATCCAGTGGACTTTTCACAATAATTGTTCCTGTTGCCCCACTCTCTTCTCCCCGAGTTTTCCTGACATGACACTGCTGCTTCTTCTCCTACTTAAGTCGAAAGGATCGGAAAAACAATAAAGCAAGCCCTGACTCGCAGCATTTGCCTGTTCCTGGAGTAAGTGCTCGCACTGCTGATCTAACAAGAGGCTCTAGAGTGAGGTGCACCCAAAGATTTTATGTGGAGCTCTCTCATCTTCCCTCTACCTACTTCTTCGCTCTCATCCGTTCCATGGGTTCAACCATCATTTCTATACAGATGTGTGAGTTCCCAGTCCTCATCTCTTCTGTGCTTCTGGTCTGACATCCCCAACCACCCTCTAGCCAGCCACCTCCACCTGGATGTCCAGTAAGCATTTCAAAAAATCTAAAAGCAAAATTCATCTTCTTTTTTCCTAAACCCACCCTTCATCCTAACTTCCCTAGATTTTATCACACTCTGATGATTTTCTAGTCACCAAGATTCCCACATCCAATCACTTGTAAAGTCTCATCAATTCTACCTTCCCAACATCTGCTGCATGGTAGGGTGACTAGCACAGTAGATGCTTAACAAGTGTTTGTTGATGGATTGACTCTTTAATGACTCTACTAGCATGGTTGCTCACATTCTAGTTCAGGCTTTTCTCATCCATTGCCTCAATTGTGACTATAGCCTTCAAACTAGTCCCCTTGTATCCAGTCTTCAAAACGATGATTCTCAAATAGGTCTGACCAAGGGGCCTTAGCAGCTCCCCATTGCCTCAATCTGGCACTTAAAATTCTATGGAATCAGACTCTAGCCCATTTTTCCAGGCAGATGCCCTCAGTCTCCTAGATAAAGTGGCCCATTTGTGGTTTCCTTCCTATTACGTGGCATGACATCCCACCTCCCACTCTGCTGTTGCCCATGCCTGGAATACTCTTCCTCTTGACTGTTGTCTCTCTGAATTCCCAGCTTCCTCTAAGACTCAGCTCCACTGCCTCCTCTTATATGATGCCTTCCTGAACCCACAATGCTCTCCCTATACTGCTGGAAATCACTTTCTATTCCTTTTATACTTATTTAACTCTGTCCGTGTCAGTTTCCTCTCAATAGAATATAACCTCTGAGAGGGCAGGAACTGTTTCATTTTTGTGTTTGTACCCAAAGTACCTAGCACTGTGCCTGGCATGTTGGGGGAACTAGGTCTCTCCCACATCTAGGAGGTAATTAACCCTAGAAATTTCAGTAAGCTCTTCTGACTTCTTCACCAGGGTTGGTCTGTTTTCCCAAACATTTCCCAATCATTAAACTGTTATTCTAGGGGAGGTAGGCATCAATTCTTATTATTCCCATTTTATGGACATGGATACTGAGGCTGGGAAGCCATTTATCCCAAGTCACATGAGTCACATGAATGCTAGGGAGGTAGCCAGACTCAGAAAGGAAGGGAAACCTCAGTTCAGCCTCAGACACCTTCCAATCCTCCCTCCCATAGCTCTGCCCCTCACCCAAAAATCATCCCATGTCCCCATTCAGGGTTGAGGTGGGGAAAAGAGAAAGCTTAAAAGAGCCACCGAGGCACAGATAGTGTCTAATATTGTTTAATAAACTTTTTATGCAAATTTCTTATTGCTTTAGCAAGATTGTAAACTTTATGAGAGCAGGGTCTTATAATATTTCTCTGTATCTCTCACTGCTTCTAGACTTGGACTGAGCACATAATAATAAAATTTCAATTTTCATAATAAAAAGTTCATGAAGTTCTAGATTAAAAGAAACCTTATGAAGGAGTTAGTGGAAGTATATTATCCCCATGTTACAGATGAGACAATCAAGGCTCAGAAAAGTTAAGGTTTGGTCAATGCTCATCTAATAAGTTTCAGAGACAGGATCTAAAGTCAGATCATCCAATTCCAAGCTTAATTCCACTTTACCACAATATGTATTCATGAAAGTACCCATGGTCATGATGGCAATGAGTAATGGAACTGAAATTTGAATCCACATGAGGTTTAACTTCATGCCAAATAGTTTTTACATTATATTGCCTCTATCTTCCCACCTAGTAATCTAAAAAAGTAGGGATCTCTTCCTTCCCCATTCCCTTCACCAGACCCATCCTCAGCCCAAAATCCAGAATGTTCTAGGGGCAATATGTTCTGTTTCTCTATGTTGGGGGGCTCTGGGATCCAATCTTAGAATATTAGAATATTCAGTCTGAGCTGTGGTCGTGCAGTCCAAACTCATTTGACAATAAGGAAGCTGAGAACCAGAGAGTTGGCCAAAGTCACACAACAGAGCTGGAATTAGAATAATAATTAATGATGATGTTAATAATGATAGTGGTGATGACGGTGATAAAGCATTGTAAGGTTTACAAAGTACTTCACAAATATTATCTCATTTTATCCTCACAACAACTCTGGAAGGTAGATATTATGATTTTCCCCATTTTACATATGAGAAAACAAAGACAGACTGGAGTTAAGTAACTCATCTAAGGTCACACATCTGAGGCAGGATTTGAATTTAGCTCCAATGCACCACCTAGCTATCTAGTAATCTCGCCACTAATACCCCTGCATCAGGGCCCATGGTATTCATCACCTTGGAGAGCTCCCTGAGGATATAATGCTGAAATGGATAATAGGATCACAAGGCTTAGAACTGGACAGGAATTCAGAAATCCTCTAATCCAACTCCCTCATTTTACAGATGATGAAAAGGAGACCCAGGGACATTGAGAGATTTGCCCAAGGTCACAGGTAGTATTAGAGGCAAGGCCCAGGTCTTCTGGTCAGAACTAGAAGTGTGTGGGGGGGGGTGGGGTGGGGGGGGGTAGGCATTTTTAAAAACTGAGAGGAAATAACAAATGTGACGATAATCAGAGTCCTGGGCTGAAGAGAAAGGAGTGATGTTGGAGGAGGAGAAGGACCTTCTTTTTTCCTTGCAAGAAGACTTCATTCCTGTCTCAGGTCTCAAAGTCTGGGCCTTGGCTATCAGGAATTCTAGATAGGAAATTCTAGATAGGCTATCAGGAATTCAGACGAGATAAGAAAGGGAGTCAAAGCCTCAGTGGTTATCATAACTGAAAGGGATCCTGGAGATTAATTTATCCAGGAGGCTTATTTATGAAGAGGGAGAGTAGAAAGGAATAAGCATTTATGTAGTATGTGTGTATATATATATGTGTATATATACACACATGTATATGCATGTATGTACATATATGTGTATATATGTGCACATGTATGTATGTATATATGTGCATTTACTATATGCCAGGCACTGTGCTAAGCATTTTAGCAATGTTTCTCAAATTATCATCAAAACAACCCTGTGAGGCAGATGTCATTATTTCCATTTTATAGCTGAGGGAAATGAGACAGACAGAGGTGAAATTCCTTTCCTAGTAAATAGTTGAGAATGGATTTGAACTCAGGTCTTCATGACTCCAGGTCCCATGCTCTACCCTTTGTACCACCTGATTGCTTCAACAGAAGAGGGCAGAGTCTCTCAGAGATGGAAAGATCCCAGTTTATACAGGTAATAAGTGGCAAGGGGAGGATTTGACACAAGCCCTTTTGAAGAGGCGTTCAAACTGAAGGGAAAGAGTGTTGAATTTGAAGTTCAAGGACCCAGGTTTAAATTCCAGATCATGTCCTCACTATCTGTGTGACCTCATAAAATCTAATGTCTCTAGACATCAATTTCCATGCATGTAAAATGAAAGAATTGGATGAATCACTTCCAGCTCTAAATCCTATTCTTTCCAAATTCCATGCTCTCTCTACCATACTATGTTACAAAGATGGTGCAATTTCAAGGCATATCTGGCTGATTTCCTCTCCTAACCTTCCTGTTCTTCAGCTTCCAAATAAGGAACACTGACTATAGTACCTGAAGGGGCCAAGTAAGTATGGGGATAGATATTTTGAACAAAGTCTGCCTTTGCTGTAGGTAGTTTCTGCTTTTCCTCAACCTGCCTCACCTGGAACTTCTGTGAATCAGACTAAAGCATTCAGGTTCTTGCCTTGAATGTCATTGCTTGGTGGGGTTCTCCCATATTGGAGTCTGACCATCCCTAAGGTGCAGTACTCCTAGGACAGATGTCCTCCATCTCAGGAGGCCCTCAGGGACTGTCCCTCTTGCATGCCAATAGTTCTATTTCACCAGTAAGTATATTACACCATCACAGATTCTATGTGTTGGAAAAGACCACAGAAGACATCTAATACACACCAACCTTACCAAGAATCCCATCAAGTGGGCATCCAACTTTCAAGCTAAGTACTTTTAAGTCTAAGATTGTCCCTCTAAACCCACACATTCCACTCTGGGACAGTCCTTCTTGTTAAGAATGTGGTGCTTGTTGTTTTTCTCGTATGGGACCTACATCTACTTCCTGTACTACTTCCATCCATTGTTCCTGCTTCTGCCCTCTGGGGCCAAGCAGAATAAATCGAATATCTCTTGTGCACAGAGACAGTACTTTGCAAAAATTGAAGGCCTTGATCGTGTCTCCCCCAGACTGTTCTCAAGCCTAAAGAGCCTATTTCCTTCAAGTAATATTTATATGCTCTGCTACTAGCTGCATCAGCTCCCATGAGTTCCATGATCATCTGTTTTGATGACTTGCAAATTACTGTATCTAGACATAATCTCTCTCCAGTCTTGTATCAACAACTGCCTGCTGGATATTTTGAACAGGATATCCCATAGACACATCAAACTTAACACATCCCAAATTAAAATCTGACTTATTGCCCCCAAAGCCAGACCTCTTCTGAGCTTCCCTCCAAAGAGGGTTTGGCCACCCTCTCAGTCACCCACATTTGCATCCTTAAAATCATACTTGACTCACCTGCTCCCACATCTCATCAGTTGCAGGTTCTTGCTAATTTTACCCTCACATCTCTCTAAAGTTTCCATCTCCCTACTCTCGTCACCACTCATGTCCTTGGTTGCCTGCAGTATTGCAATATCCTCTTAATTGGTTTTCCTGCCCCAAATCTCTCCTCTCTGCAGCGCGTCCTTCATATGGCTGCCAAAGTGACTTTTCCAAAGTAAAAATTTGTCTAGGTTACTCCTCTGCTCAGTAAACAGTTGCATAATTTTCTCCACCTTCATTCAGCAGCACCTGTGTGCAAAGGTGGAGAATGGTATGAGTGATCTAACATGGAGGTTCGCTAGGGCAAGATCAGTGAGAACATAAGGTGACACCCTATTACCTGTATGATCAAATACTAATTTCCCAGTGTGACTTGGAAAGCCTGCCACAACTTGACTGCATCTTGTCTTTCTAAGCTAATTATACTTTTCTCCCTTTTCATGGTCGAACTAAATAGGTCTTCCTGTGATTCTGCATACATGATATTCCATTGTCCATTTCCATAACTTTGAACGTGTGTCCTCTAGGACACAATTGTACTCCTTCCTCACCTCCACCTTTTAAAACACCAGACTCTTTCAAAGCTTAGTTCAAACATCACCTTCTATGTGAAATTTTTTTTTGGTTATTTCCCCGAGGATGGACTCTTTCTCAAAACTCCCTTGCACCTATTTTATATTATATGTGTCATACATATACAATGTAAACGTATTACATATATTTTAAATAATATAGATATTATTTCTCTTTATAGAATGTAAAATCTTTGAGGACAAAGACTATTCCATTTTTGTATTCATAAGCCTAGCACAGTATCTGGCACTTAGTAAACACAATAAATGTTTATCGATTTATTGATTAATATGGTACCATCTCCAGTTGTCTTACCAACTAGGTGGGTAAAAACAGTCATCCTCTTCTGGATAACCACCCATTTGCCAATGTCCTTCCTAAAATGTGGGTCCAGAACTGAACGGATTAATCTGAATACAATCTGAACTGGGCACCTTTGTCTGTAGGTGGGTGGGACCCATCTGTGATGGATGGTGGGTGGTTAAAATAGTCCAGCCAAACTCTTGCTTAGATATTCGTGCCATCTGGTCCCACATGCCTAGAACATTTTCCCCCTTTACCCTCACCTCTTTTCCTAGAGCTTCCTCCAAGATTCAGCACAAGTCTCATCTCCTATCTTACCCTTTTTGATCACCATAGTTGTTACTTTTCCCAAAATTTGCATCTACTTTGTATATATGTATGCACATATGTATATATGTGTGTGTCTATATATATATATATATATACATACATATGTGTATACACAATTTATTTATTTATCAGTGTACATGTTTCCTTCTGGGGGGATATAAACTCCTTGAAGGCAGGGCCTAGATGACTTTCATTTTTATATCACCATCATAGTATTTGGTACAAACCAGACACTTTTAAAATACTAATTGAATTGAATTGGGCAGGACTTCACATCCCTTACCAGGGAGTAGGATGATTCTGTGTGCACGATCCTGTTCCCATGACTCATGCATGGGTCACACAGAGATTGTCCTGCTTCCCACATGCAAATAATAGCTAATGATTATGAGGTACTCTACAGTTACAAAATGCTTTATGAGTATGATGTCATCTGATATTTACAACATCCTGTGATGTGGGTCAGCAGAGTCTTATCATCCTTTTTTTTGTAGGTGTAGAAACTAATCCTTAGAAATGACTGGGCTTTAAGCTCAGGTCTATAGAACCATGTGAAGTTTCCCCTGCACTGATGAGGACTGGGAGAGAAAGTGACAGAGAGTCAGAGACACAAAGAAACAGCGAGATAAAGAGAAGAGAGAAGGTGAAGATGATGATTTTTTTATATGGCTCAGGGAGATACATCTTTGCATATACATATTATTTCCCCCAATAGAATATCAGGGCAGAGATGGCACCATTCTTATCTTTGTAACCCCAACACTAGGCATATGTAGGTGCTCAATAAATCCTTAACTGATTGATCTCATTATAGTAGGACCATGGATTCAGAGCTGGACCATTCAGAGGAATGGACCACAGAGGGCAATTAGTTTGCCCCCCCCCCCCATTTTTCATATGAGGAAATTGAGGCTCAGAGAGGTGAAGGACTTGCTCAAGGTCACAGAACCATCAAATAGTAGTTTCAGGTTCCAAATCCAGCAGTCTTTCTACTCTCTCATGATGTTTTCCTCTCATTTCTTTTTAAATCTTGTCTTGTATAATAATGTCCTGCATGTACTTGCAAGGAGAGTCATGGGCTCAGAATGGTAAATTTGGTAGATATGAGTCCAAATCTCCACCTCAGATTCTTGCTAATCATGTGACCCTGGACAAGTGACTGAACCTCCTGGGCCTCAGGCAATTACCTAGTTTCTCTTTTGAGTATCTGGCCACCTTATTTTATCATTGGTCTTGTCTTGCCATCCTTCAACCTTGGATCATTCCCACAACTTTCCATGTTTGATTGGGTGCTGCTCAATAAAGATGGAGAAAATCACTCAACTCTTCTGGACCACTACAAATTTATGTTATGTAACCTCAGCTGGGCTCTCACTGCTGCTAGCCAATCCCACTATACCTCCCTTGTCAACTCACTATCCCACTCTCCAAAGAGGCTCTTCTAAACATTTTAATCCCTTCTCAAACGTCAGTGATGTCCAGTACCCCCATTCTCTCGGATAAGAACTTTATCTTATATTTTACAAAAAAAAAAGTTTAGGACATTCCGCTGTGAGCTTCCTTTTCTCCCCTTCTCATCTCATGTTACTCATATCACAGACACTTTCTGCCAGTATCTCTACTCCTTCTCCAATCTCATATAAAGAGGTGGTCTTTTTCCTAGTCAGGGCTAATGCCTCTACCTTCATACACTACCCCATTCCATCCCATCTTCTCCAATAGATCACCCTTCTCTTATCCCTACTTTCATACTTACCTGCAGTCTCTCCCTATCTACTAGCTGCTTCCCTACTGACTTCAAGTATATCCATGTCTCCCCCTTCTTCAAAAAACCCTCACTAGATTCCATTATCCCTGCTAACTGTCCTCCCATATCTCTTTTGCTTTTTATGACTAAAGTCCTTGAGAAGGCCATCTAAGATAGGTACTTCTATCCTTTCTCTTCTCACTCTCTTAAGTCTCTGCAGTCTGACTTCCCCCCGCTTTCAACAGTCTTATTTTTTCCCAAATTTATTAATTTATTTGTTTTTAGTTTTCAACATTCACTTCCATAAATATTAAATTTTTTCTCCCTCTTCCCCCTCCCTCCCCAAGATGACATGCAATCTGATATACACATAATACACATACATACCTATTAAACACATTTTCACATTAGTCATGTTGCATAGAAGAATTGTAGCAAATGGGAGAAATCTTGAGAAAAACAAAACATAACAAAAAAGAAAACAGTCTGCTTCATTCTGGGTTCTGACTCCATAGTTCTGTGGATATTGATGGCATTTTGCATCATGAGTCCTTTGGAAATGTTTTGGGTCCTTGCATTGCTGAGAAGGGCTAGTTTATCAAAATCAGTCCTCAAACACTGTGGCTGTTACTATGTATAATGTTCTCCTGGTTCTGCTTGCTTCACTTAGCATCAGTTCATATAAGTCTTTACAGGTTTTTCTGAAGTCCACCTTTTCATCATTTCTTATAGCACAATAGTATTCCATCACATTCATATACAACAACTTATTCAGCCATTTCTCAACTGATGGGCATTCTCCTCAATTTCCAGTTCTTGGCCACCACAAGAAGAGGTGCTATAAACATTTTCATTCATGTCGGTCCTTTCCCCATTTTCACATTCTTTTTGGGATATAGCCCTAGAAGTAGTGTTGCTGGATCAAAGGGTATGCATATTTTTATAGCCCTTTGGGCATAGTTCCAAACTGCTCTCCAGAATGAATGCATCAGCTCACAGACCTAGTAACAATGAGTTAGTATTCCAACTCTCCCACATCTTTTCCAGCATTTATCATTTTCCTCTTTTGTCTTGTTAGCCAATCTGACAGGTGTGATGTGGTACCTCTGAGTTGTTTTGATTTGCATCTCTCTAATAAATAGTGATTCAATGCATTTTTTTCATATTACTATAGATAGCTTCAGTTTCTTCCTTTGAAAACTACCTGTTCAAATTCTTTGACCATTTATCAAATCCATTGACCATATAATGACTTGCATTCTTGTAAATTTGACTCAGTTCTCTCTCTGTTTTAGAAATGAGAACTTTATCACAGGTACTAGTTGTAAAACTTCTTTCCCAGTTTTCTGCTTCCCTCTTAATCTTGGTTGCATTGACTTTGTTTGTACAAAAACCTTTTCAATTTAACATAATCCAAATTATCAGTTTTGTATTTCATGATGTTCTCTATCTCTTTACAGTCTGACTTTTGACCTTATCATTGAACCAAAACTTCTCTCTTCAGTTACCAATGATCTCTTAATTGACAACTCTAAGGATCTTTTCTAAATCCCCACCCTTCTTGACTTCTCTGTTGCCTTTGATGCTATTTATCATTCTTTTTCTCCTTAACACTGTTCAGGAGGACTTTCATACTTAGTGCCTCAAATATGCAGTACTTGCTGTACATAGCTGTGCTTGGCACTGAAGACACAAAGTTCATCCAAAGCCTAGATCTTTGCTGTCATGGACCTCACATTCTTGGCATGATTAGTTTGATTGGACAGGTTCCATATATTTTATAAGGAGGTTCCAAAGGGATCTTTGAGTCATACAGACTTGATGTAGTCAAACCTTAGCCTGGGAAAGGCACTGCCCAGATAGAGAACAGAGCAAAATTAGAGCACCATTAAGAAAGGGGATTTTCTAGCACTGACCTTTGAAATGTGTTTGCTCTACCCCTTAGCCTGGGATGGTACCATAATAGATAAAGACCTGAAGCTGGAAACCCCCGTAAGGTCAGTGTGACTAGGTCTATGTCAGAAAAAAAATATAGCAGATTCTCAGAGTCCTAGAGGGAAGAGATCTTCTGGTCCTTGACCCTCCCTCAGCCAGACCTATCAGCAAACCATAAGCACATAATAAATCAGCATGTTTTAGCCTGGCATTTTACATTGTTCATGAATTTAAGTAAAAGTATCACCCACTTCCCTTATAAGAACCCTATGAAAGAGATGATAGGTCATCATTCTTATTTCACAGAAAAGTGAAGTAACTTGTTTAAGGTCACGCAACTAAGAAAGCAGTAGAGCTGGGGTCTGAGCCCAGTTCTTCTTACACTAAATTTCATGCTCTTGCCAGGGTACTAGGTTGGCTTATTTAATCAAGTCAGTTTGGGTGGGGGGAACTAGTCAGAAATGATTTAGCCTCATGGATATTAATAATAGTTAGTATGTATATAGTGCTTTCAGGTTTACAGAGCACTTTACAAATATTTTCTCATTTTAGCCTCACAAAAACCTTGGAAGCTATTGTTATTCCTATTTTACAGATGAGCAGACAGTGGTTATGTGACTTGCCCAATGTCCCATAGCTATTAAACATCTGAGGCAGAATCTGAAATCAGTTTTTCCTAATTCAACAGCCAGTATTCTATTCAATGTACCTTTTAACTTCCTAAATGAATCTGGGTTATTAAAATATTTTGAGTAGTTCACCTGAAGGGGGTTAGTGAGAAGAATCTGACTTTTTAGCTCTCATAAGCTCTTTGTCAGTCTGCAATTGGTCCAGGAACAAGGATACAGACTTTGCAAAGTTGTAGGATAAATAGGGGAGGGTGACCTAATTAAAAGAGAAAAGGAAGGAAACTGCATCTTGCTAAAAAGATACCATAACCAATTAAGCAATCAAATTCAAAGAGCAAGGAATAGTCTACATGTCAGATCTATAGGGAGAGGAAGAATTCATACTAAATGAGAGAGCATTACAAAATGTAGAATAGATAGTTTTGATCATATTAAATTTGTGCAAACAAAACCAATGCAACCAAAATCAAAAGGAAAGCAGAAATCTGGGAAACAATCTTTATAGCAAGTGTCTCTGATAAAGACCTCATTTCTCTATATAGGGAACTGAGTCAAATTTCTGAGAACAAGCCATTTCCCAATTGATAAATGATCAAATGGAGGGCTGTGCAAGGTTACCAGCCTCATTTTTCCCTCCTGAGTCATCTGGATTCAGTGACCAGATATTCATCAGGAGGCCCAGGATGCAGGAGACCTTGTGCTTTTCAGGTACTCACTTAGAGTGAGATAACCCCCAAACAAAGTCTAGTGCAAGTTATGTCATCATTTCTCTGATGTCATGGTCTTCTTCAAAAATGAAGGAAGAACACAGACCTGTGAGTAGACCAAGATGGCTGAATGGGGACCCAGCTAACTGGGTAACTCAGCTCATATGCTCCCTTCTGTCCACCCTCTTCCATCTCCTCTCCAAAGGAAGATAAATTGGGATAACAAGAGGGTGCCCAGCTAACTCAGGGTTTACGGGTCAGATTTCTTCCTTCCTTCCTTCCTTCCTTCCTTCCTTCCTTCCTTCCTTCCTTCCTTCCTTCCTTCCTTCCTTCCTTCCTTCCTTCCTTCCTTCCGAAGACCATACATTGCACAACAATAGGTTCCTGCCCAAACTCCACTTAATGTCTCTTTTCAGGACCCTCCTGACTTCAGAGTGATTATCAATAGTAACTGTTGCTCTTTTCCTCCCAGTTTGATTTACTTATTTTTTTTTTCTTTTACTCATTAAACCCACTCATCCTTATAAATATCTGGTCACTGGATCCAGATGGCTCAGGAAGTGAAAGTGAGGCTGGGGACCTTGCATAGCCCTCCCTCACTCAAAATAAAGTCAAGTGCAAGTCATGTCATCATTTCTCTGATGGCATGGTCTTCTTCAAAAACAAAGGATGAACGTAGACAGATGAATGGTCAATAGATATGAAGAGGCAGTTATCAGATGAAGAAATCAAAGCTATCTATAGGTATGTGAAGAAGTGCTCTAAATCGGTTTTGATTAGAGAAATACAAATTAAAACAACTCTGAAATATCACCTCACACCAGGTAGATTAAATATCATGTAAAAAAGGGAAAATGATAAATGTTGGTGAGTTTGTGAGAAAATTGGGACCCTAATGCACTGTTGGTGGAAACTGTGAACTGATCTAACTATTCTGGAAAACAATTTAGAACTATCCCCAAAGGGCAACCAAACTGTTCATACCCTTTAATCCAGCAACACCACTATTAGGTCTGTATCCCAAAGAAATCATAAAAAAGGGAAAAAGACCTACGTGTGCAAAAGTATTTAAGCAGCCCTATTTGTGGTGGCAAAAAATTGGAAATTGAGGGGATGCCCATCAATTAGGAAATAGCTGAACATATTGTGGCATATGAATGTATTGAAATACTATTGTACAATAAGAAATGATGAGCAGACCTATTTCAGAAAAACCTGGAAAGACTTGTACAAATTGCTGCAAAGTAAAATAAGTAGAACCAGGAAAATACTGTACATAGTATTAGCAACATTGTATGATCAATTACGAATGACTCAACTTTTCTCAGCAACACAGTGATTCAGGAGAGGTACAAAAGACTCATTAAGGAAATGCTATCCATATGCAGATAGAACTGATGGACTCTGAACGCACATTGAAATATTTTTTTTACTTAATTCTTTCTCATGGGTTTTTTTCTCCCTTTTTGATATGTTTCTTCTATAACTGTGATGGATATGGAAATACATTTTACATGATGATATATTATAAACTATATCAATCTGCCAGCATTTTCAGAAGCGGGAAGGGGAGGGAATAAGGGGGAAAAATTGGAAATCAAAACCTTGTAAAAATAAATGATAAAAATTTCCTTGATATTTAATTGTGGGAGGAAATAAAATACTATTTAAAATTTTAAAAAAGGGCAAGGTGATTGAAGCAGATCAGGAATCTTAACAAGGGATTTATGGGTAGATTTCAGGACATCTACAGACTTAGATATAGAGTAGGGTAATGAGAAGGGGAATGGTATCTTTAGTTTCACTAACCTTAACAGAAATTTAGCATTTCCTTCACTTATGAATCTGAGCAAAATACATGATTCCAAGAGAATTGTCAGATGTTGTCCAAGGAGTCCATGACACAAGCAAGGTAAAGATTCTCTGAGTTAGAAGGTGCTGACAACTTTTCATAGTCCTTCAAGAGTATAGATTCCTGATGTTAGCACCTAGTTAGCAAAAACAATTAATTCAACCAGAAACCTACCAAGAGACCCAAGTGAACTTCTTTCTACACACCTTGTCCCCACAATATGGCAGCTTCCCTGGAATCATTTGGAGACATGTTTCATGCAGTACATGGAAATGTTTAGTTAGGGCTCAACTGAGCCTAACTCTAAATTTTGAATCCTCTAGGGATAGAGACCAATCATACCTTAGATCATGATCCTCATTCCCATTCTCATATCTATGAGTTTTTGCTTGCATATGCATTGGCCCATTTAATGTAGAATACAACCTTGTAAGGGAGGGGTGGAGTAGAGATGACAAAGCAAGCATTTATCTAACTTTATCTAACATTTAATTGCAAATGCAATTTACCTAAGTTATCTCACTTGATCCTGATAACAACTGGTGAGGTAGGTGCTATTAATATTCTTATTTTACTGATGAGTAAGCAGGCTGAGAGAGATTGAGTGACTTGTCCATGATCTTCCTTACTGTTCAGTCCTCTCAGTTCGGTCTGACTCTTGGGGTTTTCCAGGCAAAGATACTGGAGTGGTTTGTCATTTCCTTCTCCCACTCATTTTACAGTTGAGGAAATGGAAGGAAACAAGAGTGAAATTATTTGCCCAGGATCACACAGCTGTGTGGGAGGCTGCATTTGAATTCAGGTCTTTTATTCTATCCGTTGTGCCACCTAGCTTATGTATCCTATTCCCCATATCTTCTCTGATTCATTCCTTGTATCTATCTCTTCCTGTCTGTTTCTAAAGCCAGTTCAGCATTGGTCTTCCTAGTTTTGTCTCCACTATATCAGCAATCTACCAGTTCAGCATTGGTCGTGTCTTTCTAGTCTTGTCTCCACTATATCAGCAATCTGTTTCTTTTTTTTTAATATATAATTTATTTATTTTTCAGTTCTTAACATTCAATTCCACAAGAATTTGAATTCAAAATTTTCTCCCCATCTCTTCCCACTCCCTACCCCAGGACAGTGTGCACCCCACCCACCCCTTCCTTCAGTCTGTCCTCCCTTCTATTACCCACCCTTCTTTCATCCCCCTTTTGCTCTATTTTCCTGTAGGGCACCATAGATTTCTATACTCCATTGCCATGGAAGCTTTGAATTCCATATTCTTTCCGTCCCTCCCTGCTCACTCTCATTGAGAAAACAAGCAATTCAATATACATCATACATATGTAACAATGCAAAGCACTTCCATAATGGTTATGTTGTAAAGACTAACCACATTTCCCTCTGTCCTATCCTGCCCTTCATTTATTCCATTCTCTCCCTTGACCTGTCCTCCCACAATAGTGTTTACTTCTGGATTATCCCTTTTCCCAATTTGTTGTCCCTTCTATTATCTCTCTCCTCCTATCCCCTTCCCCCTTGCTTTGATGCAGGGTGAAATAGATTTCCATATCCAATTGAGTGTGTGTTATTCCCTCCTTAAGCCAAAGGAGGAAGATTGGGAGTAAGGCTCAATTATTTCCATTCATCTCCCTCCTCTTTCCTTCCATTGTGGAAGCTCTTTCTTCCCTCTTGTATGTGAGATGATGTACTACATTCTACCTCTCCCTTTCTCTTACTCCTAATACATTCCATTCAACAGTAAACTTTATTTTTTTAGGCATTCTCCCTTCATATTCAGCTCACCATGTGCCCTCTGTCTATGTGTATATGTATATACACATACACATGTGTATATAAAAACCTATGCACATATAATATGCACATATATACATACCCATACACACCTACATATACATATATATTCCTTCTGATTACCCTAATACTAAAAAAGATTTCATGAGTTACAAATAATATCTTTCCATGTAGGAATGTAAACAGTTCAACTTTAATGAGTTCCTTAAGGCTTCCCTTTTCTGTTTACCTTTTCATGCTTCTCTTCATTCTTGTGTTTGAAGGTCAAATTTTCTTTTCAGCTCTGGTCTTTTCATGAAGAATACTTGAAAGTCCTCTATTTCATTGAAAGACCATTTTTCCCCCTGAAGTATTATACTCAGTTTTGGTGAGTAGGTGATTCTTGATTTTAATCCTATCACATTTGACCTCTGGAATACCATATTCCAAGCTCTTCTATCTCTCAGTGTAGAAGCTGCTACAGCCTGTATTATCCTGATTGTATTTCCATAATACTTGAATTGTTTCTTTCTGGTTACTTGTAATATTTTCTCCTTGACCTGGTAACTCTGGAATTTGGCTACAATATTCCTAGAAGTTTTCCTTTTGGGGTCTCTTTCAAAAGGTGACCAGTGAATTCTTTCCATTTCTATTTTATCCTCTGATTCTAGAATATCAGGGCAGTTTTCCTTGATGATTTCATGAAAGATGATGTCTAGGTTCTTTGTTTGATCATGATTTTCAGGTAGACCAATAATTTTAAAATTATCTCTCCTGGATCCGTTTTCCAGGTCAGTTGTTTTTCCAATATTATATTTCACATTGTCTTCCATTTTTTCATTCTTTTGATTTTGTTTTGTAATTTCTTGGTTTATCATAAAGTCATTAGCTTCCATCTGCTCCATTCTAATTTTTAAAGAACTATTTTCTTCAGTGAACTTTTGAACCTTCTTTTCCATTTGGCTAGTTCTACTTTTTAAAGCATTCTTCTTCCCATTGACTTTTTGAGACTCTTTTGTCATTTGGGTTAGTCTATTTTTAAAGGTGTTATTTTCTTCAGAATTTTTTTGGGTTTCCTTTAGCAAGCTATTGACTCACTTTTCATAATATTCTTGCATTGCTCTCATTTCTCTTCCCAATTTTTCCTCCACCTCTCTTACTTGATTTTCAAAATCCTTTTTGAGCTCTTCTATGGCCTGAGACCATTGCATATTGTGTTTTGGAGATTTTGGATGTAGAACCCTTGACTTCTACGTCTTCCTCTGATTGTATGTTTTGTTTTCCTCATCTGAAAGGATGGAAGAAAATACCTTTTCATCAAGAAAGTAACCTACTGCAGTCTTATTTTTTTCTCCTTTTTGGGCATTTCCCCAGACAGTTACTGGACTTTTGAGTCCTTTGTCAAGTGGAGGGTATACTCTAGGGACCTGTAAATTCTCAGTTCCTCCAAGGTGGCACAATCAAGGGAGAGGAGTTTACTCCTCTCCTGATCTGGGCTCTGGTCTGGGAGCAATCACAAAGTTTTCTGTCCAGAACCTGAGATTAAGATTCTCTCTCAAGAGCCTCTACCAGCTCTACCATGCCAGTGTTCCTCTTCATCCCAGGACTGCCACTCAGGATTGAGACTCAGAGGAGCTTCTCAATCCCCCCTTTAGGTGGAGGGCTCCAAAAATGGATGCTACTGCTGCTGCCCTGGGGCCTGCTCTAGGGTCAGACCCCACTCCCTTCTCACCCAGGTGAAAGAACTTTCTCAGTGACCTTTGAAGCTGTGTTTGGCATTTGTGAGTTGAGAAATCTGGGAATCATAGCTGCTGCCTGTGATTCCATGCCTTAAAGCCTGCTCCACTCCTGTCCCTGCCGGGCTGCATGGCTAAGGCTGGGCTGCACTCTGTTCTGAGCCTGGTGCGATAGCCCTTTCCTGTTGGCCTTCCATGCTGTCCTGGGCTGAAATCTCTTTCACTCTGTTGTTTTGTGGCTTTTGCTGCTCTAGAATTTGTTTATGGTATTTTATGGGTTATGGAGGGAGGACTAGAGTAGGTCTGTCTTTCTACTCCACCATCTTGACTTCACCCCCCCCCAATCTATTTCTTTAAAAAATAGTTATTGATAGCTTTCATTTTTGCATCACCTGCATTCTACAATGTCCTTTCCCAGATAAATCCCCTATAACAAAGAATAAAAATCAGGGAGGTGGGGTACGAGGAGGGAGAATAAGTTTAGTAAAACTAATCAAAATTCCTATTAAAAAGTCTGACATTTTATGCAACTTTCTACATCCATCCTTCTCCTCCACCTCTGCAGAAAAGTGAAAGTAGGGTTTTTTCCCCTGATATCACTATTTTGGGGGTCATATAACTATTCATTATAATTTCTTAGCATTGGGTTTTGATTTTGTTCTTGCTATTTTTTTCCCATTTACATTATTGTAGTCATTTTGCTTTCCTAATGCTGCTTACATTATTTTGTATAATTTCACATGTCTTCTCCTGCTTCTCTTTATTCAACACATTCATAGCTTCTTACAGCATAAGAATATTCCATTACATTCATATATCATAACTTGTTGAGTTATTCCCCAATTAAGGAACTTTGTTTTTGTTTCCAGTTCTTTGCTACCAAAAAAAAAATATTTGGGTATTTATGAAGAATTCCTTTTTGTCATTGACATACTTGTGATATATGCCCAGCCATAGACTCTTGAGGTCCAAGGGTATAGGCATCTTATCCACATTCTTTGCATAATTTCCAATTGCTTCTCAGAACTTTTGTTCCAATTCACAGCTCCACTAACAATGTATTCATGTGCCTGTTCTTCTTAATGCCACCACTGCTAACCATTCTCATCCTGGATTGTTGTTGTGTAACAGTTTCCTTTTTTAAATTAATTAATTGTCAGTTTTCAATATTCACTTCTATAAGATTTTGAGTTTAACTTTTCTCCCCTTCCTTTCCCTCCTCCTTCCCCACAATGGCTTTCAATCTGATATAAGCTATGCACATACATTCCCATTAAACATATTTTCATGTTTGTCATATTGTAAAGAAGAATTAGAACAAATAGGAGAAACCACGAGAAAGAAGAAACAAGAGAGTGAAAGCAAAGAGTATTCTCTGGTCTGTATTCAAACTCCATAGTTCTTTTTCTGGATGTGGACAGCATTTTCCATCATGAGTCTTTTGGAGCTGTCTTAGATCCTTACATTGTTGAGAAGTGCTAAGTCTATCAAAGTCAGTCATTGCACATTGTGGCTGTTACTGTGTACAGTGTTCTTCTGGTTCTGCTCACTTCACTCAGCATCAGTTTGTGTCTTTCCAGGTTTTTCTGAAACCTGCCTGCTCATCATTTTATAGCACAATAGTATTCCATTACATTCATATACCACAACTTGTTCAGCCATTCCCCAATTGATGAGCATCCTTTCAACTTCCAATTCTTTGCCATCACAAAAAGAGCTGCTATAAATATTTTTTAAGTGGGGGTCCTTTTTCTCATTTACATAATCTTTTTGGGATACAGACCTGGGTTACAGTTTCTTAACAGGAGTTCCTGCCTCCATTCTCACCCCATTTAATCCATCTTTAACCAATTTCCAGAATTATTTTTAAAGCATTCTATAGATCTGATTGTGTACTTGTCACCTCTCTGCTGAAAACCCTTTGATGACTTCCTATTGGCTCCTTAACAAAGCACAAATTCCTTTCCCTGGTATTCAAATCCCTCAACCATTCTCTTCCTTCCCAGTTTTGTTTTTTCTTATCCATATTTTCCATTTCAGTAGTGTAGGTACTTCCAGTAATAAAAGCTCCCTCTACCAATGTATATAGCTACTATTCTATAATTCATAGTCTTAAAGAGCTCTCTGGGAGGCAAAATAGATAATTTAAATTACACCAAAGTTAAAAAGTTTTTGTATAAGCAAAAATCAATGTAGCTACAATTAGAAGGAAAACAGCAAACTAAAATAATTTTTCTTTACATCCAGTTTCTCTGATAAAGGTCTCATTTTTCAAGTATATTTGAAGCTGAGCTAAATTTTTAAAAATAAGAGTCATTCCCCAATTGATGCATGTTCAAGGGATATGAACAGACAGTTTCCAGGAGAAATCAAAGCTATCAATAGTCATATAAAAACTGCTCTAAGTCTCTATTAGAGAAATGACAATTAAAACAACTCTCAAGCACCACCTCATACCCATCATATTGGCTAATATGACAGAAAAGGAAAATGACAAATGCTGAAGGGATGGTGGGAAAATAGGAACACTAATGCACTATTGGTGGAGCTGTGAAGTAATCCAACTATTCCAGAGAACAATTTGAAATATGCACAAAGGGCTATAAAACTGAGCATGCATTTTGTTCCAGCAATACCACTACTAGGTCTGTACCTCAAGGAGATGAAGGAAAAAAGAAAAAGATCCATTTGTCCAAAAATATTTATAGCAACTCTTTGTGGCAGCAAAGAATTGGAAACTGAGGGGACACCTAACAAAATGCTGTTAATGTAATTGTTCATGTGACGGAAATTTTTAATACCAAATATAATATGAACGGCCACTCCTTTAAATGATTTTTGTGATGTCAGAATTTCAGTAATGTCCTTACATTCCCACTCTTAAGATATTTACTCTTGCAAAACACCTTCCACATCCAGAGAAAGAACCATGGAATTGGACTGCCGAATGAAGCAGACCATTTTTTTCTGTATTATGTTTTGTTTTGTTTTATGGTTTCTCCCATTCATTTTAATTCTTCTATTCAACATGACTAAGGTGAAAATGTATTTAATAGGAGTGTATGTGTAGAACCTACATAAGTACATAAGATTGTACTCTGTCTTAGGGAAGGAGTGAGGAAGGAGGGAAAGGCAGGGGAAAAAATCTAAGCTATATGGCAGTGATTGAAGAACACTGAAAACAAATAAAATAATTAAAATAAAAGATATTTACTCTTTATTAGGTTGAGCTGAACCATATCCTAGATCCCCCCCCCATCTAGGTGGGGAGCCCACTTCAAGCTGGATCTCAGTCTCTAGTGTCCTTGCCCCCTTCTTTTCTCATGGCATCAAGGGCAAAACCGCTAGAATGAAATGACTTTCTTTGCCTGGACTGCTAAAGACTACTGGGGTCTCCTGATCAGACCTTGCTACCTTATATTGCCTCCTCCCCTTCTCCTCCTAACAGTATAAAAAGCTTTTGCATGAGTCTTGGAATTGGGAAAACTACTGGTTATCCCCTAGAGTTTGCTATTGTGCTATAAGAAATAATGAAGAGGATGGTTATAGAAAAAACCTGTGAAGTTTTACATGAACTGATGCAAAGTGAAATAAGATCTATAACATTGTATATAAACAACGTCATAACAATAGCTACTCTGATCAATAAGATGATCCATAACAATTCCAAAGGACCCATGATGATAAATGCTATCCATCTCCAAAGGGGGAATTGATGAATTCTGAATGCAGATTTCTGGAAGCAGATTTTTTAAACTTTTTTTGTTTTGTTTTGTTTTGGGTTTTTTGTTTGTTTGCAACATAGCTAATGTGACATGACTTCATATGTATAATAGGCATAGTATTTCTTGCCTTCTTATTGTGTGGGGGAGGGGTGGAAGGCAAGAGAGAATCTGGATCTGATAAATAATTTTTTTAATAAAAAAAACTGCCTTCGAGGTACTGAGGGGTTAGATGATCAGTGTTCCTGACTCCAAATCTGGCTCTCAATTTCTAGCCTTATACTCCTTTTCACACAATTTATGCCCCAAACTGTACTGTTCTCTGTGACATCAAAACACCTGCACTTTCTCACCTCAGTGTCTTTGTTTGCATTTTTTCCCCTCTGCCTGAAATATTCTCCTGGCCTTCTTTTCATCTGCCAAATTCCTATTTATCCCATAGGACAAGAAAGTGAGGTTGGTGACCTTGCACAGCCTTCTCTCATTCAAATCAAAGTCAAGTGCTAGTCATGTCATCATCTCAATGTTATGGTCCTCTTTGAGAACGAAGGACAAACACAACAACAACAATTTATCCCATTAACACTCAATTCAAATGTCACCTCATCCAGGAAGCCTTCTCTGATTGCCCCAGTCAGTAGCAACTTTTTCCTCATATAGCACTTTGTTTTACGCTTTTCTAATATCCCCATCTCTATAAATATCTGTGTGCTTGACTTCTCCTTCAATTAGATTGGAATCTGTTTCTAAACTTTGTTTCTCTCTCAGGCTCAGCACCGTGTTAATAAGCATTCAAAACAAAATAAGCCATGTATCCTCATTTTAAAACTAAGGCTGAGACAGCTTAGGTGATTTGCCTGAGGTCATGGATTTCCCAAGTCATGGGAATCAAGTCTCAAACTCAGCTCTATTGCCTTTAAGTCTTCTAGGATAACCCCTGGCTTTCCAAAAAGGGCATGTTTGCACACATTGACCATGACAGTAAGCCATTCATTGTTCATAAACTGATTCAGTTGCCCCAAGTAACAAAGTTGTCAACAATCAGCCCACAGAAAGGGTGTGTCTTTCAGGCTGACCATTGGGACTTGGTACTCTGGGACAGGGTAGGTTTGCCAGCTCCCCAAATCTCCAGAAATTTATCAGAAAGCTTTTTTGTTTTATTTTTATTTTGTACAGATACCAAGGCTGTCAATACCAGGAAGATGAGAATAAAAGGTAGGAGATGACCCAGCCATCACCACCACTCCCAACACCCTCACCCCTACCTGTAAAGCATCCCTGAATTGGAAGAGACTACTGCCAACAAGTTTAGGAAAGCCTGAAGAAGGTGGAGATGGCTTTCAGTGTAGGAAGAGAGAAAGTGTGTTGGGCATGGCCCGGTCAATGGCAAAGCCATAGAAACACTTCAAGACTCATTTGCAAGGATGTTGGAACTGATTTCTCTCTCAGTGGAACAGAATTTTGAGAAATGTTGTAAAATGTGAGAGAAAAAATGCTGGGCTTAGAATCAAGAAAACTGGCTTCTAATTTGCATCCTGACACTTCCAAACAGCTGTTTGACTTCAAGTAAATCATTTCCCTTCTTGGGCTATAATAGTTTCTTCTAGAAAATTAAGTGGGTAGGCTCTGGAAAGCAATTTGGGAATACACATACACACACATATACACATACACACATATATACACGTTTCCGTATACATATGTATATATACAAAAATGTACATACACATATGTTTATATGTGTGTATATACATATAGTACTTTACAAACTTTAAAGTGGTATTTAAATATTTTATATTTTAGCAAAATATAAATTTTAACTAAAATATTAACAAAATTTTAACAAAAATAACAAAAATATCCATACTTTTTGATTCAGAGATTCCTACAGGTAGGTATATACATCAAGGAGGTCAATGGTAAAAAGAAAGACCTCATATACATCATACCCTTTGTGGCAGCACTTTCCCTAGTAACAAAGAACTTAGATTCCTGTGGCTTGGATAGATGACTAAACAAATTGTGGTATGGGATTACAATGGAGTATTTCTGCATTATTAAACAAAGACCATGCGGAATTCAGAGAAGGCTGGCAAGATAGATGACGATGCAAAACAAAATAAGAACTGTGAAATCAACATGTAAAACGGTTCTAGCAACATAGATGTTTAAAAAAAATAAAGAAAACTAAGATTGATAAGAAACAAGCTTGGCCCTGAAAAGAACTGAGTCAGGAAACCTCCCTCCACTATTCCCAGAGGTGTGGGGTCTATTCTGGTTGGGTTTGCTGACAGTCTTTTCCCCTCCTTTTTCATCTTTCTTATAATGGCATGGCTTACTGGGTAAGGGAGGGAGAGGGGGATATGTATATTCAGGAAGGAAGGTGATGTACAAAAACAAAGACACCAGTATGAAGAAGATTTACAAAATAAATAGAAAATGTTTAAGTGAAAGGGATAAACTAGACAATCTCTAGCTCTGACATGCTATGTTCCAAAGTCCCTTCTGACTCTTACCTTCCATCTTACAATGACTTTCTGACTGTGACATTCTGTGTTCGAAGGGCCCTCCCTGCTCTGATATTCTATGTTCTAAGGGCCCTCACAGTTCTAACATTGTATGTTC
The DNA here is from genome assembly GCA_023548195.1 of Bettongia penicillata ogilbyi. Taxonomy (NCBI): domain Eukaryota; kingdom Metazoa; phylum Chordata; class Mammalia; order Diprotodontia; family Potoroidae; genus Bettongia; species Bettongia penicillata. The sequence goes on along the minus strand of JAJHZJ010000029.1, from coordinate 3,614,380 downwards.
TAAGATTCCTCCCAGCTCTGACATCCTGGGTTCTAAGGTCCCTCTCAGCTCTAGCATTCTCTAATTCCCTATATTCCCTAATATTTTGTGTTCTAAACTTCAGGGGCCCACCGCCCTCCCCCACCCCCATCCCAGCTCTGACATTCTTGTCTTTTTTTCTTCTCATCATGACTCTTGAGTCCAACACAGCACTCCTGGGACCAGTCTGGGCCATGGGCCAGTTCTGTTTCTCCTCACAGCACTCCTGATCCCACAGGAATCTGGAAATTCCCTCATCCTCATTTCTGCTCATTAAAAAGTCTCCCAGAGAAAGGGGAAAGAGCAAGATTCCTTGGTTGCCAAGAGGGGCCCAGGGTGGGATCAAGCATCTGGGAAGGTGAGAAGGAACAGTGACTCCAGAGGGAACTGGCCAGCAGCTGGAGGAGTTTGCAGGGCTGCCAACCTCCAGACCCAACATCTGAGGAAAGAGAACCTTTAAGGTGAGAAAATTCTGTTCTGTTCTCAGGCTGCTATGCACCAAGGTGCAAAGGAGGGAGAAGACTCACTCCCAGGCTCATTCTATTTCCTCGACAACATTCTCTAAGGATGGGAGAGTCAGTAACTCTCGTTCTTCCTTTATTAGTTCCATTGGCACAATAAGGTCTTCAGTAGCAGCTCCTCCTTCCCAGAGATCAGAGTGCATGAGATAGGGGTTAGGAGGGGGCTGAGAGCTTGGTATTTGTTCAGAGGGAGCTCGGGGTTGATTCAACAGTTCAACTGGCATTTATTAGATATTTACCACAAGCTAGGCAATATGCTAGACCTGTACAGAGATGAAAATGAGTGGGCTCTTCCCTTAAACAGCTCACATTCCACTGAGGGAATAATACAACATACAGTCACATTGGTAAATATAAGGTAACTTGAAGAGTAGGAAAGGCCACTTTGGGGGCATCAAGGGACATTTTACATGAGGAACAGCAGTTGAGTTAAGTCTTGGAGGAAGTTAGAGATGAGATACTAAGATAGATTCCTAACCTCAGGTCCAAGTACTTAGCTTGTTTGATTATTTTTGTTTGTGTTTGGAGGTAATCAGGGTTCAGCGACTTGCCCAGGGTCACACAAAAAGAATTTCTTTTAAAAAAGAATTTTGCTAACTTTATTTCCAACACAATTGGTTTTCTTTGTAATCCTCTAAATTTTAATTTTTGTATTTAAAAGAAGTACTCTGAGAAGTCCCTAGGCTCCACCAGCCTACCTAGGGGATCCAGAACACACACACACACACACACACACACACACACACATTTAAAAATGTAAAATAAGATTGTTCTCAGAGATAGAGGAGGAGAGTTCATTACAGGCGCTAGTAAAGGCTTGAACCCATATCCTCAAATAGGAACTGCAAGGTCACATTCCAGGAACAGGTCTACAACTAGGTCCTGATTAGAGCAAATTATGAATGTAGTGAAGTGGTCACATATGTTTGAATTCGAGAGATTCAAAGTTATAGTTGCATAAAATACAATCATTGAAACCAAACTAATGGAAAGATACAATGTGAATTTCAATAAGACCACATCAGGGGATCCATTATTCACACCAATCCTATAGTCCACAGTAAGTGGAATGCTGGGTGATATAGCAGCCAGGATACTACTGCTGCTGTTGCTGTTGCTGCTGCCATCACCTTGAGTCAGAGGACCTGGGTTCCAATCCCGCCTCAGAACCTTTCTACTTCTTCCGTCTTAAACAATTTAGCTTCATTTGGAAAATGAGGAGGCTGGATTAAATGTCTTCTGAGGTCCATTCCAGCTCTACTAGGTCTATTGTCCTGGGAATATTTAACCTCCTTGGGTCTCATTTTCTGTAAAAATGAAGGGACTGGGCTAAGGAGCTTCCAAGACTCCCTGAATGTTTCTGTGTTCTAAGGTGCCTTCCAGTTTTAAATCTATGGTTCAATGAATTTAGAGAGTATAAAGGGATGTAATGTAAAAGAAAGTAAGAAATGTAGACAACAGCCTGTTGTGAAGGACCGTAACCAGTCGACTGAAAAGTTTATGTTTTACATCAAAGATTTGGTGGATACCTGTGGAACAAGATGGTCAGAATTATGCCTTTGAATCCCCAAACAATTCTTTATCTTCCCCTAACCCAAACTTCTGGTTCCTTTGAAACTCTGGTCCTTTTCCCCTTCCCTCTATCTCTCCAGCCCTTCAATCCTTCATCCTTCTATCTCTCATTCCCCCAGCTATTAGTATAGCATCCTAGTCCCAACTCTCCATTCATTCAAGACAGCCCTTGGATCTCCAAATGGTCATGTTTCCAATTGCTCAGTGTCTAGTGCCCTAACTTAGCAGCTCTCCAATAGACCATACCACCCCCTGTCATTTCCCCATCCATTCAATCACCGGATCATAGGATTTTAGAATTGAATGGTACTTGGAGATCAGTTCAGCAAACTCCTTCATAGGATCATAGGTTCAGAGCCTAAAGGGACCATAGAGACCATCTTGTCCAATCCTCTCACTTTACAAATAAATTAACTGAATGCCAAGAGAAGTTAAGCAACTTGTCTAAAATCACACAGGTAATATATGACAGAATTTGAACTCAAGTCCTCTGACGCTATACTTTCTTACTACTTTACCTTGCTTCCTCAACAGACAAGAAAACTGAGGTCCGGGGAGAGGAAGGGACCTGCTCAAGGTCACATGCTTAAGTAGCAGAGCAGGAATCCATATCTATGTTCTCCGACTTAAAAATTCAATGTTATTTCCACTCTACCACAAAGGACCAGACAGAACTCCTTGCTACCTCCACGGATGTAAGCATGTTTCCCAGGCGTGATATAGGAGAAAATCTGGGTTTGAATTCTACAAGTCCAGATGAGGCTGTGTGAGTGTAGGCAAAGTCCCTCCCCCTCAGCCTCAGTTTCCTCATCTGTAAAGTAGGAGTGATCATAATGGCACTGACCTCATAGGGATGTTGTAAAGATCCAATGAGATAATACATGCAAAGTGCTTTCTAAACTTTAAAGCATAAATAAAAATATTTGCCATTATCATTATTAAACTGGACATACTTTTGGAACCCTCAACTGTGGCAACACATAGTATGGCAGACAGTGTTCTCTTTTGATAGTTTGTGAAAAGTATCTTTTCTTTTCTTGGAGTTAAAGCTGTCCTAGAAAATCCAATAAGGCTCCTGTATCCCTCCCCCAAGTAGCAGTGAAACCTTGAAGAAGCTGGGCTGGGCCACCAGGAGAAGATCATCATCATGCCATTATGTAGGGCTTAAAGTTTACAAAGTGCTGATCCTCACAATAACCCTGGAAGGCAGGGGCTATTATTACCCCCATTTTACAGGTAGTCAATAATCAATGAACAATTATTAAGCACCTACTATGTACCAGGCACTGTGCTAAGCATTGGGGCTGGGAAGAAAGAAGGAAGGAAGGAAAGAAGGAAGGAAGGAAGGAAGGAAGGAAGGAAGGAAGGAAGGAAGGAAGGAAGGAAGGAAGGAAGGAAGGAAGGAAGGAAGGAAGGAAGGAAGGAAGGAAGGGGAGGGAGGAAGGAAAGGAGCCTGTCCTCAAGAGGCTTACAATTTAATCAGGGAAAACAACACACCAAAGTAAACTGAAAACTGGAGGGAAGGGAGGGCATCACACACTGGGTAGGAGGCATGATGGAGAAGTCAGAGGTGACCTGTAAGGAATCAATTCTGAGCTAAACTTCCTTTTCCAATGGAGTTTGAGGAAACTGAGTCAGGTATCAATTAAGTGATCTGCCCAAGGTCACATAATCTGGGCCAAACCCTCACAGCCTGCTTTTTCTCCTTGGCTTTTTCTAGCTCCATCAGGACAAGGTCACAGGAGCACTGATCCAGGTGTCCCCTGACCTGTAGTTCGTACAATTCGGCTTGGAGACAGCCTGGACTGACCATACAGACTGTCTTGAATCATGCAACTGGCACTGCTGTGGGTTGTGCTCATTACCACAGGTGAGTAAGATCTATCAGAAGGGATCTGGCTCTAAGAACCAGTAGCTGTTCCAATCCCTCCCCTCCCCGTAACTGTCATCCAACCTAATCTTATCCCAAGAAGAAAGGATCAGCTAGAGCTACCACCTCCTGCGACCTCTATAGATGCAAGATGGAAGCCACTGTTACTTACTATATTTCATCTTTGCAACATCTCTTGAATAACCCTCCTTCTCTCCTCTGACACTGCCACTACTCTGGTATAAGTCCTCATTACCTCACATCTGGACTATTACAGTGATCAGCTGAGGGGAGAGGGGTCTGACTTCTTTAAGTCTCTCCCCATCTTGTAACTAAAGTGATTTTCCTAAAATGCAAGTTCCATCATGCCCCGCTTCTGCTCAGTAAACTCCAGTGGCTCCCTATGCCCACTAGGATCAAATACAAACTCATCACCTATCCCCTTCCTACCTTTCCAGTATTCTTACATCTTATTCCCCAACATTCACTCTTCAATCCAATGACACGGGCCTTTTGACTGTTCAACAAACAAGGCTCCTGGGGTTTTCTCAGGCTGGTTATCCTCCCATGTCTGGCATGCGTTCCCTCCACATCTCTGCCTCCTGGCTTCCCTAGCTTCCTTTAAATCCCAACTAAAATCCCAGGAAGCCTTCCTCAACCCCTCAATCTCAGTACCTTCTCTCTGTTAACTATTTCCAATTTATCCTGTACATAATTTGTTTAAATATATTATATAAATTCATATATTTCATATATATTTATATGAATATAAACATATACATATATATGTATATATATATACATATATATTTGTTTGCTTGTTGTTTCCTCCATTAGATTTGAGTTCCTTGAGGACAGGAACTGTTCTTTGTCTCTTTTTTATCCTTAGCACTTAGTACTGTGCCTGACACACAGTTATTGACCAACATTAGTTCAAAACAAAACAATCCAATTCAAGAGCAAAGGAAAATAAGACTCAAGAACAACTCAGCCATGCAAATGGGAGCCCCTTCTATCACAGATCGCCACACCACCAATAAGGGAGGTGGCAAATTCTGGGCATGTGTGTGACCAGGGCTCACTTGTGCTGGGAACCTCACATGGCCAGGGCATAAATTATGACTGGGGTGAGGGGGGACTGTTACAGAGCCCCCAGTAGCAATGTCTCTTCCTCTCTTTGTCTATGAACAGCCTTCACTTCACTTCACCAGTCACTTCTACCCAGAGTTCAGTTTGGAAGACTGAGCAGCCCAGTGATACAGCTCTCATACTGCTGAATCTTGGGGAATGACTTTGGCCAGTGCTAAGGGAGGGCTATTAGACACCCTCCTGATGGTTTCAGTTAGGCAGTTATTCCTGTTTTTATTTTAGAATTTATTTCCATTTCTTAATCATTTTCAAATCTTAATCTTTAGAGCCCAATTCAAATGCTTATGTAAGAAGAGGCCTTCCCCTTTCACCCCAGTCTGGAAAGATCTTCCTCTCTCAAGTGGCACTGGGGTGGATTATCACATGATGATGTATAGCGTAACCATTTTTGTAGGTTTCGTATCCCTCTACTAGACTTTGAGATCCATGAGAGCAGGATGAACTAAACTTAGTGGTTCTAGAATTCAGCCCAGTGTTTTTCACGTAGATACTTAGTAAAGGTTTTGTTGAGTTGAATTGACTTTTGTTATATCAAGCTATCTAGCATCTATGTTTCATTTTAGGATAGGGACAGGGACAGGAATAGGGACTGGTTTTACTGACATATGGACCTCCCAGGAACTACTTGTAGATTTCTTCTTGCCCTGCAATGTGGTCTTAGCTGCCTTGAACAGTTCAGTGACTTGCCTAGTGTCACACAGCCAGAAAGTGTCAGAAGGTGAACTTGAACTCAGGCCTTCCTAGGCTTCAAGGTTAAGTTTTTAGCTACTGCTCCACACTGCCTCTCAATCTCTCATTTTGTTGTTGTGGTTGTCCGGATGTTTTTCGGTCATGTCCAACTCTTCATGACTCCATTTGGAGTTTTGTTGGCAAAGATACTGGAGTGGTTTACCTTTTCCTTCTCCAGTCCATTTTACACATGAGGAAACTGAGAAAAACAGGGTGAAGTGACTTGCTCAGAGTCACATACTTAGTAGGTGTATGAAGCTAGATTTGAACTCAAAGATTCCCAACCCAACATTCTATGCAGTATGGCTCCACCTAGTTGCCCTAGCACGTCATTAATATTTTGGTTCTTTATATAGTTCTGGAACACCAGAGCTGAGAAACCTCCATGGTCATCTGAATGAGAACCACACCATTCTACCCAGCTCCTGAAAAAGTGGGGATAGCCTCATGAGGCAGAAGGAGGCATAAGTAGCTAATGAGTATAACAGACTTTGAATCAGGAAGATCCAAGTTCGAATCCAACTCAGACACAATACCTGTGTGACCCTGGACAGCTCATTTAAGCTTTGTCTGCCTCAGTTTCCTCATTTGTAAATGAGGATAATAATAGCACCTACCTCCCAGGGTAATTGTAAGGAGCAAATGAGATGGCCTAGGTAAAGCCCTGAAGTGCTATATGAGTGTTGGTTAGTATTCTAACATTTTTAGAAATGGCCAACACAGTCATTTCTTTTGCATAACTATGATTATATGTCACAAGCATTTTGTTTTTTCTTTTCGTTTTTCCCAGTGGGGTGGATAGACGCAGAGAAAAATAGATTTCTTACTTGAAAAAAAATTAATAAAAAAAGAAAACCACCTGTATGTGTACCATTTCCAACAAACAGCTAGCCTACTTCTTCAGAAAGCTCCTGAGGGAGGGGAAAGCCTACTTTCCAAGGCAGCTCATTCCCATTTTGGTTCACTGGAACCATTAGGAAGTTTTTCCTAACATCAAGCCTACATTTTCTCCTTATAACTTTTGCTTCTGGGAACAAATAGTCCCTTTTCCTCATAATGAGCCTTAAAAACATCTCTTGTGCCACATGCCTGTCCCATCCTTCTCTTCCCCAAGTTAAGTGTTTTCCATTTCTATGACTGGTTCTCATAATACTTCTCTTCCAGGAGGTATAGTCCCAAGCCAGGGGAGCCTGCTGCAACTGAGCAAAATGATTAAACAGGCAACTGGAAAAAATGCTGTCTTCAGCTATCTGAACTATGGATGCCACTGTAGACTTGGGGGCAAAGGTCAACCCAAAGATGCCACTGACTGGTAACTACCCCCTTTCACAGGACTTTCTGCTCTCACCTCACCCATCTCATCTTGGAGTCATCATGGGAGGGAAATTTCTATAGGTCCCAGGACTCCCACAGCCCTCAAGCAGTCCAATTCAACTTTAATTCAGGAGGCTTGTATGACCAAACAATTTAATCAGTCAGTATTTATTAAGCACCTATTATGTGCCATGCCCCTGTGCTAAGCAGCTGGGGATACAAAGAAAGACAAAAGACAGTTTCTGCTTCTAAGGAGTTCACAGTCCAATGGGAATTCATCACCTTCTGGATTTCCTTCTAGTAAGGATCCTCTCCCCACTCCTGACAAAGTTCATGGCCAAGACCCAAAAAGGAGAAAGTACCCACATGGGGCCTTCCCTTCTGAACTTATATCTCAGGACTTGGAGCCATTTCCAGTCATCCTGATCTATATCTGGCCATGGATGCTGATGACCCCAGAGGAGAAAGTGAGGCTAGTGACTTTGCACAGCCCTGCCTCACTTCAATCCAATCCACTTGCAAGTCATGGCATCACATTCCTGATGTCATTGTCCTCTTAACAAACAAAAATATCTCAAGACAAAAGGTTATTTTGCAGTAACCACAGGCTCTAATCTGAGTTGATTAAGGGGCTATTTCCTACCTTCCTAACCTTACATTGAGAGGTTTAAAAAATCTGTCTTCACCTCTCTTTTCTACTGAGCTGCCCTTCTCTGTTCTAGAGCCTCTTCCAAGTCAAGCCTTCCATGTTCTAAGGACTTTCCCAGATCTGACATTCTGTTTCAAGGTCTGTTGAAATTCTCATATTCTAGATTCCATTATTATCCGACATAGGGTAAAACATTAGCATCATATCGGTACATGTATTTCCTTTCCCCCATGGAGAATCTAAAGCCAGTTCTGTTACTGGGGATAGGAGATCAATCACTGAGGTGTCCCTTATCTCTCCCAAAGTTCAGCAGGCAATGGCAAGGGCAAATTTGAGTGAAAGCTAGAAAAAGCCAACAGGCTGAGTGTTGCCATGCTTCATGATTGAAATCCTACCCTCTCCCCCTGTCCAGGTGCTGCAAGAGTCATGACTGCTGCTACAAACAACTAAAGCAACAGAGATGCCATGCCCTTGTGGACAAGTACAACTACAGCTATATTGATGGGGACATCCAGTGCTGTGAGTTTCAGGGCCAAGGCCTCCCTACATCAAGGACCTAACCTTTATCTGGGCCCTGACTAACTATGTCATTACAGACTAAAAAGTTTTAGAGATGGAAGGAAACTTGGAGGATCATATATTCCAACCCTCTCATTTGGCAGGGGAAGAAGCAGGCCTGTAGAAACATTTGAATTTTGGCCCTTTCACAGCGGCCACTTCTTCTCTGTGGTCCTCACTTTCCCCATATATAAACTGAAGAGGTTTGAACTAGATGGGCTCTAAGGTCCGTTAAAGGTCTAAACTGTTTAAGTTATTAAATGTCATTCCTGGGCTTCTGCATCACATCTGGGGATGATGGGAATAGGTTAAGCAGATATACTCTTCACTGTCTACTTTGGGAAAGCTAGGTTAGGCAATTTTCCCATGGTCAAAGTACCCCCACCATCCTCAGCAGGGTCATGATTCCTCCCAAGCCAACCCAAGATATCTCCAAGATCACAGTAATAATGAGAGCTAGTGTATCTATTATTAGCACTTTAAGAATTACAAGACACGTTGTAGACGATCTCATTTGAACCTGGAAGAGAGTTGTTACTACAGGTGTTATAGATGGGGAGACTAAGTTAGTGACTTGTCCATGATAACCCATCTAATAAGTATTAGAGATGGAATTTGAACCAGGTATTCCCGACTCCAGGTCCAATAGTATATTCACCATGCCTTCTAGCCAGCACGTAGAGTTTGAAAAGACCACAGAAATGATCTAGGAAGACCTCATTTTATAAATGAGGAAACTGAGGCTCAGGGAAGTTGAGTGACTTGTGTGGAGTCATGCAATCCTCTGGCTAAAGCTTGAGCCTTTGCTACATCTTTCCTAAGTGTTGATGTTTCCCCAAATGGGTTGCTAGGGGTCACCATAATGCATAGAGCTCCCAGCCTAGAGTCAGGAGACTCCTTTTGATGAGTTCAAACCTGGACTCAGACACTTACTAGCTGGGTCACCTTGGGCAAATCACTTAATCTAATTTGCCTCAGTTTCTTTATCTGTAAAATGAGATGAAGAAGGAAATGATCAACCTCTCCAGTATCTTTGCCAAGAAAATCCCAAAATAAGGCCATGAAGAGACAGATATGACTGCAACAATTCAACATTTCCCCCAAATATGAAAATAGAGCATTGATTTTGGGGACCACAGAAATCCCGACATTTGACTCTGCTTGACTATCACCTGTAATGGGAAACTCAACACCTGAAAAGACAGACCATTCCATTCCTGGATATCTCTAACTCTTAGAAGCCCATGAGGGGCTTTCTCTAGTTCATGGAAGGTGTTCCCAGTGAGAGTCTAACCAATGGGAGTAGTATTCATTGAGACAGCAGGTCCCAAGGCCAGGGACAGAAAGCATCAATCTCTTTGGTGCTGGGACCTATGCTGTTGTTGATGGGTGTTTAGACTGATGGGGGTGTGGAGAATAATAGTATGTAGACAGAGCCTATCCCAAGTTTCCCTTGTCTTTGGCTTCCTATCAGGTGGAAGGAGCCAGTGTGAAAAGGACATCTGCCAGTGTGATAAGGAGCTTGCCCTCTGCCTGAAGCGAAACCTGGATAGCTACCAGAAGAGCTACCATTTCCTTCGGAAAGCCCTCTGTCATGACGAGAACCCAGAGTGCTAGAACGAGACCTGGATATCTGGTGGGAAGAGAGCCCAGGATGGGGTTCTACCTCTGCTGTGAAAGCTTTAAAGAGGAAAAAACAAAAAGCAAAACAAACTCTAGGGCCTGTACACTGGTTCTGAACAGTCATTCTTCAAATAGACTGGAGTCTCTGCAGTAAATTTCTTAGACTTCATGGAGCTCTGGGTATCCTATAAGAGCCTTTCTAGCTCTGCCATTCTGTCTTCCAGGGACTTTTCCTAGCTCTAATATTCTATGTTCTAAGGGCCCTCCCAGCTCTGACATTCTATGTTCTAGAGCCTTTTCAGCTCTGACATTCTGTGTTCTAAGGGCCCTCCGAGCTCTGACATTCTGTGACATTCTCTATGCTAAGGTCCTTCCAGAACTGGCTTTCTATATCAACGATCTAGTCTGAGCACTATCCACCTCCTTAGAGTAAGCGTGTGGTCACCCAAGGTCACTTTTCTGGGAGGACAATGATTAGTCATCTATATAAGTTCTTTGTTGAATCACTAGATGGATAGTTTTATAGTCACATCTTACACCGAAGCCTGTGCCTCCTCACCCCTGGGCTCTAGGAGCAGCCCCCCCCCCCGTGCTTCCTAGCTGCAGATAATGGGGAAGGGGCAAACAGACATGCCAGGCTGGACCACTTCCCCATAGTTCAAGTGCCCCCACCAACCTCCACAAAGTCATGATTTCTCCCAACTCTACAAGACACCTTGTAATAATGATAGCTGATCAATAGTCAATAAACATTTATTAAGTGCCAAGTCCTATACTAAGAATGGTGGAGATGCAAACACACATACGCATACACACCAAAAAACCTCCCCTCAAAAAACACAGTCCTTGTCCTCAAAGAGCTTTCAATCTAATGGGGAAGACAAGACATGAAAAGAAGCTGGGAAGGGGAAGGGGTAGAGGAGATGAGCTTCCTGAAGAAGGAAGGAATGTTGGAGTGCTCCAGAGCAGTTCAGAATTAATGTAACTGGTGGAAATGGGGTAGGCTGGGGGAACCGTGCTTTGCCCCTCTTTTATCATTTTAAATATTTTTTTTATTTTGCTAAATATCTCCCAATTATATTTTTAAGAAAATATTTAACATTCATTTTTTTTAAAACTTTGAGCTCCAAGTTCTTTTCCGCTTACTTCTTAAGAATGAACCCTCTCTTTAAAGAGAGACCCGGGAACCCATGGTCCTGCCCTCCAGTCAGAGGGTCCAAGATGGAGGAGTGAGTCCTGATGAGATGTGAAGGGCTACATAAGGATATTTCCCAATGATGAGTTTCCTGAGGAAGAAAGACATGTTGGAGAATTCCACAGAATTCCAGAAGCAGGGTAGTTGATGGGAAATGGGGGCAGTGGAAGGTGAATAGGGTTTCAAGAATTTATAAGATGATTTGAAGATTCTCTCTTTGCTAGAAGACAGTTAAGTTACTACTGGTGTTTTTATCCCCCGCCACCCCTACAAGAGATGGGGTAATTCCAAGATCAATGATTTGTCTTTGCTATTAGAGGTAAGATTTGAACTCAGTTAATGAGAGACTCCAGGGTCAGTGCTCTTTTTTACCATTCCACATTTCCTCTCTAGCAACAAGATCCTCACCACCCCCCACCAACCCATCTCTATCACAAGTTCCATGTAATCCTTCATTTTCATTTCCATTCACCTCATATTCATAATCAGTTGCCAAAGCTTGCTACATGCAAAGTTTTCTACATGCATGGCTACTTCGCCATCACTCTCTCCTGTAAGGCCACCTCCTCCACAGCCTCTGACTCACAATATCCAATATCTTGAGATTATCTATTGAATATGATTCCTTCTGGAGCCCCACTCTCCTGATTCCCCCAGGAAGACCATTTCGAGAAACCCCTGACAATCCTTCACTGTGCTCTCTCTCCTCTCCTGCTTGTTTCATCTACAACGTACCCCACAACCTCATCCTTGATCCCCTCCGGTTCTGGACGCATGAACCAGAATAGGGTCAGCCCCATGACTCCTGGATGAGGCGTGTCAATCTCCGTTCTACATTCCTGCAATTTTCCAGATACAAGTGCTCACCTCTCTTTTATGTGCGCTAGATTATAAACTCCTTCAGGCCAAGAATTGCATTTTCTTTTGTATTTGTACCTTTCTTACATAGCTACCACCTTGCTTTCCCAAACTTCTGCCTTTCATGCTCTGATTTTATTGTCATTCAATTGTTTTTGCTTGTGTTGAACTCTTCATGACCCCATTTGGGGTTTTCTTGGCAAAGATACCATTTCTAAAATTGATTTTATTCAGCCGTTTGACATTTCCTTCTCAAACCCATTTTACAGATGAGGAACTGAGGTAAGTTGGGGTAAGTGACTTGTCCAGGGTGACACAGCTAGTAAGTGTCTGAGGCTGGATTTGAATTCATGTCTTCCTGACTCCAAGTCCAGTACTCTATCCACTGCGCTACCTAGCTGTCTTGTTTCCTTGGCTTCCTTCAAAACTCATTTCTTGCTGAAAAAGACTTTTCCCAATTCCCCTAGTTTCAAGAGCCTTCCCCTCTAAAGTTATTTTCTAGTTATCCTGCTTGTATTTTGAAGGTACCTATCCATAGATGTGTCATCTTCCCCATCAGATTATGTGCTCCTTGAGGGCAAAAACTGATTTTTGCCTTCCTTCTTTATCACCAGTGCTATAGGCCTGACATAGAGTTAGGAATTTTTGGAATGCTTGTTGAGGATTCCTAATCAGTTCACTGAATCTATGTAGAATTTCTATGCAACTATCCTGGTAGGGCCCTGAGGCTAACTTCAGACAGAGTAAAAGCCCTTGATGACAAGTGAGTCTCAGCCCTGTCTCACACCCATGACAATTGCCTAGAAAGGGTTGTTGGGCACATTATAACCCTATCATATAATTTCTCAGCCTTGGATCAGAGGAAGGCCTCCAAGAACTCCCAGGGGCCCTCCCTTCCCCAGTCGTCAGGGTGCTAGGCCAGCACAGTTGGCTTCAGGGCACTCCAGGTTGGGCGCTAGAGGAGACTCTCAGAAGAGCCCACAGTTTGGACAGCAGTCAAGTGAGAAAAAAAAAGAGTGGTCCCTTCCCCTCCCCCAATGGCAGCTCATTCAGCACTGCCAGCTAGGCCCCTGGCTCTAACATTTCTGGGAAGTCAAGGCCCTTCCCTTGGGAGACTGCTTTGCTATTATTTTTGGATGTGTACCCAGGGGCAGATAGTTCTGAGGAGAACCTCTTTACAATGTTTTCAGATTTAGGAGGTGAGTTCACCGTCAGCTAGGTGGCACAGTGGATGACCCAAGTGTCAGGAAGACAGGAGTTCAAATCCAACCTCAGACACTCCAGCTGTGTGACCCTGGACAAGTCATTTTACCTGTGTCTGCCTCAGTTTCCTCAACAATAAAACAAGAATAATAATAATAATGCTTTTCTCCCAAGGTTGTGAGAACCCAATGAGATAGTGTTTGTAGAGTGCTTAGCACGGTGCCTAGGACAGAATAAGCATTTATTAAATGCTTGTCCCCTTCCTCTCCCCAGAAGTATGACCTGATACTATAAACTATTTGTTTTTCCATATTATGTTCATTGAGAAAAAAAAGTATCTCTTCTATGCTGAAGCAAGGTATATGGATATGGAATTGATATGGTGATAGATTTACTGAACTACTTTTTTTTATTTTAAAAAATTATTTGTTTTAGAGGATGGATGGAGGGGACAGTAAGGAGGAAGGTAAATATTAGGGAAAGAAGGTTATGTAAAAACAGAAGATACCAATAAAAATTAAGAAGAAACAAAGTGCTCACTTGATGATTGCAACTTTAGTAACCCCGAATATGGTCATTTTTATTATGTTTTAGCTGTCCCATCCATGAGCACTGAATATCCCTCCAACTATTTTGATCTTTTACTTCATAGAGTCTCAGAGTGGGAAGGAGCCTTTGATTTAGAGTTAGAAGGAGAGAACCTAAGTCCAGGGAACTTAATTGAGTGGCCAAGATCCCACAGGTGATCCTCTGGCTCCCAATCTGGTGGTTTTTATTTATACTTTATTAGCATCTTTTCTGACACACTCTCGCACTGCCGTTGCTTGAAGTCCTTCAAGGAGATCTCCATTATTACTACTTTACTTGTGCAGAGAGACTTCTTGGAGGTATTATACAACCTCAGGAGTTTCAGTGAATTTATGCCTTCTTTGAAAACAACATGGTCCATGTAGCCAAAAGAACTTTGGGTTGGAAGTCAAAAGATACTTGAAACCAAGCTCTGTTATCTACTTCCCATGAGACCTTGATTGAACAGTTTTCCCCCCTGCAAGATGAGAGGGTTGGGCTAGGATCAAGGAGCTAGGGAATACCTTAGCTCTAAATTCTACAAGCCTGTGAGGTTGAAGCCTTATCATTGCTGAGCGCTACATTAATGCAGTTCCTTCCCCTACTCCAACCCCATAATAAGGAATTTGGGAATGCAGAGGGCCTGGTCTCCCCCTTCCTGTTTGACTTCCCCCAGCTATTGGAGATAGATAATGCTGTATTTGCCAAAGGCAGGGGCTGATTTAGAGAACAGAAGTTTTAGCAGCTTATCAGCCCCCACCCACTATCCTTCTCTTGGAGAGCACAGAGCTGCCCAGAATTTCTGGCCCCAAACACCCCACCCCTAGGAATTCTCAACCAGTAAAGATCTCACTTGATTATCCAGTTCTGTTCCCTTCAGCCTTCTTTCCAGAACCTCACTGAAGCCTAGAGAAGGCAGGTAACTTACCCATGATGACAACAATAATAAGTAGTAAAGTCAAGATTCTAACCCAGGTCCTCTGACTCTTTGCACTTTAAATTCTACGATCCTGCCATGGTCTGGTCAAACCGGAAAGGCAGCAGGGGCTCTTACCTGTCTTCCCTTCAGAGGACCGATCAATAAATCAACCAATCAACAAGAATTTCATAAGCACCATATGCCAGGCACTGTGCCAGGCACCGGGGATACAAATACAAAGAAATCTCAGGTTCTGCAGGCATTGATCTTTGGGACTACAAACTCCCAGCTTACTAGCATGACTAGATAAAGAGTCAGGAAGATTGTGGGTGGGGGTGGAGGATGGGGGAGAAGGGGGGAAGGGAACAACATTTATACAAATAATTTATATAAATAAATTTATACAAATAAATAGAAATATATGTATATATATATATATATATATATATATATATATATATATATATATATATATATATATATATCTGTTCACGCACAGAGACAGCCTGCTTCACATAGACCTGTTTCATCCATTAGTTTTTATTCATTCATTCTCTGGATGAATTTTTGTTCATTTCATATTTCATCCATGGATTTATAGATTTCATCACTGGGTTCATTCCAATGAATATTCATTGGAAAATACATGTATATGCATATATATGTGTATGTATTTGCTATCTCTTGGGGAGAGGAGGAAAGGAAAAAGGAAATTTACATGATAATCTTGTATTTTGAAAAGAATAACAAACTGTGCATAGCAGATTTACAGTTTGTGTAATCACTTTTTATTCTACTATGTTATAAATTAAATTAAAAATAAATCAAATTTCTTGAAAATTAAAAAATTACATTTATATTATGTATGTGTGTGTGAGTGTGTGTGTGTTTGAGTGTGGGGGTGGATGGCTGGTACACACCAGGCTAGCTCATGTAGAAGGTAGCATACTTGAAATTCTAGGGATTCTAAGAAGTCAAGAAGAAAAAACTATGCATACAGAAACAGGGAAGAACATGGGCAAAGACACAGAGACAGGCCACAACAATCTGAAGGGACGTAGTGGAAAATGTGAAATGTGAAAAAACAGTCTGGAGCAAGATGTGAATGTCAGACAGAGGGTTTGCCTTTTATCTTAGAGATGACCTGAGCTAGGAGTCCCCTAGCGTTAAGCACTATCTAATCTCATTTAAGCTGGTAGAAAAGGTCACATTCACTTCACCAGAATTCTCTTTGCATCTAAACTATAAATTTAGCCTTGCCTCCCAGACAGATCTGAATTCTACAGCCTTCAATGGAGCCTGACTTCAGACAAGGACAAGGAGCTCCCTTCGGATCAACCTCAAAGATGAGGCTGCTGCTGCTGCTGCTGGGCCTGGCTGTGTGGATCACTTTTGGTAGGTTTGGAGAGGACCACCACACACCCCACTATCACCACCCCCTACCACCCTTATGACACCTGCCTTCCTGGGGGTCCTCCAAGATCAGCATGGGCCTTTCTTGTACTTTTGTCTAAACTAGGGTCTGAGTGAAGAAACTCTGGGCAAGTGGTGACCAGCCCCAGGAGGGACCCTAGAACACAGAATGTCAGGGCTGGGAGGGGCCTTAGAACATTGAATGTAAGGGGTCTTAGACCAAAAATATTAGTATAGGAAGGACATTTATAGATCATCTCATCCAAACCTTTCACTGATGTGAGGAAACTGAGGCTCAAAGAGGGGAATTGACTTGAGCAAGGTCACATAGAAAGTCAGTGGAAAAAGTGGCAATAGAATTTGGTCTATGACACTATACTAACCATTACAGTAAGACAGGAACATGCCTGGGCTGAGTTCATCACAGAAGGATGGGTAATGGTGCTCAGATTTCCAAACTGGTGCTGGTCCAGGATTGTTTCCAAAAGGGTCCCATGGATATTGGACAGCCTAGGAGGCTGCTTTACTGACCATTCTGGTACTGACAATACTGATCATGGCCATGGGATTTAGAATTGGAAAAGAACTTACAGATCACCCAATCTAACTTCTTCACTTTACAAAGAAAGAAACTGAGGCCTAGGGAGGGGATGTGGCTTACCCAACAGATGTTAAATATCAGAGTGAGAAGTCATATCCCAGGTTTGCTGTCTTAAAATCCCTTGGTCTTCTGAGCATCTTCAAATCCTTTTCATCCCCTTGGAGACCCTCTTTCTGTCATGGTGGGCATGGAAGAGTGAGCTGTCTGAGGCAGTCTGCTTCACACAGACCTGCCCCCCTCCCCTACTTGGTTTTCATTCATTCAGTCAGTCTTTTTTGTAGAAACCTCAAGCAAAAATCTCATCAATTTTATTTTCCTTAGGAGAACAGAACAGGTTGACTCAATGATTTGTCTTATTTAGGGACCCAGAACATATTTATTTGTCTTTTTTCTTTCCACTCACTTGCTCCCCTCTTCCAGCTTTGGAATCCAAAGCTCTAAGTTCCTGTCCTATATACATGTTCTGTCTTCTTCTTACTTCGATATTCTAAATTCTCTTCCATGTTTGATGTTCTCTATGCTCTAAGTTCTCTTAACAGTGCTGATATTCTATATTCTAGGTTCCCTTTCAACTTGGTCTGTTTTCCAGTTCCATAGCTCTGACATTCTCTGTTCTCAGGGTTCTCCTAACTCTGACATTGTGTGTTCTAAGGGACTTTCCAACTCTGACATTCAATGATATAAAATCCCTTCCTGCCTTGCTGCTGGGGAAGTTCTTTGCTCAAGCAATACCATCAATTAAAGGCCCTTTCCAGGACCTGGAGATATTATTTGTAACTTTGAATGAGGAGGTCCCAGCCTAGTGGGAGAGAAGACAGAGACAGAGACAGACAAGGACACAGAGAGGAGTCAAGAGCCAGCTGAAATAAATGCGTCCACTAGTATGTGCAGAACAGCCATTTGCTAGAATGGTGCCAACAGGTTTCCAGAGCTCTGACAGGGGCTGGGAACTTGTAGCCTTGAAGTCACATGTGGCCTTCTAGGTCCTTAGTTGTGGCCTTTTGACTGAGTTCAGGTTTTACAGAACAAATCCTTTTATTAAGAAGATTTGTCCTGTGAAGTGTAGATTCAGTTAAAGGGCCTAGGTAGCTGAGGGCCTAGGGGACCACTTGTGGCCTCAATGCTACAGGTTCCCCACTGCTGCTCTAAGAGGTTGAATAGCTAAGACTTGAGGATGAAGTTATCAGGGAAAAATTCCTAAAGGTGGTGAGTTTTTTGAGTCTGGTTTTAAAAGAGGGAAGGAACATGCTGGGAAGTAGTAGGAGGGCAAGAGGGGAAGAGCTGGTCCCAAGGCCCTGGACGCAGCGATAAATGAAGTCCTGGATTGGGATCAGGTCAGAAGCCTTCAAGTCTATATTGGAGAGTCAGTAGAAATGAGGATGATGGGGAGCCCAGGGGAGGGAGGGGCTACTCAGCCTACCTTATTGAGGTCTCCTTCCTAACCAGACCCTCTCTTTCTGAAGGACTGATTTCTCCTGCCAAGGGAGATATGTTCCAGTTGCAAAATATGATCAAGAATATGACCGGGAAACCAATCACTAATTACATCAGTTATGGCTGCCACTGTGGCTGGGGAGGCACTGCAAAGCCCGTGGATGCCACAGATCGGTAACGTTTCCTTTTTCTTCACCCTAAATGAGAGCAGCCAAGGCACTGCATACTCTTCAGGTGCTATTGCCCCCTGCTGTGACAGAGAGAGACAAAGACACAGAGAAACAAAGAGATGGACAGAAAACAGAGACACAAATGGAGAAACAGAGGGAGAGGGAAAGGGACAGGGAAAGGAAAAGGGACAGGGAGAGGAACATGGAGAGAGGATGAGGGAGAGGGAGAGGGAAAGCAAGAGAGGGAAAGAGATGGGGTCAGGGAGAGAGGGACAGAGACAGAGAAAGGGAGAGGGAAAGGGAGATGGAGAGGGAGCGAGCACATCAGAGCTATGCTTCAGGGAAAGCCTTAAAGTAGAAATCAGCAAATAATCCAGTCAGTTGGCTTATGGACAGTGGATAGCTCTACCAGTAGCTCAGAGTATTAACCTCTCTGTCTATTTTCCCAAACGTAAAAAGGTGAATCAGCACTGACTTTTAGAACATATAATGTCAGAGCTGGAAGAGACTTTAGTCAATCAATACACCAGTGAGTTTTTATTAAGCATTTTCTATGTTCTGGGCACTGTGGTCATTGCTGATTATACAAAGAAAAAGGAAAAAGAATTCCTGTGTTCAAGGAGCTTACCTTCTAATGGGGGAAACAGTTTTATACTTACACAATACATCGAAGAAAACGAGCATTTATTAAGTACCTACTAAGGAAATGTTAAGTAAACACTTTTATCAGCAACAATCCTATACTTTTGTTGACTCCTTTCAGTCAACTGGGTCAGGCTCTTCATGTCTCCATTTGGAGTTTACTTGGCAAAGATACAATTTGCCATTTCCTTCTCCAGCTCATTTGACAGATGAGGAAACTACAGGGTCACACAGCTAGTGTCGGAGGCTAGATTTGAATTCATGACTTCTTGACTCCAGGCCTAACATTCTATCCACTGCCACCTAGCTGCCCCCCATAATCCAAGGAGATAGATACTAGTATATCCCCATCTTATATTTAAGAAAATTGGGACAGAAAGAGACTAAGTCACACAGCTAGTAAGAATCACAGAGCTAGTAAGTGTCTAAGGCTGAATTTGAATTCTAGTCTTCCTGACTCTAGACCCAGAACTCTATCCACCATGCCTACTTACAGAGCCAAAATGAAAAGGGACCTTAGAAGAGAAGGCATTAATGTGTAAGAGGTTGAAGGTTGAAGGGGCAAAGGACCAAAAAAGGTGGAATTGAAGTTGAAGGAAACTAGCGAAGCTAAGGGGATGTGAAAGGGACAACAATCCAAGCAAGTGAAACAACCAGTGAAAGGGTATGAGAGGGGAGATGGAATATAATGTACATGGGACAGCAGGGAGGTCAGTGTTACTGGCTTGTAGAGTTTGTTCAGGGGAATAAAATCTAAGAAGAATGGAAAGGTAAGAAGGGGCTAGGTTGGGAAAGAGAACCATATTTGATCCTGGAGGTGATGGGGAGCCACTGGAGTTTACTGAGTAGATCATTGGGCTGTGTGTAGGATGGACTGGATCAAAGGGAGATCTGAGGCAGAAGACTAATCGGGAGGCACAAAGGAAAGAGGTGATAAGAGCCTAAACCAAGGGAATGGTTGTGTCAGTGGAGAGAAAGGGACCTGCATGAAAGATGATATAGAGAAAAGACAAGGCTTGACAAGTGATTGACGTGTGGGATTATTGAAAGAGAGGAAATGAGAATGGCGCTGATCTTGTTAGACCGGTGTCTGGAGGGATGGTCAAACCCTTGAGAGTCATCAGGAATTTTGAAAGAGGAATTGGTTTAGAAGCATAGGTAATGAATTCTGTTTTTCACTTGACTTTGAGATGCCTACTGGGCATAGTTTGGATACATAATACCTAATCTAGGAGGAAATTTACAGCCCAGACTGTCCTAGCTAGAAGGCATCATAGAACATAGAATGTCAGAGCTAAAAGAGAACATCACGAAACATCAGAGCTTGGAAGGCCTTTAGGATAAGAACTTTCTTGGCTGAGGTAGATGGGGTGGGGCACCTTAGAACACAGAATGTTAAAGCTAGAAGGGTTGTTAGGACATAGAATGTCAGAGATAAGAGGGGTCTTGAAACAATAAATGTAAGCTCCAGAAAGGCCCTTGGAGATAATCCAGTATGGCCCTCTCATTTTAAAAATGAGGGAAATGAGTCAGAGGACATTATCTGCCCAAGGTTACGCCTGCTTAATCTGTGTCACAGAGTTGTTGTAAGGGTAAAATGCAATGGCATATGTGAAAATATTTCTAAAAATGTAGCTTATATTATGAACTTGGTATAATAATAAATTAAAACCAGGGCCTGTCCCCAGAAATGCTGGCTTTATTTTTTTGTGTTTTTGCCTTTCTTTGTATCCTCAGTGTTTAGCACAATGCCTGGCAAACAGTAAGGGTTTAATAATGCTTTTTAAATGACTGACTGATCAATCTGCTTACCCCTCCAAAGGAGCATAGAAAGCTATTCATCCCTCTCTGTACTGGACAGAAACATTTCTTCCTCACTCTTTGGCCCACGTGGAAACACTAACCTCACACCCTTACAAAGCATAGAAGTCTCTAAATCATAAGAAACAAGGAAAGGACATATTTCCTGGATGTGTTCCTGTATTTCCAGATGTGTTAAGGATGGGGGTCAAGGACTAGGGACTGAGTAAGTAGTGGGCTAAATTCCAGCTATGGGACATAAATATCAGAGGTGGGAGCTAAGTGCTGGGAATAAGTGCTGATGGAACTGTATCAGGGAAGAAGGATAAGGCTGAGAAAGGCAGATAAAGGATGAAATTGTTGACAAGTGCTAAGGGTGGAGGTTACATGTGAGAGTGATTGGTTAAGTACAAGGGATTGTGGCTAAGTGTTGGGGATGAGGAGGGCTAAATTTCAGGGATGGGGACCAAGTGCTAGAAATGAGAGCAATGTTAAGACTGCAGGGGCAGAGGTTAAGTATAAAGCATAGGGTCTAAATGGGATGGGAATGGATAACTAAATGCAATGGATGGGAATTAGGCATCAGGAATGGAAACTAAGCATCAAGAATAAGAAGCCATCAGAGTCAGGTGGAGGAAATGTTGGGGATGTGAGTTAAATCCCATGAACAGGACTGTGTTAGGGAGGGGCTTAAATGTTGGGGACTGGGGCTAAGTGCCATGGGTGGCAGGTACTGAGTCCCCCGCTGCTATGCCTAACAAGAGTTCTGACTCTCCCTCCAGGTGCTGCCATGCTCATGACTGCTGTTACGCTGAGCTAGGAAGAAAAAATTGTTTTGCCAAAATGAAATCGTATAACTATAGCATCAGCAACGGGAATATTCTCTGTGGTGAGTAGCTTTGAGCATCCTTGAATCTGTCAGTCACTGAATGGCTAGAGGTTAATGTGGCAGGTGAGACATTCCCTTATGACAGAAACATCATCATGATACCAGGCCATTTGGTAGGGTCTAATGTCATTTCTATTACAAGCCGAGAGACAATTCCTGAGTCTTTGACATCTTCCCTCCACAAATTTCTATAGGAGAAACTATCTATAGGATTTGAGATGAATTCCTCAGTCTCTCTGTCTGTAATTTTCTCATCCAGTAAAACAAGACAGTCAAATTTTCCCCTAAGAATTGCACAGCATGATTACGAGCTTCAGAATGAACAGAGCTCTAGAATACTTCATGATCTGAGGTTGTGAGTCTCAGATTCAATATAATGTAAAATGAAGAAAGATGAACAGAATATAACAGGAAATGGGATTAAGAGAGGCATAATCACCATTAACACCACTACTACCATCAAAATCATCATCTTCACCTTGACTATTCCCATTGTCCCCATTAGTACCATTATCATCATCATCATCACCATCAACATCCCTATTGTCCCCACTACCACCAATATCATCACCATTCCCACCACCACTAATACCAATACCATCACCATTACCACCACCATCCCCACTTATGCCATCATTGTCATGGACTACAGTATTATCATCATTATTATCACCATCACCACCATTAACCCCATCCCCAACACCAATACCACTATCACTATTCTCACCATAAAAATCAAGAACAGGCGATAGCAGTTATGTGGTATGGTTGAAGAAAAGTATAGTGTTTGGAGCTAGAACATCTGGGTTCAAATCTGGGTGCCTCTAGTTAATCAACCTGTACTTATTAAGTGCCTGTTTTGTGCCAGACAACATAGTTGCTAGGTGCTAGGGACACATAGACAAACACTGAGTAAGTCACTTTACAAATATAGGTCATAAATTCCTCATCTGTAAAATGAAGGGAGTAGATTCCTTGATCTCTGGGATCTCTGACACCTCTAAAACCATGACCTAACAATTCTTAATTATTTATTCAGTAAGTTTTCATCAAGTATATAAAATATGCAAGGTACTATGTGATCCTGAGAAAAGTAATGATAGGAGAATTTGATAGAATTCCCTGCATACATCAGGCAATTAAGAAATGTTTATTGGAAAGATGGATGGATGATGGATGGATGGATGGATGGATGGGTGAATGAGATGCTGCCTTTGCCCTCAAAGATCTAGAAGTAAGGAATGTGGGCATTCTAAAAAAAATTACTTAAAAAAATTTATTAAGCACCTGCTATATGCCAAGGTACATGGGTGCATAAGGCAGCTACATAGTACAGTGGATAGAGTGAGGAGCCTAGAGTCAAGAAGACTCATCTTCCTGAATTCAAATCTGGTCTCAGACACTTACTCAGATCCTGGGCAAATCAGTTAACCTAGTTTGCCTCAGTTTCCTTATTTGTAAAATGAGCTGGAGAAGGAAATGGCAACCCACTCTAGTATCTTTGCCAAGAAAACCCCAAATGGGGTCATGAAGAGTTGGACATGACTGAAACGATTGAATAGCCACAAACCTGTGATAAGCATTGGAGATAACAAAGATTTTTTTAATAGTATTTTATTTTTTCCAATTGTAAAGACAATTTCCAACATTCATTTTTTGAAAGATTTTGAGTTCCAAATTTTCCTTCTTCCCTTCCTCCCTTTTCCCCTCCTCAAGATGGCAAGCAATCTGATATGGGTTATACATATGCAATAACATTAAACATATTTCCACATTAGTTACATTGTGAAAGAAGACACAGAACAAAAGAAAAAAACACAAGAAAGCAAGGAAGTGAAGATAGTCTGCATTCAGACTCCATCAGTTCTTTCTCTGGAGGTAGACAGCATTTTCCATCATGAGTCTCTTGGAATGGTCTCAGATCATTGTACTGCTGAGAAGAGCTAAGTCAATCATAGTTGATCTCTGCACAGTGCTATTCTTACTATGTATCGTGTTCTCCTGGCTCTGCTCATTTCATTCAGCATCAGTTCATGTAAATCTTTCCAGGTTTTTCTGAAATTTACCTGCTCATCATTTCCTGTGGAACAATAGTATTCCATTCCATTCATATACCATAACTTGTTCAGCCTTTCCCCAATGGACAGGCATACCCTCAATGTCCACTTTCCAATTTTTTGCCACTACAAAAAAGAATATAAACATTTTTACATATGTGGGTCTTTGATATGTGATCTCTTTGTCCCATAGTGGCAGGACTTTCCTTGGGAGGTACTGGTATTGCTGGATCAAAGGGTATGAATAGTTTGATTGTCTTTTGGGTATAGCTCCAAATTGCTCTCCAGAATGGTTGGATCAGTCCACAACTCTACCAACTATGCATTAGCGTTCCAGTTTTCCCACATCTTCTCTAACATTTATCACTTTCCCTTTCTGTCATATTAGCCAATCTGATGGGTATGAGGTGGTGCCCCAGAGTTGGTTTAATTGGTATTTCTCTAGTCAATAGTGATTTAGAGCATTTTTTTATGGCTATAGATAACTTTGGGTTTTTTTCAATCAAAACTGCCTGTTCATATCCTTTGACCATTTATTAGGTGGGGAATGTCCTATATTCCTAAAATTTGACTCAGTCCTCTGAGAAATGAGGCCATTATCATTGACACTTGCTATAAAAATTGTTTCCCAGCTTTCTGCTTTCTTTCTAATCTTGGTTGCATGTTTGTGCAAAAGTTTATTAGCTTAATACAATAAAAATCAACCATTTTATATTTTGTAACACTCTCCATCTCTTGTTTAGTCATGAAGTCTTCCTTTCTCCATAGATCTGACTAGTAAACCATTCTTTGCTTTCCACATTTGCTTATGTTATCACCCTTTATGTTTAAGGAATTTTTAAAATCAAGTGGACCTTGCAGTCAAGAAGCTAGCATTCTACTGGACAAGATAGCATGCATATAAATAAGAATATATGAAAAAATATGTACAAAAATACCTGGTGATTTGGGACAAGAAGCACTAGAAAGATTTGAAAAGACCTCATGTAAAAATTGTTCCTTGAGCTAAGTTTTGGAGGAATCTAGGGATTCCAAGAATCAGAGGTGAAGAGTGCAAAGCATTATAGGAGGGAATATAAATGCATAAAGACAGGAAATGAAAAAAATCATGTTTGATGGACAACAAAGCTAGTTTAATTACTATACTATGAATGTTTAAGTAACATTCATGTTTATAGATATCAAAGACCTGTGTGACCCTTTGCACTATCTATATCCTGTTCCATTATTCCAACTTTGTCACTGAAGAAACAAAGGATAAAGGGCCAAGAAATATGGTTTTTATTTCACCTTCCTTTTTTTGGAGGGTTTATGGTGTGTCAGGCAATCAGGGTTAAGTGACTTACTCAGGGTCACATAGTTAGTAAGTGTCTGAGGCTGTATTTGAACTCAGGTCCTCCTGACTCCAGGGTCAGTGCTCTATCCACTGCATCACCTAAATGTCCCTTTATTCCGCCTTTCAGGGTTTGACATTTTTAAATTTACACCATTATAAATTTTATAATTATAATATTCACTGTATAATATGTCCAAAAAAAGGGAAGTTGAAATTAACTCCCCTAAAAAATGTAACATCTAGGGAAAAATAGCAAAAAATAAGAAAAAAGACTCTACCTATTTTCTTTTAAAGAAAGCTGAATCACTAAAGTAATGGGGAAGGCATCCAATAAGAAACAGAATTCCTGAAGTTCCTGAGGGGTAGCCTGACTCTGCAGTCACAGTCTGGAATCCATACTTTTCCATTTCCTCTTTCCCGAACAGGTGCTGGCAGTTGGTGTGAAACGATGAGTTGCAAGTGTGACAAAATGCTCTCCTTCTGTCTCCTCAAAGAGATGGACACATACAACTCTAAGTACCGCTGGTATAGCACAAGCCATCCCTGTCACTGCAGGGGTCTTACACTCCCCTGCTCATTTGCGGAGTCCTGGCTTCCTCAAATGCCAAGTGGTAAGCTGATGTGGCCCTGCCCTCTCACAGCAATCACTGTTTATCCTGGTGGCAGGCTAAAGATTTTATGCACATTAGCGTATGGATGTCTCTCTATATACATCCATCCGTACATGCAGATATATATGTATATATAAATCCATTCTTCAGATCCCTGACTTTATCCCATAGTACTGATACCATATTGACTCCTTCAGGGCATCCTCCTGGGAATATCAGTTTTTAGAGATGCAGAGGGGCAAATTCATGGTAGTTCATCAACTGCTTTATTTCTCACTCATTGACAATGTCATATTGAAAAGCCTTGCTATTTTATCAAGTCTGGGTCTGTCTGTCTGTCTAGACCTGTGGAGTGTTGTAGAAAGAGCATTGGTCTTGAATTACGAACTATGAACTATGTCCTTTGGTTCCCTGTCTGCACTGTTTACTATGTGTATGACCTTGGGCAAGCTCCTTTATCCCTTCTGGGCATTGGTTCCCTGTAAAATAAGGGGCATGATCTCTGGGTGATCTTGATTCTCTTGTTATCTACTCCAAAACTTTATAACTTGGCTCAGTCGAAAATTTTCTAGACTTCATTTTCTTCATCTATGAAATGGAGCTGGGCATTATAGGGTGGAAAGATGAGTTTGGGGATTGAAACCTGGGTTGTAGATTACAGGTCTGCTTCCAGTTGTTCCCTTGTCTATGTGACTCTGGCCAAGTCATTTTCATTCTTTCAACGGCTGGGTTTCTTGATTTATAAATGAGAGAGATACTCTATAATCTCTGAGGTGATTCTTCAAATATTGAGGGAACTGACAAGAGTTACAGAGATTAGTAGAGGTAGGGGTAGTCTGCTTGTGTTGTCTGTTTTTCCTTAGGTAGGAAGAACTAGGAGTAAAGGGGGAGGGTTGGAGAGATAAAAATTGTGTTTCAATGTACAGAAAAACTTCTTTATGATAAAAGTGAACCCAAAGGGTAATGGACAAATTTGGGAGGTAGGCAGATCTCTCTTTCTAGTTTTTATAGTTAAGGTTAAGATAGACAATTTGTTCAGTATATTGTAGGGGGAATTCTCACTCTGGTACAAGTTAGACAAGACTTCTAAGTGCATCATCTCAGGCCTTTCTCTTTGAACTCTGAGATTCTGTCCCTCCTAGATGTGAAATACTATGTTTCTAAGGTCCCTCCCAGCTCTGACATCCTGTGTTCTAAAGGTGGCTCTGAGGAGCAGTAAAAGTGAGTGTGGATTTAAAATTGATTGGAATTCCCCTCTTGCATTTACTGATCTTGGTCAAGGCCCTGAGACTCTCTGGACTTCACTTTCCTCTTTTGTAAAACAAAGAGTTTGGACAAAGTGGATGGGGGCAAACAGATATCACAAGTGGGGCCTCTAAACCATACCTAAAGATCCGTACCAGCAGCATAATGATTTAGAAAACCACACATTAACATTAATAATGTTCAATTGTATTTTTAAAAAAATTTTGTTGATCTATTTCCCAATTAAAGTTTAATCTGGATCAACCCCTGGGCCCTATGTTTGACATCTCTGGCATCAATACTTTCTAAGGCCTCTTCCAGCCCAGATCTCAGTCCCACAATCACCACCCTGCACCACCACCCCAAAGCCCAGGAGCCTCTATTTTTTAATGCCTGGGATGTGGGACCATCTTAGAGGATTCTGGGAGCCTGAAGTTTGGAAAGCCTGGGGAGAAATAAGTCATAAGGACAAGAAAGGAACCTGGCAGGCTCAGGCTGGGCACGGAAGGTTTTTCTCACTGCATTTGGAGCGAGGAAAGTGTTTGTACACAGGCTCGAAACTCTTCATGTGTTTCTTAAAACATTCGATGAGTATCTTGTCACAAATACAGCTTGGAACTATACAGAAGTCCGAATTGGCTGAGAATGCAGAGAACAGAAAGAAAATCAGAGGGTGAAGAACATAAAGGATTCTATCAGTCTTCACTATTCCCAGTGATCATATCTGACCTTTCAAGAGTATTTCAGGGTCTATGAAGTACAGATTATTTCATTTGATCAGCAAGGGTAGGTACTACCCACATCATTAATATTTTCCCCCTAATTGGTAAGAGAAAGGAGAGGAAAAAAATGCTTGTTAATTTTTTAAAAATTAATTTAAATTAAAAAAGAAAGATAAAGAAACAGATTCAGAGAGACAAAGTGATCTGACCGCAGTCACACAGCTAGTTAGCATCAGAGATGAGATTTGAGTCTTGATCTCTGTTAAGTAATAATAGCTACTAATAACTAACATTTATACACTACCTACTATATGCCAGGCACTGGCATTAAGCACTTTACAATTATTTTTTCAATCACTATTCACAAGAATGCTGGGAAGTAGGTGCCCTTATTATTCCCATTTTATAGATGAGGAAACTGAGGCAGGAGTTGAGTGACTTGCTTAGGTTCACATAGCTTGGAAGTATCAACTTCTGAATTTGAATTCCAATCTTCTCCAGAGCTGGTACTCTATCCACTGAGCCACCAAATAGGCTATATTTTTAAAAGTTTGTTGGAAAAAATGAATTAATGAAAAATGAATTAATGACTATATAAACTATAGTAAGACTGCTATCACTGAGCTTCCATGACTCCATGGTGATGGACATATACGTGCATTGGTACAGAGGTTGCTTGCTGCTGTTTATCCTTCATTCTTGAAGAGGACCATGACCTCAGGAATGTGATGCCATGACATTGAAGTGAATTGGATTTAAGTGAGGCAGGGCTGTGCAGTCATCAGCCTCACTTTCTCCTCTGGAGCTATCTGGGTCCAGCAGCCAGATAGACAGCAAGAGGACTGGAGATGGCCCAGGATACTGTGGGAGACCTTAACCTTTTCAAGTCAACAGGTCTCACTTTGACTGAGACAACTCCCATTCAGTGATGAAGGCTTAAAGAAATGAGGCAAAGAATGACTTCTTTTAAAAAATTAGATCTAGGCGGGAAAACACTCAGGGTTTCTGGCCAAAACAGAAGCGGTTATTAATTACCCTAATTCTGAGCCAAATAGGACTCAAATAATGACCAAGTTGGGGGTTTAGTCTGGGACCAGAGTGATTTGGGGTTAAGGCTGGTATTTCGAGAGGAGAAACAAAACAAAGAAACAAAAAAGTTTCCTATGCATTAGTAAGTGGTAGGATGGATAGTGTACTGGGTCTGGAATTGGGAAGACCTGAGTTCTAATCCAGTCTCTGACATTTTACTGGGTAAGTCACGTAACTGCTCTTTGCCTCCGTTTTCCCATCTGTAAAATGGGGATAATAATAGCACCTACCATCCAGGGTTGTTGTAAGGATCAAATGAAATAATTGTAAAGTACTTAGAGAGTGCCTGGCACATAGTAAACTCTTGATAAATGTGAGCTATTATCAGTATTAGTCTCCTGCTGAAGGACAGGTACTTGCCTTTGCTGACATGATGCAATAATTCCTACCTGGTTTTTAGACCTCCTGATGACTGGGGTGGTGGGGTTTTTTCAGAGAGGATTGGCTCCTGAACATCAAGGACAAATGAGCTTTGTTTTGTTGTTTTGAAGAACCATCTTCACAGGCTAAGAAAGACTCCAATCTCTCTTTCTTTCTCTCTCTCTCTCTCTCTCTCTCTCTCTCTCTCTCTCTCTCTCTCTCTCTCTCTCTCTCTTCTCTCTCGTTCTCTCTCCTCTCTCTCTCTCTCTCTCTCTCTCTGTCTCTCTCTCTGTCTCTCTCTCTGTCTCTCTCCCTCTCCCTCTCTCTCTCTCTCTCTCTCTCTCTCTCTCTCTCTCTCTCTCTCTCTCTCTCTCTCTCTCTCTCTTCCACTCTGTCTTTTCTCTCTGTCCTCTCTTGAGACAGAGTCAAAGTCAGCTTGTCCTTGGACTTCCGGCAAAGCAGGAGGGGTGGAGGTGAATGGGAAACACCATTGGACTTCTAGCAAAGGGAAGGGGGCAACATGCCTCATCCCTCCCTTTATCTCTCTCCTGAAGCAGCAACTCAAGTCTGCAGTCATGAGAATAAGTGTTTACCTAAGTTAGCGTGAGATCAAAACTCAGATATCTGACCTTATTTTGTTTTGTTTTGTTTTTTTATTTTGGTTTTGTTTTGTGTTTTTTCCCTGAAGCCAGCTCATCAACCATGAAGCCTCCTTCCAAGTAGGAGGAAGGAATATTTCCAGCCTTGTCTGTAACCTCATGAGTTTAAGAGTCCAGGAGGTCCTGAGTTGGTACTGATTTCCTGTCTTCCCAGAGGTGTATCTGATGACCGAGTGACCAGGAGATTGGGACTTTGTGAACTGTCCAACAGTATAGTTCTGAAACGCAATCCTGAAATGCCATGCTGAAATGCTGTCCTGAACTCCCAGGACACTCTAATAAGTGTGGTTTGGCTTAAGTTTGAAGTATTAATGAGTCTTTTATGTTGGAAGAATTAAATAGCTATCCTGCACATAATACCTTCTTTGGTCACTGCCTACTTTTTCTAGAAGGGACCCTGCTAAAATCTCTTCTGGAGAGACTCTAAAGATGAGCCCTATCTAAGCTCTGAGGTGGGATGATAACATGGGAAAAAAATGTGAGAAAAGCTTAACTCTTCCCTTTGGGGTCAGGCTGCCCCCAGGAATGAATCCAGCTTACTTGAGTCCAGACAAGTAGCCCCTTTTCTGAGACTGACAAAATCAGTCATTAAGTGGATAAATGGAATACCCCCACTGTAGAGACTCTTGGAGTGGGGGTGGCTATGAGAAAAAAGGTACTCTTTCCCTCAGGGCACTCCCAGTCTGATGCCAACAGAAGATTGTGTCACCATAAATGTAACCTCACTGAATTATTAAGGAAGCTGCACCTTAAGGAGCAAGAGACTTCAGGCACACCTGAAGAGAAAGATCCCAAGTAGGTAGATAGATGGTGCAGTGGATAGACAGTGCTAGACCTATAGTCAAGAAGTCCTAAGTCCAAATCTGACCTCAGACACATAGGAATTGTGTGGCCTTGGGAAAGTCATTTGATATCTGTCTGCCTCAGTTTCCGCATCTGTAAACTGGAAATAATAGGGTTGTTGTGAGGATCAAATCACAAAATATTTATAAAAAGCTTACCACAGTGCCTGACACAACAGCAAGCATTATTTAAAGCTACTTATTATTATTGTTAAAAACATACTACAGGTAACAACACCTACCTTGCAGCTGAAGTTATAATCTTGGAGTCTGGATTCACATTTTCCTTCTAACTTTCTAACTTTCATGTGGCCAGCAGCACCTGTTCAGAAAAGAGAAACCAGGACCAAGAATTAGAAGGGCTCAGAACCCCTCAGTAGGCATTAAACACTCTGCTAACTGTTCCAAGGGTCATCAAGTCAGTCTTCATTTGATTTCAAAAATATTCATTAACCCCTAAAATTCTCAAAAAAAGCTCAAGCTCTGGCATCTATCCCCATGC
The DNA here is from genome assembly GCA_023548195.1 of Bettongia penicillata ogilbyi. NCBI lineage: Eukaryota > Metazoa > Chordata > Mammalia > Diprotodontia > Potoroidae > Bettongia > Bettongia penicillata. The sequence goes on along the minus strand of JAJHZJ010000029.1, from coordinate 3,583,263 downwards.
TTGAAAACAAGCTGGTTCTTTGAGGTCCAGCTTAGTGACATACAGAAGAACTCATCTTCAGAAGCCTTATCTGCATGTCAAGTAATTGTTTTGGCCTCAGCAACTCATGAAACTGTCTACAAAGGCAGAAAAGAATTACAAATGGAATCAGTACAGAGAGCTCCACTCAAGAAGCCACAGAGCTCTAAAAGATTTTAGTATGTCTTCAGCACAGGAGATGTTCTGTGAAAGATTCAAGGAGGACTAGACCACTTCCATTGGGGAAATCAGAAAAGTCATTTTGGAAGGGATGGGTGGCTTCTGAGATGGTCCTTGAAGGATGAGCAGATTTTCAGGTGGTAGATGCCAATGAGATAGTGGGGTGATAGTTACTTCTAAGTCAAAATTCCTATACCCACCATCTCAAAATGAGAAGACATGGAGTTCACAGAGTAGCTAGAATTACAACAAATAGAAGCAGGCAAGATTTTCTGAAATAAGAGTAATGAACCATGTGAAGGACCCACTTCCTGTCCTGCACTCCATCTGCTCCAATAAGCCTGTCAATCAGAACCTAGGTGCCATGGCTTCTATACTGTTCTCTATAGGCAGTAAGCAAGTCTGTTCTCCCTTCCTTTTATCTATACCCACCCATTAAGGGAGAGGGAACACTGAACTCATTCACCCCCCACCCGGCAGAGAAAGTGGGCAACAGGGGCAGGGGGAGAGATCCATAAGACCATCCCAGTTAGAGCTTTCCTGAGAATGAGAAGGGCATAATTTCAGCCTTAGCTATCTTTCTATAGTTTCCCACTTTACAAGATCCAGGCGTTCCTTCTTCTTCCCCTCCCCCCTCCTCACTTCCTCCACATATATCTCCTTCAAAACATCCATGGAAGGTCATTAAAGATGCCTGCTTCCAAGGGTCTAGACGGAAGTCAATTCAAGCAACTTTTATTCATTCAGCATTTCCTGGGTGCAAGATGTGATACTAAGCATTGAGACAGGTTGCTGTTGTTTAGGTATTTTTCAGTTGAGTCCAACTCTTTGTGACCCCATTTGAGATCTTCTTGGCAAAGATGCTGGCATGATTTAGTATTTCCTTCTCCAGTTCATTTGACAAAAGCAAATAGTAGCTGTATGGCTGTGACCCTCAAGAGAGGCACAGGGTCTCAGGACGAGAATCTCAAAGCAAAGGAGAGACTACAGTTCTGTCATTCTGAACCCTCAGAGCTTTCCAGCTGACTCTCAGTCACTGAAGCCAGCAGTAGGCTACTGCAACATCAAAGGAAGCAATGCCACCAGCTTGTGCCTCAGACCTAAGCCCAGATCAGGAACTTGAAGAGCTCAGACAAAGGGAGCACTGAGAACTGCCCTGGATCAGACCCCTTTGGGAGCACTGAAAGCTTGCAGTTTCTAGCCTGAGCTGCCTCTGAGGTCCTTGACTAACACAACTTTATACACACCATTTCTTTTTCTGTAGCAGCAGGACCCGCCCAGACACTGTCTCTAGGAGTACACAGAATTCAGCCATAATATAAAGTCTGAAGTCAGGTAGTAGACTGGAGGCATGAGCAACAGCAACAATTTCATAATAAATATTTTTTTTAAGTTAAAAATAGTTTTTGCTAAATAAGAGTCTAGAGGAAAAGTGAACAAGAAATGAGAAACAAACGAAAGAATTGGCAAGGAGTTGATAGTCTGGCACAAGATATCTCCTCTAGGCTCAACCCTCCACTCACAGATGACCACTCAGGTTGGGTACCAACCTCTGTCCTAGACCAATCACTCTCTGGACCTGGCATCGGCTATACAAAGTCACTAGCCTTACTTTCTCCTCCAGAGCCATCTGGGTCCAACGGGCAGATCTAGATTCTCTGTGAAAGATGGGTTTGAGAGGGAAGAGGATAGGTTCAAGAAGGCAAGAGCTAATGAGGCACTGAATTGGGATGGTTGTGATATGAGTGAAGAAAAGAGTACAGATGTTGGAAAAGTTACGTAAGTAAAATCAGCAAGACTTGACAACTGATTGGACATGGGAGAAAAATGAGTGATGTGGCAATGATGACTGCTAGATTGAAATCCTGAATGAATGGAAGTAAATAGGGAAACTAGAGGAGGGATGGATTTAGGGGAAAAGATAATGGGTCATGTTTCAGGCATGCTAGGTTTAAAATACATATGGGACATAAAAATGGTAATGCAAGAAAGAAATTGAAGATGCAAGACTGGAGCTCAGGAACAAGAAGAAGGATGGATTTGTAGATTTAAGAGTCATCTCTGCGGGAATAATGAGGTCACCAAGAGAATAGAGAGGAAAGAGAAGACAGCATAGGGCGGAGGCCTGGGGTATACTCACTTTATTGGAACTGGGACATGGCTGAAGATCCTAAAAAGGAGACCAAGAAAGATCCATTGTGTCACCTAGAGGAATAGGAAGAGAACCAGAGAAGAATTGTAATGAAAACCCAGGTAGGAAAGTTTTCATAAGGAAAGAGTGGCTAACAATGGTAAATACTTTAGAGAGGAAGAGAAAACAGACAGTAAAGATGCCTCATATACTATTTGGTACAAAGGAAAAGGGGTAGAAGACAAGACAAGAGGAAAAGGTTGGGTATATATCAAATGCCCAAGCAGATACACGAGCAGTAAAATTCTTTAAAGAGAGAAGGAAAATGGGCAAATAATTCCAAAAATGGTACAATGTGATATTCTAATTAGTAAAAGAAAATTGACCCCAAAACTTCTAATGAAAAAAATAACTGTTAAATAAATTATTCATCTTCCCCAAAATAAAATTACACTAAGAAACCTTAGAATGAGTCAAAACAGAAACAAAAAAGGAAGTAAGAAAATAATAAAAGAAATTAGGACAAAATTTAGGGCAAAAATCAGAAGTTGTAGATGAAATCAACAAGACAAATAGGAAAAATGATTATTTTTTAATATCACAGAGAATCTCTTCAAGAAGATAAAATTTAAAGATATATTAAGAAAGTTCATACCCTTTCACTCAGAGATTTCATTAGTAGATGTATATTCCAAGGACCAAAAAATGCATAGCAGAACTTTCTGTAACAGCAAAGAATTGGAAATAAATTAAATGCCCATTGATTGGGGACTGGCTAAACAAATTGTGTAAGATTCTCTGGAATATAAATATTAAATATGATAATAATAAATAAGTATTCAATAATACAAAGTAATAAATAAGTGTTAAAAATGATGAATACAAAGATTATAGGAAGAGATGGGAAAAATCAATCAGCAAATATTTTATATGCAAAATAAAGTGGGCAGAGCAAGGAAAATAATACACACCATGACAATACTATAATAAACAGAACAACAAAAATAAAAATTATAACACTGCAATTATAACTAAACTTGGTCCCCAGTATAGGGAATAGGGAAGGAATCTCCACACCAGGAAAACTTGAATTCAAATTCTACCTCTGAAACATATCGGCTCTTCGACTATGGACTTCGACTTAACCTCTCAGTGCTCTAAGCCAGGAGCAAGAAACCTCCTCTAAGCAAATCTCTAAGACTTTGAGTTTCAGAGGAGGTCTAGACCTGCCTAGGTAAAGAGTTTTGTCATTCCAGAATTTTCTAAAACAATGAAGTCACAGGTTCCATCCCTGTCCCTAAGTTTGATCCCAAAGAAGAGATAGGATAATGAACCTCTCTTCCTTGTTTGAGGGGGGAAAGGGGAACAATGTATGGTATCACTGTATATGCTGTCAGAAAATCAATTTGTTGTTCAGTTTCTTTGTTATGTAGGTTGGCCCTCCAAAATGGAAGATATAAATTAAAAACAAAAGATATAAATGAAAATTAATAATGAAAAGAGAAAACAGAGGGGAGCATGGTATTTGACCAAAAGAGGCTTTAAAAAAGAGAAACACAACGAAAGTAAAGAAGTACAGTTAGCAAGAAGAAAGGACTAAAAGATGAATCCCATGCTCTCATGCTTCTAGGAAAAGTCTAGGAAAAGAAAAAGACTATTAATAAACTTTCTTAGTCATTGAGGACAAAAGGGATAACAAAAACATGTAGGGGCAAAAAAAGATTTAAGGGGCTACAGTTTTAAGATATTTAATAATAAGATATTTAACAATAAAATATTTAAAAGAAGGAAAATGATCACTTTATATATTAATACACCATAGACTATAACACATGGTTTTTCATAAGTAAATAAAGATTGTCCAAGGGTGGGGAGTGGGTAGGTAACATAGAAAGAAGTGACATAGGAAAAACAAGAGATTGCTGGAGTGGGGACTGATGGTTATAAGAGATATACTACTACCTGGTCTAGATTGGAGCAGAGAGGGGGAAGTGTCTATTCTGTCTCTCTTCCTGCCTTAAGGGATGAGGGAGATACTATAATAAAGTAGAAAAAAAAGAAGGGGTAGGAGAGTCTGAAGGGGATGGAGCTAGAGTTGGGTTCTATCCTAAGAGGGAGAAATGATGGTACAGGGTGAAAATCAAGGTGCATTCTCACAGAAGCTGTAGGAAGTAATAGGGTCCTCATAATGGTTTTTGGTTTGGGAGAAATCGAACTCAAATGACCCTCTTTTCCAAACAAAGATTGTGCTTCCAAGATCCACATCCTTTCCCAAAAGAGGGAGTATGTGGGTCACTGGGGCTAACCAGTATGAAAGGCCAGTAAACAGCAGGCTTCCTCTTCAGCATAGATTTGGGGCTAGAAAGGACCTTGCAGGTTACCTAGCCAACCCTCTCATTTTATTGACCTGGGAACTAAAGGCCTAGAAAGGCTAAGCAACTTGCCCATAATCATACAATTAAGTGGTATAACCAGGTTTTGAACTCAAGTCCTCTGACTTACAATCTAGACCTCTTTTCAATGTGGCATGTTCCTTTATGTTTAATACCTCTGGGAGTGAGGGTCCTCAGAAGGCCCATCCAAAACTCCCCACAAATTTTAATCTATCTAGGTCTAGGTAGAACTAGATATAGCTATAGATAGAGACAAATAGTCATACATGCAAATGGATGGTGATATCATTAGTTTTGGAGTTCCAACAATGAAGGCGTCAACCCATGCATGCCTGAGTATCCTATATAACTCTTGTTCATGTTCTCCCAAAAGTCCGCTACAGGCTGTCCAACCAACATGCTGGAAGCCTTCCTTAATTTCTCCCAACATTGTGAAGGTGAGCATTCTGATTTTCTACCTGTCAACCAATACTTGTGATCAGCATCTCTCCATTTCCCTCTCTCTGTCTGTCTTTTTCACATGTGTGTGTATAACAGACATGCATTATGTGTGTGCACGTGTGTGCATATGCATGTATACACATTTATGTATGCATGGCTATATTGACATGTATGTACATACATACATTTGTATGTGTGTGTATATATACAGACACATCTATATAAACCTATATACATACATTTCATATATAGACATACATAACTATATACACGGACACATCAATAATATGGAGCAGTTAGGTACAGTGGACAGAGTGCCAAGAGAGGAGTCAGGAAGACTTATCTTCCCAAGTTCAAATCTGGCCTCAGATACTTCTTAGTTATATAACCCTGGGCGAGTCACTTAAACCTGTTTGCCTCAATTACTTCATTTGAAAAATGAACCAAAGAAGGAAATGGCAAACGACTCCACTATCTCTGCCAAGAAAACTCCAAATGGGGTCATGAAGAGTCAAACACAACTAATTAACTCAACAGTAAGTAACACAAATAATTCTAAATATGAATAGATCAAATTCACTCCAATAAAATGAAGAGAATAGTAAGATGAATAAGAAAACCAAGTCCATTAACTTCCTACGTATAAGAAACTTGTTTTAAAAATAAAGATTATATATATACATATATATTATAAATATTATATATACATAAATATAATAAATAAAATATATATATATTATAATTACACTATATTAGTGTAAGTACTACCTTGATGTTAGCTACCTTTATTATTATTGTTAATATAGTCAACAAGGGGCTGGCCTTGAAGCAAGGAAGATTTGTGTTCAAATCCTGACTGGTGATTACTAGCTGCGTTACTATGGGTAAGGTACTTAGCCCCTCAGTTTTACTAGGCAAACTCTCTTAGACTATAGGTTAGAGATAAATCTTAGATTTGTACTGAATAATTGCTACACCAAGGATTATTCACACTGATGGTAACACAATGAAAGAAATTATCATCGAATGTTCATGTAGAAAATGGCATCATGTCTAAGTCCCTAAAGGAAAAATTAAACGAATTGCAAAAAGACATAGAAATAATACCTATATAATTACACTTATTAGATATATATAATTATAAAGGAGACTTTAATGTTTCTCTTTAAGAACCAGATAAATGTAACAGAAAGATAATCAGAAAGGAAATTAAATATAAAGCTGAACAGACTGCTGGAAAAATTAGATTTGAAAGATTTATGATGAGTTTTGAATGGGAATATTAATAATACTAGAATATATACACATGTGTGCATATTTCTCAGAATTACAGAGAACTGTTGCAGAAATTAATCTTGTAACATGATACAGATAAATCATCAGTACATTTTGAAAGGATTTCAATGAGCAGAGCTGGGAGGGAAGGATCATAAAATCACAACTTTAGAGGTAGAAGGGAACTTTGAGATCACCAAATCCAATTCTCCCACTTTTTGGATGAGAAAACCCATCTAAAATCCTCAAGAGATGAAATCACTTCCACAAGGTCCAACAGCAAGTAAGAAAAAGAGTAGAATTTGAAGTCAGGTTCTCTGGCTCCATACGTAACATTCTTTCTACTGAATAGATGATAACATGAGTAAGCTTAGAGTCATTGAAAGTTGAGATGAATTCAGGGAATGATGTAGTGGAGAAATATAGCAGAAGATAAAGCTGGAATAGAAAATAGATCATTTTGAGCCTTGAATACCAGTCTGAGTAGAGCCGTCTGGCTTTTATTCATTGATTGTGAATGGCAGAGAACCACTGAGGGTTTTGAAAATGAGAACACTGAGATCAGAGATGCTCTAGAAAGGATATCCAGGTAATGTATGAAAGACACTAAAGTCCTATTCCAGTGTATTATTGTGGTGCAGAGATGACCTCGGGTTCTTGAAAGCTGTGTCAATGCAACACAATTTTGGTCAAATTCTACACAAAGCTGGAAAGGTTTTGAGTACTGGCTTTGCAGATGGCAATGTGTCTATTATTTGAGGATCAATCTCAAGTATGTGGCACCACAGTTCATGGAGTGCCAGGTCTGGAGTCAGGAAGACCCATTTTCCTGAGTTCAGATCTGACCTCAGACATTAACTGGGTGATCCTGAGCAAGTCATTTAATTCCAATTGCCTTCCCCCATCAAAAAAAAAAAGTCTTATTGGATTGAATCAGCTTATGAGATGATGATGTTGATGATGATGATGATGATGATGACGATAACAACAGCAATTTACCAAAGATAGCATGATTTAGTGAATAGAGGACTGATTTGGAGTCAGAATGATCTGAGTTCAAATTCTGCTTTTGTCTATTGTCTGTGAAACCCTGGGCAAGTCACTTAACCTCTCAATGCCTGTGAAAAGTCTCTAAGAGTGTAAGTTACAAAAGAATTGCTGAGGTTCATCAGTGAAGGGATTTTTCACATTGAGAGTTCCCCACACTGATGACACCAGTCATCAGTGGTCCAGATAACAGCAACAGAAGCAGCAATGTAACGACGACAACAAGTGCATCTCATCTGTCTATAGTACTAACAAGAGCTGTCTGTTTAATAGGGACAATGCTGGAGGGGATTCCAACATGTCACATGTGAAGCATCACTATTATAATGACTCTAGGACCCTAAATGAGGCAGGTAGGTGTGTTAGCCAGACCTGGGGTCAGGTTAACCTGAGTTCAAATCCAGCCTCGGATATTTACTAGTTGTGTGATCCTGGCCATGTCATTTTGCTGTGTTTGCCTCAGTTTCCTCATCTGTAAAAGGAGCTGAGGAAGGAAATGGTAAACCACTCCTGTATCATTGCCAAGAAAACCCCAAATGGGATCACAGAGAGTTGGACATGAGTGTAACTGATAAGAAAAACAGAAACCTCTCCACCCAAGGCAAATGGACTGGTCAGGAAGATAATGAGATTCAAATAGGTTGGTCAATGAAATACTGAAACTAACAGGGGCCTCTCCGCCCTGGCCAAATGGGCTGATCAATGAAATAATGATGAACCTAGATATGTACAAAACTCTGAGCTACCATTCCTTGCCTACATGTCACTGGGTACCTCACCTTTTTGTCCCTGATCTCCCTGTCCATGGCAGGTTTTCCTCTATAAAATCCCTGGCTTATCCTGGCTGGGGTACAACCTCTCTTAAGGAGGAGCCTGCTTGGTATGTTACCTGGAATAAACATTTACTTTATTTGGAGATAGCCTGAGTGAATTCATTTGAAATCACTCACTCACACACACACACACACACAACTTGTGCCTCAACCAAATAACTGAACAACAAAGGACTCTAAACCTCTCCAATCAGGTAGGAGAAATCAATGTCCTGGGATCACAGATTTAGAGGTAGAAGTCACCCAACAGGTCAAGCTTAGCCACCTTATTTTATAGTTTAAAAAAATGAGACTTCGAATATGTGACTTACCTCTGGTTACAGTCAAAACCACCCTGGTAGGAAGAGCAAGGGGAGCTCACTGATCAGTGTTATCCAAGGGTTGTCCTTTGCCATCACAGCCACAGAAGCAGTCATAGAAAGCATAATCCAAGAAGGCATTCTTTCCTGTCACTTGGTTAACCATCGATTTCAATTGCCACAACCTCCCCTGCACAGTGGGTACTCCTGTAAGACAGTCCGGTGGTATGTGGTGAGACATGCACAGCCAGAAACACTGTCTCAACCTGCCCCAAGCTCTCCCTGATGTGAGCATTGGTAAAGATGTAGTTGGTCTTTTCCCTTACCCTTTCAGAATTTTTGGTAGAAAATCTTGGACCTTGTAAGAAGTGAGAAAGAGATGGAGAGAGGGGGATGGGGATGGGGACAAAGGGGAGAATGAGGTGGGGGAGGGAGAAAGAAAGGGAGAGACAGAAGGAGAGAGACAGAGAGAGAGAGGGGGAGGGGAGAGATAGGGAGAGAGAGACAGGGAAGGGGGGAGGATGAGGTAAAGAATGAAGGGGGAGGGGGAGAGAGGGAGAGAAAGAGAAGGAGACATAGAGAGAGAAGGGACAAGAGGGAGAATGAGGCAGAGAGGTGGGAAGGAGGGAGAGAGAGTCAGAGAGACAGAGAGAAACACACAGAGACCAGTAGGATCATAGATAAGGTTTCCACGTTGCCCATTTGAAGTATAATGTTCCTGAATTTCAATATTATGCCACTTTTGCTAAGTACTAAAGTGACAGCAGTTGATCCTGCCCACAGCTTTGCCTGTGACAGGTACATTGAGTGATTCCAGGAATTGTAAGAACACCAGGTTAACAGTCAAGAACCTGGGGTTTTGTCCCAGAGTTTCTATTTCTTCCCAAAATAATCTGGGCTATTCATTTACTTTCACCATTCCTTTGTACCTTTTTCTATAAAATTAAGAACTTGTACTAGAAAATCTTTCCGGTCCCTCATAGCTTGACATCTCTGATACTCTTTTCAAGTCCCTCACAGATCTAACATTCTGCATTCTAAGGTCCTATGTCCTGAGAAGGTGCTGAAGGGAGAGAGAAGCAAAATGAACTACAGGGCCTCATTGTGCTCGTCCTTTGTTGCTGAAGATAACCATGCCATCAGAGAAATGATGACATGACTTGCACTTGACTTTGTTTTGGGTGAGGGAGGGCTGTGCAGGTTCTCATACAAAGAGGCAGACTAAGGGAACAGAACCTATGCCTGGAACAGCCTTCTGAAAAAGTTATCTTTTTCCAAAGAAGCAAATAAAAGCAGTTGCATTCTTCCTTCTTTAATCTTCTTTTATCTTTTTTTTCCACCTTTCTTCTCTTTCTTTTTCTCCTTGTAGTATCATGGTATACTAAGAACATGTTCTTAGATGAGAAAATTTGGAAAAAAGAGAGACAACAGATGGAGAGCAGTTGGGTAAATATCAATGGAGGAAAAACCAGAATATTGTCATTGGAATATACTACAATCCCCCTAAACAGAAAGAAGAAATAGATGAGGAAGATACAGAAGATTCCAAGCCTGGTCTGATCATTTCTTCCCTTGCCTGAATGATCGTTTCAGTCACCGAAAAAGACAAATCTATTCTTTTCTTCAAGGAATAACTAGGGACTGGAGCAGAAATGACTGGAACCTTGGAGGGAAGTTACCACTCCATTTTTGAGGAGTCAGTTAATAGATATTTATTAAGCACCTACTATGTGCTAAGCGCTTCATAGGACAATGAGAAGGACAAGAAAGTCAAGCATAATCTCACATGCAACCTGGATTTCAAAGAGTTTAGGGGGCAGAAGAAAGGCAGAATCCCATATCCTAAAATTCTCTTATTATACATTAGAAATTGTCCCACCCTCAAGAAATTCACATTCAAATAGGGGAAGATAAGGCACACCCAAGGGCCAGCATTGGAAAGCCAGGTTCAGGGGGGCCTGGGAAGGAGGCAAGGGTATGAGCATAACAGAAGGGTCCGGCACTTTCCAGGAAGCAAATGGTGGCCTAGTACTTGACAACATAGGCTTACCTGTCAAAGGCAGGGGAGGGGAATCCAAGTCCCAGTGGGCCATAGGGCAAGAGGCATGGAGTGGGGCTGGCTGGGATGTGTGGTGGCCTGGCTCTGGACAGGGTAGGATGACGGCTCACCTATCAGTCCAGGGTTCTAGATGGAGGAGTTCAAGTTCCAGTGAGAGATGGAGGTGAGCCAGAGTACAGATAGCATGGTTTAGAACTTGACCAGGTCTTCAACATATCAAAACTCCAGGGAAATTCATAGAATTCCCTTAAACAGACTTAAAAACCTTGGATTCTGTGACTAAAAGTAACCCTGAGGAATTCTGTTCTCCAGTTGCCTGATTCCATTCACTGGTAAGGGTCAGATTTACACTGACTCATTGTCCTCAGAAGGAATGTGCTCCAACCAACACCAGAAGGCACTCTTGCCCAATGCCAATCTACCTCTGGCTCTCTGAAACCTGGCCACCTCTTACCCCTTGTTCTGTACCTTTCATGGATGGCAATGCTCATCTAGTTAACAGACCCCTTAGAAGGGTTGGCTTATGTAGATTTATCTGGTTAAGACCCTCAGCTCAGTCCCCTTCCTATTCTGCCCAGTTCCCTTCTCTGCTGCGTTTCAATGAAAGTCCATCACATAAGCATGGCATAATGCATACAGTTATATGTCAACAAGCATTTAAAAGTAAAAAGAAATAAACCTAGGTATGCTGAATATTTAGTCTGAATCCATGACTTCTTTCCACACTAGGGTCTGCAGGCAAGCCAAAATCCAAGACTTTAAGGAATATATTTCATTCAGGTGCTCATATTCAAATACCCACATTCAGACCAAAACTCCATTTAAAAAAAAAGACAAACTTTGGGTCCTCAGGCTTAAGCTCCTTCATATGGGTAGCTCCCACCCCTTCTTCCCACCCTTCCCCACTTAAGATCTTGATTAGACTCTGATACCTCCTTGGGAAATCTCATCTCCCTTCTGCTGCCTATTATTCTCTGTCCATTCCTCCTCTTGCTGCCTGCACATCCACTTCTCGACTCTCGACCTCACCACTAAAGTCTCATGCAGACTGGATCCATGCTCATGGCCATTTTGCCTCCTCTGCCCTGTTCCTGAAATGTGGCACTGCCCCCTGTCCTCTGGCACATCTCAAAGGCTTCTCCTCTCTTTGGTTCTTGCCATATGATCTCAGCTTAGACAGGTATCCATCAGACTCTGACAGATTCCCTCCTCTCTCCCTGTCCCTACTTCTGCTTTCCAGCTCCAGGAACATTTCTTCCCCTTTAGTTACACCAAGAAAGAGAGAGCAGATCAGTCAGAGGAAGAGTTCTAGGACAGCATTTTTTAAAATCGGCTTCAAGATACAAGATGCAAAAGACAGCATTTTACTCCCAAAGAGGACTATGGATATTAGTGGAATGTAGGCTCAGTTGGAAGCCAACAGTGTGACGTGGCAGCCTCAAAGCCTCTAAGAAGGGATATAGCTTCCAGGAACAGTGTGACACTGCATACTATGGCCTGATTAGACTACATGTGAAATATAATGTTCAGTTCAGGGTGTTACGATTTAGGAAAGGCATTGTTTGAGAAGGTGAAAAACATACAGAAAAGGGCAACCAAACGATTATGTGATAGATTCCAAAATCAGCCAAAGGAAATGGGGGTGTTTAATCTGGAGCAGATTGAGGGCTACCAGGATACCTACCTTCAAGTATTTGTCATGAAGAAGATGTATTGATCTCCTTAGACCCAGAATGCAGAAGTAGGACCAAAGTGGGAAAATTACAGAGATGGGTTAAGGCTCAATATAAAGCTCAATTTCCAAATAATTAGAGTTGTCCAAAAATGTTATGGGCTCTCTCAAGTGGCAGTGGGTTCCCCTTCACTAGAGATCTTTAAATGAAGGCCAATTAACCATTTGTCACATAGGATGTAGACGGGTCATTTTTCAGGTATAGGTTGGACCAAGAGGCATCTGAGCTCTCTTCTAACTGAAATCCTTCGAATGGTTAATTAATGTCTTTCATCTAAAATGAGTTATGACTTTGTGATTCTAAATATGACTTGAGAGTCCCCATTCAATTATTTAATGAACCCTCAAACATGTTCAATATCTGTTACTCTGGCTCTGGTTGCCAGAGCTCCCCATTGCCACACTCGAGAGTCCCCAGATGTTTTCCATTTCCTGGCCACACCTTCATTAGATACTATATCTAGAAGTACAAAAAATCCTAGAAATCCTCTATCATCACTCTTGCCATTTTGCAGAAAAGGAAGCTAGATCCTAGAAAGGTTAAGTAATTTGCTTGACATCACATAGGTTATGAGAAGCATAATCAGGATTGAAGCCAAGGTCTGCTGATTCCACACCCAGGGCTCCACCCACTTTACCAGTCTGCCTCTGCCTGCTTGAAAACCATTCCCCTCTACTCTTGTCCTAAGGAAGGGGACATATTTAGTAGCTCTTTAATAAGGTTCTAGTTACTTAAGGTGAGACATTTACTAACCCTTTGCTAAAGTGTTAGTTAATTAAGATGAGAACTTCAGTCACTGGCAGGCTTTTTAGGGGAGATGCTTTGGGGGGTAGGAAATCCTCTCAATGCCCCTTCATCTTTCCTTATGCAAGCGTCTTCCTCCCCAACCCTGACCCAACTCTAAGGTCTGTGGGTTAAGAATTCATGGTAAAAAGTCATGGTTCAGAAGTTATAAGGTTGGCACTTACCGAGTACCAGGAACTAGCACAGCACAAGTACTGTCTTTATCTTATTGACTGTGGGAAAAAGATAAGTAGGGAAAAAAGAAATAGGGAGATGGGGACAGGGAAGGAAGATGGAATGGAAAAAAAATCAGTACCTTTCAATTTTTCTTTCAGACCAGATCCTGCTATTCTAGTCACCTCCCACCTAACCCTACCCCACCCATTTCTGAGAAGGGCCCTGCATTTCCAGCTCCTATTTTCCTTAGGTTCAGCCCTCACCACAGTCTTTCTCAAGGTCAGTCTCAATATGGACCCCCTATCTTCTAGGAAGGCAGTCCCTCCCCACACTGTGCATCCCATGATGAATTCTTTTCACCCATAAATTTTTTTCACCACCTCAAACTAAGCGGTGTGACCCAAACAGCACTGAAGGCAAAGAAAATTCCACTTGTCACAGACCAGAGCTTTTAGTTGAGCCTGATGCATTATTTTAAAGCTTCCTGCCTGGTTCCCTCCAGGCCCTGGGATATATCCTTATTTCATAACTGAGTAAGGCTTCCTTTTCTCATCTTATTTCACCTCTCTTTTTTATGGAAGTCATTAATTCTAAGTTAGCATTGTACCCAGAACCACCCTGTGGCATACCAAGAGGGACCTTAGAATTTAGAATTGAAAGGAACCTTGAATATTGGTTAATCAAATTCTCTTATTTTAGATAAGGAAACTGAGATCCAACTTTGAGAGAGGTTCCTGAGGTCCTGGTAATAAGAAAGTAGGAGAGAGTTCCCTGGCTTCTCCATGTCTAAGAGCCAGCTCATCCCCCGATGCCAACTCCCATCTAACTGAAACTCTGGATTCCAGAGACATTCCCAAAGGTGACAAGGACCTGAGCTTCAGTGGCCCAGGAAAGTTGACTCCTCTGCTTATGAATGTAGGGTCCTTCAGGAGGTCCTATCTTCTCCCACACTTTCTTTCTTTGCTTTCTCTTCTTCCCTAATCTCCTGACCTACCCCAACCCCAGTGTCTCTGATTAGGATGGCAGTGCTCCCCTGGCAATACTTGGACAGAGGATATTTGGGAGGAAAGAACCAAGGCTGAAAGGGATGAAACAGAAAGCAAAAATGTGATCCTAGGTGAAGAAGGCATTTTATTTGACTTGTCACAGAATGGAAAGCTACATCAAACAGGGAAGAAAGTACATCAAACAAGGAAGAAAATATGGGACTGACTCCTGAGGGCTACAGTGGTTATGATAATAATACCTTTCAAGATCAACAGAGACAGACAGGCTGATAAGTAAACTACAGACTATGGGACTGCAGGATCAATGCACTGGGCTGGGTTAGGTTGGGCTGGTCTCCCAGGAAACTTCCAGGGGTCCTTCAAACCACAACCTGGAGCTCTTCTCCCCAATCCCTGTTAGGAAGTAGGGAAATACATGAATAACAGCTGGGACTCTTGGAACCCAGTCCAAAGCAGTGATCTCCCTCTAATTTGAAAGGAGAAGCCAGGCAAGGCATCAGGGAGAAAGGACTTGGTTTACAGGGGAAAGACTTGGATTTGAGTCCCTGCTCTGTCAATGACCAGCTGTGTGACCCTGGTTAAACCCCCATCAGCTCTCTGAATCTCATCTTCGAAACAAAAGGGTCTAACTAGATAATGTTCAAAAGTCCCTTTCAGCTCCAAATCCTGGGATCCATGATCATCCTTCTCAGTAGTATCTTATCCTTCACTATCTCCCACACAGCTCATCTTACCCCATTCATATTTTACCCTTCATAGTAGGGGTATCCTGCACAAGAAATTCCATTCACCTGAGGTCCTTCTTCCTGGGGATGAGAAACCCAAATGGCAGCAAGTCCTGAGATTCTTCCTGCTGGTGCTGAGTCTCATTTATATTGGCCATCATACCATCATCTTACAGCCTTCTTTCCACAGTACTGACAGTGCTAATTACAGCTTTGGCTACGTTTCTTCTGTGGTACAAACCTCCTTCTTCCCTTTCCAGGTCCCCTGTAGGTGTTTTATGTGTAAGACCAATTGTTTTCCAAAGCATATCATGTTGGTTTTCCTGGAAAAGGGCCAATAAAAGATAAACTCGGGGTCAGGAAGTTGTTTCTGATACTGGACTATTGGCATCCTCTGACATTCTTAGTATTCTCTTTTCTTAAATTGAAGCACTGCCTCTGTAAACAAGGGAACTCAGAGGTACTTGCTCTTCCCTAATCTCCACACAAGCACACAGTTTGGACCAAGTTTGATAAGGGACTCCCTTATCTCTTACTTATCATCTTACTCTTATTTATCAGCTTAAATCCTCTATCTTGGCATCCTAGCGACAGTTTTAATCATGTTAAATTAGAATATGGCTCACAAGTGTAGGAGTTTAAAAAAAATGTATTCAATTCACAGTATGAATCAGCTTATGGGACAAGTAATTTATTCCTACAAACAAAGGCACAGTAAACATAAAAGATTGGCAGAACATATTAACAGAACAATTAGGACAGAATTCAGTAACATGACATAACTGCTGTTACAATCTTCTAGGAGACTGATACTTAAATATGATCAGAGGATAATTTCCAGGCTTACTAAGTAGTCATCTTAATTTTCACACCATCTCCTAACTGCCTTGACAAGATGCCTAGATGCCTAGAAAGATGGTCAGGCTTGAATCAGTCCTTGGTATCCACTCCTCTGATTTAGAAACCTCCTCTGCCATCAGTTAGCTCCAACCTGGTGAGATCCAACATGCCTAGACCTCTCAAACTCACAAGAATGCTTCTAAGACTGGACACATCCATCTTGGGCACCCATTCACCTAAGATCAAGAGACAGGAGACACAAAAGAGGCAAAGGCTATACCAGGGAATCATGGCTAAGCCATGCCTCATGGCCATGGAAGTCAGGGGGTAGATGGAGGTAATTGACCTTAGCCCACCTAACCCCTGGAAACTATCTGAAAAAAGTCCTCTCTGGATTTGCAGTCACAAATTAAGAGAGGAAAGAGTAAAAGGGGAGAGTTAGAGCAATCCCTTTTGTACATGCATTGAGTTATCATCCCCTCTGTCTCAGCAGTCAGTTAAGAGACTCTTTTCCAGCTAGATACAAGCCCCTCTGTAATAAGCTAAGTCACTCCTGCCTGAAGGCTGGCTTGGTCAACTCAAATCAGTAATGACAAGTTAAGGCCCTTGTTAAAATTGATCAATAGGAAAAAACACCTGCCAAAGGGACTTGCAATGTTTACCTGTTATAACTTACCTTAAGGGCCATAACTTCTATTAAAAGGGAAGCTATTCTCAGTAAATAGTTGAATTAAACCTGGAATCTTGTCAGCCAGCTGCAGTTTAGGGACTGAGCTAAGTCACCCTAAGGGTCTTAAAGGACAGATCAAGTTCCCTCAGCCTGGGAGTGTAAATATAAATACATAATTTATAGGTGTGTATTCACATATATAGGCAGCTAGCCTGGAATCAGGAAGACTTATCTTCCTGAGTTCAAATCTGGCCTCAGACTAAGTCACTTCACCTTATTTGCCTCAGTTTTCTCATCTGTCAAATGATCTGGAGAAGGAAATGGCAAACACCTCCAGTATCTCTGCCAAGTAAACCTCAAATGGGGTCAATGGACTGGAAAAAGAAAACTAAACAGTAAATTCACATATACATATACATATTGGGGTGGATAAAATTATATGTGTATGTGTACTCATATCTGTATACATATATGTTTTGGGAGCTTATGTCTATGACTTTATAAATAAATATGGTACAGGTGCAGCCATTTCATTTTGATGAGCCTCAGGTAAGTACATTTGGGAAATGTTCCTTTCCACAACAAGGATTTAGAAAGGAGTAAGCATGATAGAAAAGGTTTGCATTGTTTGTTTGTTTTTTTATCTTAATTCCATGTTATTAAAGCTATGTGACTGCAATACGCTATATACTATGTGGGGATAAAAATTATTTAACCTAATAAGAAAGACTGAGGCAGAGCCAATGGCACTTTATTAAAGGCTCTATGGTCCCCTCTAATGAATTGGACCCCAGATCTTCCTCGTGATCTGAGATGCCCCCTCCTTTCAAGGCCCTATTTTTATAGGGTTAGATATCCAGACATTTAAGAACAGTTCTACCAAACACAAAATAATTCCATTGACTGACATATGATACATAGGTTAAAATAAGCAAAACAATGTGTCAGTAGGGTCACAGGTTGGGAAAAGCAGGAAATACCTCTGCTGACTAAGTAGTCACAAGATGGATGGGTTTCTCCTTAGGAACTAGACATACATTCTAAGAACATAATGCGGGGTCAGGGAGGGAGGACTTGCCATACCATGCCACCACCCATGCTTGGTTTTGTCATGGAATTTGAGTAAAGCGGGATGGAGATATCTTTGTCAGCATTTCTTATGGTTGTGCAAATGAGTTCCATAGCTGGCAAACAAGTAATGAAAATTAAATTAGAGCTTGAAACATGTCATAGGGCCCTTCTATTAGCATCTATATTCTTATGTGACTTATACAACATATGGATTAATACATTACTTATTCTTGCCCAAATATGCAAAAGAAGCATGGCAAAATACAGAATCTTATTGGTTGATAGACCTTGCTCTTGAAGGACAAAAATTACATTACGGGGGAGGGGGAAGGGTCACAGATTGAGTGAATTATGGGGCATCAGCACTAAGTGGTCATAATATGTTCCTAAGATGATCACCTACTCATGTTGAACAAGAGAGAATGGTCCAGAAGCAAAAAAATAAATTAGGTGACTTTCCATATAGTTAAGCCATCTCCATCACATTGCGCTTGGTCACTATGACCAGGAAAAACAAGGGTTTTTCTAGTTAACTTATGATTAAGGGGTGAACTTACAATTGGCAGCTCACAGCTCCGGGGCCAAATACACAGAACTTATAATCACTATCCTTTCAGAATCATTTCTTTGATCAATATTTTGTTTCCTAAAAAAGATGGGAACCTAAGAGCCAGGGGAAAATAATGCACATGGTAAGGCACATGTTGGGGACAGGAAAACTCACCAGGATCTATTTAGGCTGACAATCCACTACAGTGTTTAATCACTGTGTTGGCATGGAAAATCTAAAGAAACAGCTGAAGGAAAACACCAAAGGGTACCTGTCTCAGGCACTGTGTTCTGGGTTCATCCAAACCCTTTGATTGGATTTTTACCAAAGAAACTACATATATAGGTCAATATACCAAGTAAATACTACAATACGGTATTACTTAAGAAATCTATTGGGAACAAGTAAAAAGGATAGATATAGATAGATAGATAGATAGATAGATAGATAGATAGATAGATAGATGTATACACATATATACATATATATCAATATCAGTGTGCTTAAGCATGTGCATATGAATTATAACGTACTGTTATGCTATAGTGAGAGCCCAGTTGAGATTATGTAACAAAAGTGTAGTAGACCCAGTCAGCAATCTTTTGATTCTCTCCACTCCTTACAGTAGCATGTGAGTAGGAGCAAAGGTAATGGATGATGGGAGCAATCAAAAAGGGAAGTTTAGCAGGATGAGATTGGTGATAAGGTTAAGAGACAAGGGACTTGAGAGAAAGAAACAGAGTAGAGTTGAATTAGTTCACCAAGAAGTCAACGTGTAGGGATTTGGCCTGGCAAAGAACTGAGGGATGGAGGAAGTAGAAGCCATAGTGACTCCAAAGAATAGGATTAGGGGAAGCAAGACAGAGAGTGAAGTAGAATGACAATAGGTTATTATCAACTAGGGGAATTTTGGAGTTCACAAACATGGAAGTAATGTTTTTTCTGTGTGATGGCAAGATCAAAGGTATGAATATCTCTGTATGTAGATTAGGTGGAGTGAATAATTAGGTCATGGGAAATGAGAGTTGAGGAACTTGGAGGTCAGGGTGTTTGAGAGAGTATTAATATATTTGTTGAAGTTCCCTGTTATGAAGGCAGGGGGAAAGACTGAGCTAGGCACTAAACTCATGTAAGAAAGAAGAGTGCACCAGAGGTCAGTAGGGTAAAGCCACTGTGATTGGATGATAAATATGGATTGAGTGAACCTCAAAAGAAGAGATGTTATAAGTGATGATGGCAGAAGAGTCTGAGAGTGGTAATGGGGAGCAAGTAGTATTCCAATTCCCTTATGTTGACTAATAAGTCAGGGGTATGTGTGAAAAGTACAACCAGTGTTGGAAAGGGTGGCCATGCTATGTCATCAGGAGGGAGATGGGTCTCAGTGAGTGCAAAAAGATTGGTGTGAGAAAGGGACAGGTTTAAGATGAAAGCCCAGAGGAAACAAAACTATTGCTTTTTGCAAATGATATGATGGCTTACTAAGAGAACCCTAAAGCATTAACTAAAAGTTAATTGGAACAATAACTTCAGCAAAATTATATGTCATAAAATAAACCATATCCATCATCAGAATTTCTGCTTGTTACAACAAAACCCAGTAAAAGAGATAGAAAGAGTTAAAATACCCACAGAAAATAAAATGCTTGGAAGTCTACCTACTAAGACACACACAGAAACAATATGAATACAACTACAAAACACTTTTTACGCAAATAGACAGTCCTAAATGATTGAAGAAATGTCCATCGCTCATGAGTAAGCTAAGCCAAAACAATAAAAAATGACAATTAAGTTTACCAAGTGCCTTACCAATCAAACTACCAAACTAATGCTTTACAGAGCTGGAAAAATCAATAATACAATTCCTCTGGAGTAACAAAAGGTCAAAGAAGTCAAGGGAAGTAATAGGATTGGAAAAGAATGACACTGAAGTGGAGGCGTAGCACAATCAAATCTCAAAAGAGTAATCCAACAGAAAAGTCAAGCAATGGAATAGACTAGGTACAAAATACATAGGAGCTAACAAACGCAGTAGCCTAATGTTTGATATATCTGAAGACACCAGTGACTGAGGTAAGGACTCACTATTTAACAAAACCTGCTGGCAAAACTGGAAAGTAGTCTGAAAGAAACTAGTATAGACCAAACTCTCATACAGTATACCAAGATAAGTTCCCAATGAGTACATGACTTAGACAAAAAGGATGAAACCATAAGAAAGGGGGTGGGGAAGCATTTTTAATGGTATTTTATTTTTTAAATTACATGTAAAGACAATTTTTAACATTTTTATAAGATTCTGAATTCCAAAATTTTCTCTTTTCCTCCAATCCCTCCTCCCTAAGACAGTAAGCAATTTGATATGTGTAATCATCTAAAACAGATTTCCACATTAGCCATGTTGTGCAAGAAAAACCAAAGGAAAAAAGTATGAGAAAAAAATAAAGTGAAAATAGTATGCTTCGAACTGCATTCGGATTCCATCAGTTGTTTCTCCAGATATGGATAGCATTTTTCATCACGAGTCTTTTGAAATTGTCTTAGATCACTGTATTGCTGAAGTGACTAAGTCAATCATAGTCGATCATTGCACAATGTTGCTGTTACTGTGCACACGATGTTCTCTTGGTTCGGCTCACTTCATTCAACATCAGTTCATGTAAGTCTTTCTAGATTTTTCTGAAATCTACCTGCTCATCATTTCTTAGAGCACAATAGTATTCTATTACACTCAGATATCACAATTTGTTCAGCCGTTCCTCAGTCGATGGCCATCCCTTCAGTTTCCAGTTCTTTACCACCACAAAAAGAGCTGCTGTAAACATTTTTATATATATAGGTCTTTCCCCCTTTTTTTGATCTCTTTGGGATAGTAGTAGTAGTGGTGGTGGTAATGGTGGTAGTAGTAGTAGTAGTAGCAGCAGCAGCATTAGTAGAAGTAGTAGTAGTATTTTGATGTTAATTATTAGACCAAAATGAGCCCAGGCAGCAGAGAATTGATCCATACTTTGTCGCATCTCAGCTTCAGAGGCTGCATTGAGTGCACAATCATCTGCAAACAGAAAGTCATGCACCAACACTCCCTCCACCTTGGTCTTTCTTAACACCAAAAAAATACAGGTGCTCCATCAGCCACCACTACACCATCCATACGTGGAACCACCAATTACAACAAATGGAGAAGTTTTGAATGCTGTGGGTAAGTTCACTTGCCTTGGTAGTGTACTTTCCAGGGATGTAGACAATGGAGTTGATGCATGCATTGTCAGAGCTAGCTCAATGTTTGGGAGGCTCTGAAGAATGGTTTGAGAGAGAAGAGGTATTAGACTGACTACCAAACTAAAGGTCTACAGAGCCGTTGTGCTGACTTCATTGTTATATGCTTGTGAAACACGAATAGTCTACCAGCACCATGACAGGAAACTGAATTGCTTCCACTTGAACTGTCTTAGGAAGATTCTGAGGATCACCTGGCAGGATAAGGTACCAGACACTGAAGTCTTTGTCTGAGCTGAAGTGCTAAGTATTCAAACTATGCTTCAGAGAGCGCAACTCTGGTGGGTTGTTCAAATGCAAAATGTACACTTGCCAAAAAGACTATTTTATGGAGAACTTGCATGGGGCAGGTGATCACATGGTGGCCGGAAGAAACGATACAATGACACTCTTAAGGTCTCTCTCAAGAACTTTGGATTTGACTGTGCAACATGGGAGACACTGGCACAGGACTGCTCAGCATGGCCTGCCCACATAAGAAAAGGTGCTGTGCTCTTTGAGCAAAGTAGAATTGAGATAGCACTAAGTAAACACTGGATGCACAAACTTGGGATATCCACCCCAAATATTCAAACAGACTGTCTGTGCCCAACCTGTGGTAGAGGATTCAGAGCTCATATTGGTCTGATCAGCCATAGTCAGGCACACTGAAATTTCACTTTACAATGATGATGTCATTTTGGTCCTCTTTGAAGATGAAAGACAACAACCAGTAATAGTTGTATTGTTGGATCAAAGGGTATGCACAGTTTAATTACCCTTTGGACATAGTTCCAAACTGCCCTCCAGAATGGTTGGATCAGTTCACAATTCCAACAAGAGTTCATTAGTGTCCCAATTGTCTCACATCTTCTCCAACATTTATCATTTTCCTTTTCTGTCATATTAGCCAATCTGATCACTGTGTACTTCACAGTTATTTTAATTTGTATTTCTCTAATCAATAGTGATTTAAAACATTTGGATGGAAAAAATTTACTAAGAGTTCACTCTCTTCCAGACACTATGTTACATGCCTTACAAAAATTATCTCATTTTGATCCTCACAACAGTGCTGGGAGTTTATAGTTGAGGAAACTGAGATAGATAGAGGTGGATCCCTGGACCTGGAGTGAGGAAAACCTGATTTCAAATCCAGCTTCAGACACTTGACCAGTATCTCACAGCTAAGTGTCAGAGTAAGTGACTTACTCTGAGGCTGGATTTAGGGTTAGGTCTTCCTAATTCCAGGCCCAGTGTTCTCTCTGTTGTGCTATTTAATTGTCTTTAAACAAATAAGAGGGCCAAGGAAAAAAGCCCATTTCAGATCTATAGATCAGACTACAGTATTTGATCATAGTGTAAAGATCATAGAAAATAAAATAGACAGTTTTGATTCAATGAAATATAAAAGATTTTGCACAAACAAAACCAATGCAGCAAAATCAAAAGGAAAGTAGATAATTGTGCGGGGGGAGGGAGGAGAGAAGAGTTCATCAAGTTTCTCTGTAAGAGGACTTATTTCCAAGATATATAAGAAACCAATTCAAATAAGAATTATTGCCCAGCTAATAAATGGTCAAGGGATATGAATTGTCAGTTTTCTAAGGAAGAAATCTAAGCTATAAATAGCCATGTGAAAAATGCTCCAAATAATTACAATAATTAGAGAAATGTAAATTAAAGAACTCTGGAGTTCTACCTCATGATGATGAGATTAACAGAGTTGACAAAAATGAAAAATGACAAATGCTCAAGAAGCTATGGAAATTAATGCATATTAATGCCCTCTTGATGGAGTTGTGAACTGATCCAGTCATTCTGAAAGCAATTTGAAATAATGGCTCCAGAAGTCATCAAATTATGCCTATCTTTTGACCCAATATCACTACTAGTCCTATACTTCAAAGAGAATCAAGACAGAAACAAATAATATGTACCAATATTTGTTATAGCTCTTTTTGAGCTAACAAAGACCTAAAAACCAAGTAGGTGCCCATCAATTAGAGAGTAGATGAGCAAATTATAGTATATAAACGTAATTGAACACTATCATGCTATAAGAAATGATGAATGAGATGATTTCAGAGAAACATGGAAAGACTTGTAGGAACTGATGTAGAGTAAAATAAGCAGAACCAAAAAACAATTGATGTAACAACACCATTGCAAAGACAACTTCGTAAGCTTAAGAACTGAGATCAGTGTAATAACCAACCACAATTTCAGAAGGCCAATGATAGTGCATGCTACTTAACCTCCTGACAGAAAAGTGATGGATTCAGGGTATGAAATACAATATATATTTAGACTTAGTCAATGTGAAAATGTGTTTTGCTGGATTATTGATATTTGTTACAAGAGTTTGTTTTTGTTTTTCCAATGGAGAGGGCAAAGAAGATGGGAAGGAGATAAAATATATTTTTGTTTATTGAAATAATTTTATTAAAAATAAAGTTACATGCTCTTACATTTCATATTTTAAAGTATTATTCAGTTCTGGGAATCTGTGTTTTAAGATCTGTTCCAATTCTTAAATTCTGTATTCCAAAGTTCCTTTCAACTCTGACATTCTATGGTCTCAAAATCTACAACCTTTTCAACTCTAATATCCCAGATTCTAAGGTCTCATCCAAAGCAGCTAAGTGGTGCAGTGGATACAGCACTGGGTTTGGAATCAATAAGATTAGAGTTCAGGTCAGACCTCAGATACTTCCCAGCTGTGTGATACTGGGAAAGTCCCTTAATGCCTATTTACCTCAGTTCCACATCTATAAAATAGGGGCATACTAGGAAAGGAAATAGCAAACCACTCTAGTATCTTTGCCAAGAAAATCCCATGGACAAAAATCCGTGGAATTATGTACAGGTAGAAACAGTTGAACAACAGCTACTACAAGGTCTCATCTAGCTCTGGGATCCAGTTCAACTCAACATTTAATGAGTGCCTATACAAGAAGAATTGCATCTGGTCCTGGAGACACATATTAAAAACAAATGAGTCACTACCCTCAAAGAGTTTGCATTTTTCCAGGGAAAGGAACATGTCTACAAGTAAATAAATGTAAAATTTATTTTAGAAACAGGAATAGAAAGTAACTGCAAAAGTGAGAGAACTGGAACAATTAGGAAAAGTCTTGCCTGGACTGTGGTACCTATGCTATACTTTGAAGGAAGCTAGAGATTGCAAGGGGCGGTGGGGAGTAAGATGGGGAGAGCATTTCAGACAAGGAAGCACTTGTCCATGGAGGCAGAGCTGGAGAATGGTGTACAAGGAACAGATTGGAGACCAGTTGGATTTGAATGGAGACTATATGCAGGGAAATAATATGAAATAAGACCAGAAATAAAGGAAGATGGGGGCCAAAAGCTTTAAATTCCATGCTGAAAACACTGTATTTTATCTTAGAAGCAACAGAGCTATTCATAATTTGGGGGAGAAGGAGAGAGGGTGACATGATCAGACATTTGCTTTAGGAATATCTCGTTGAAAGTTATGTGGGCAGTGGAATAGAAAGAAGGTGGAGATAGGGAGATCACATAAGAATACATTGCAATGAGAGTCTGAAATGGTTTGAGTGGAGATAAGGGGGCAGATGTGAAAAATGTTGTGGAGGTACAGTTAATATCAGTCAACAACATTTATTAAGCACATAATCAATGAGGATACAAAACCAGAAACGAAACATACCTCGCTTCCATTCTAGTGGGAAGATAATATGTATATACATAGATATATACAAAATATATACAATAGAAATACAAGGTAGATTTTTGGCTGTGGGGGACATATTACAGTAGCAGCTGGAAACATTAAGAAAGCTTCATGTGAAAGGTGATGTTTAGACTGAATGTTGAAATAAATTAAGGATTCTTAGAGGTTAATGTGAGGAGTAAGTATATTTCTGGAATGAAAGATACTCAGTACAAAGGCATGTAGATGAGAGGCAGTATTGTGTGTGATAAATGATAAGGAGGCCAGTTTTTCTAGACCAGGGGTGGGGAACCTGTGGCCTTGAGGCCATATGTAGCCCTCTAGGTCCTTCATTGTGGCCTTTTGACTAAGTCTTAAGTTTTACAGAACAAATCCTTTTATTAAGGGGTTTTGTTCTGTGACATTTGGATTCAGTCAAAGGACTACACTTGAGGACCTAGAGGGCCACATATGACTTTGAGGTCATACGTTCTCCCCCCGCCCCAGTCTAGATCAGAGGGCATGTAACTCCCAACTTACGCCAGAGTATTGAGTCACACAGGAGGTGACAACTCCATGTTCAAGGTACTATGTAGGTCAATACTCGTAACATCATATATGACTCACAAGCCCCCCACAGGTACATTCCACTTAAGAATCAGACGTATGATGAAGTAGGTTCAAAGAAAAGGCATTTATTGAAGTGACCTAGTATGAATAGTTACAAAGTTTTCCTCCTCCCCAACACCTGGCATGCTATTCCACCAACTCACACCATATCATTGGGAAAAGCAAGCATATGGAACACTCTAATGGGTAAGTATATACACAGGGAAAACAGGCAATCAAGGTAGCTCTGACCTCTGGCATTACAGCGTCCTGATGGTTTTTCTCTTCTCATGGTATATTCATGGTATTTGTTACAGAGCATAATGTCTCTTCCGAGAATGTTAGTCTGTTAGACTCTCTGGGGCCTGTTCCCAGCTGACCATCATGACTCTTACTGGGCCAGTTACTCCTCTACAAGACATGATTGTAAATGGTGGGGCAGAAAAGAAATTCCCTTCCTTGATCTTCTTCCAACCCTCCCTTACTGGTTATAGAAAATAGTCCTCAGTCTTTTTGAAGTTATTTTCTGTAATAGTAGTGACAGTGGGAAAAGTAACAGAAGCGATGACAGAGGGTGCTAAAGATCACACTGTGCATAAATATTAACAGCTGTTGATAATCTAAATGTCCACTGATTAACGAATGGAAATATGACAAGAGAAAATGAAGTGCTAATTTTGACATTTTGCTATAAATGGAAACAAAAGAGAGAAAGAAGCTACAGCTAAAAGGAAGGATGGTTCATAAATTCTCCTTGGAGAGGCAGGTGAAGGAATAGGCTGGATTGATTTTGTCATGCAATCAAAGGCAACAAAAAAATGTCGTTTCAAAAGACATTTGGTTATTTCATATGGCAATACTTATAGAAAGGATTTGTGAAAAAACAATAGAAAAATAATTACAGCTTAGGTAACAGCATTGATTACAGAGGATGAGGACGTAGAGAAACATTATGCAGAACTCATTAAGGTCTTCCAATTTAAGTGAAGATATACTTTAATACTCAATTTTATCATTGTTGCTACTTCATTCTCAGAGGACCATGACATCAAGGAGGTAATGCCATGACCCACAAGTCAATACAAATGTTGGCATTTGGAAGGATGGAAAAAATGTGTTAGAAATTAGCATTCTGGGGCAAAGAACGAGAAAGTCCAGTGCTTCATAGATTGCATAGAAGTTTCCTACCTTAATATTATTAATATGTTCTTCAAGAAAAGAATCAAGGCATACTGAATAATGTCCTGACAGAGAGGGAATGAACTCAGAGTGCAGATTGAAATATATCATCTTTGGACATGGCCAACATGGGAATTTGGTTTGTTCAAATATACTTGTTTATAACAGGATTTTTTTTTCTTTCTCAATGAGGGGAGGGGAAGTTGTTACAGGGAGAAGAGGGAAAAGAAGTGGATTTTCATTGATTGAAAAAGAAA
The DNA here is from genome assembly GCA_023548195.1 of Bettongia penicillata ogilbyi. Classification (NCBI taxonomy): domain Eukaryota; kingdom Metazoa; phylum Chordata; class Mammalia; order Diprotodontia; family Potoroidae; genus Bettongia; species Bettongia penicillata. The sequence continues at coordinate 3,556,037 of JAJHZJ010000029.1, read as the reverse complement.
TAAAACTTAATTTGAAAAAAAAGATATGGAGAACACCAAATAATGTCAGAGAAAAGAAGATGGTGAATTTTTAAATTCTAAACTTGACAAAAACTCCCGAAATAGGAGCATTTCCAGATAGAAAGCAAAGCACTAAAAGAGGATTGTATATGAAACCATTACTCTCTATACCACCTTCTTTAAAGAATATAATGAATTGCACCTGTTATTTTCAAAAATGTACTGCTTTTCTGTGTTTCCTTCTAAACTTCCTTCTGAACTCCCCTGTACACTTTTAAAAATATTTCAGTGACCCTCCTCTCTTTTGTTTTTTCTTTTAGCATCATCATTATTACCCCTCTCCTCTCTACTCTGACTCCTTCAATCACACACACACACACACACAAACATGCATGTGCATGCACACACACATACGCATCACCAAGCAAAATAAGTCCCTGTTTTGACCATGTCCAAAAACATACATTTACCTTGACACCTATCCATCACCTCTTGGTTGGTAAGTAGGCAACATGAGATACTGGGTTGTTAGAAGGATGGTGATACTCTAAACAGTAATAGAAAAGTTCAGAAGAGAGGAAGGTTTGAGGGGAAAGATATTAAGTTCAATTTTGCACGTGTTAAGTTTGAGATGCAAAGGGTCATCCAGCTTAAGAATATACTTATATTATAGAATTATACTTATATATACTTATATTAAGAAATTCAATAGGCATTTGGAGATGTAAGACTGAAAGGTCAAGAGAGAGAATAAGACTGGACAAATAAATCTGGAAATCATCAGCACAGAAGATGAGATTATCAAGTAAGATAGTATAGAATAAGAGAATCCCTAGGACAGAGCCTCAGGGGACACCTCTGGTTAACAGACATGACCCATATGAAGGTCCAGCAAAAGAGACTGGAAGGAATGGTCAAATAGGTAAGAAGATAAATAGGAGATAGCAGGGTCACATAAATCTATAGAGAAGAGATTATCAAGGAGAAGAGAGTATGTGCACAGAGGTCAAGAAAGATCAAAAACAAAAGATCATTCAGTTTGCCAATTAAGAAATCACTGGTGGAGGGCGGACCAAGAAGAAGGGCTTTAAAGGTAAGAACCTGTGATAATGTCCAGAAACAAGGTGCAGAGAAACAAGAGTAGAAGCAGATTATGTAAAACCTAGAGCACAGGTTCTGAGCACACAGTGTACTCACCACTGTCTTCTTTGTTAAGAGGGGGAATGAAACAGAGAAGGAAAAGACAGAGGAAAAGAAGAGGACAAAGCGAAATGCATGATCAGTGATCATAACTATGAGTATGAATAAAATGAATTCACCCATAAAACAGAAGGGGCATAGCAGAATGGATCAGAAATTTGAATCCAGCAGTATGTTATTCATAAGAAACATACTTGAAACATAAAGACACATAGAACTAAAATAAGGGGCGGAAGCAGAATCTATTATGCTTCAGCTGAAGTTAAAAAAAAAAGTCATGATCTCAGACGAATCGATAGCAAAAAACAGACTTAACTAAAAGAGATTAAACATGAAAAATACATTGTGATGGGAGGTACCATGATCAGTGAATTAATATCAGTACTAAGGAGATATGTGCCAGGTGACATAGCAAATAGACATAGCAAATATTTTCTAAGCATAGTAAATATTTAAAGGAAAAGTTAAATGATTTACAGAGAGAAATATACAAGAAAAGTGTAGAGAGTTGGGAGGAGCTCTCAATGTACCCCCTTTTAGGCTAGATAAATCTAATAAAAAATGAAAAAGAAAGAAGTTAAAGAGCAAATAATTGTTTTTGAAAAATTAAATATGAGAGACCTGTGGTGATTGGTGAGTGGGAATTAAAAGGATTATACATTTTTCTTGGCTGTGCAGTGCACTTTTACAAAAACTGACCTTGTATTAAGGTATGAACCCCTCACAAACAAATGCAGAAAAGCAAAAATATTAAGCACATCTTTTGCAAACTACCCTGCCACAAAAATTATACTTAATAAAGAAATTTTGAAGCAAAGATCAGAAATAAACTGGAGACTAAATAGAAATCTAAAGAACAGCTAGGTCAAAGAACAAATCATAGAAAAAAGATAATTTTATTAATGGTAATCACAATAATGAGACAACATACCAATATTTTTGAAATACAGCCAAAGCAGTACTCAGGAGAAAATTTATGTCTATAAATACCTTCATTGATAAAAGGAAGAAAGAATAACTCAGTGAAGTGGATATGCAACTAAAACAAACAGAAAAATAAAAACATGATCCTAGGTCAACACAAACATAGAAATCTTAAAAATCAAAGAAGATATTAACAAAATGGAAAGAAAAATCATTAAATAACTAAATGAAACTGGGAGCTCTTTAAAAACTGATATGATTTTTTTCAAAAAGAAGACAACCAAATTACAAGTATAAAGAATGAAAAAAAATTCATAGCATGTGAAAAAAGAAAAGGGAATTGTTAGAAACTACAGTTAGTTAATAAAGTTTTGCCCAATTGTATGACAATAAAACTGATAATCTAAATTAAATGAATACATACATATATTTATATATATATAATATTTAAGATACATATATATGCCCAGATTAACAAAATAGAAATAGAGGATTTAAATAATTTAAACAATCCAATATTAAAATTTGAATAAGCCACAAATGAGAAGAAAAGTAGTCACTTTCTAGGCACTTAATAAATGTATATTCCTTCCTGTCCTCCCTCCTCCATCCAGGTTCCCTTCATTTCCATCCTAGCAACCAGTTCTTCCCTAGTATCGGATCCGAAATAGAATTTTCTGTTGTTATTTCCTCCACCTGGATGAAATTCACACTAAGGCAAATCAAGAAGTTATTAGTTTCTCTGCTTTTGACAAAGAGAGGAGAAAGAGCGAGCAATGAGAGATAAAAACAGAGACAGAGAGAAACACACAGACACAGAGACAGAGAGAGATAAACATACAGAGAGAGATCAGAGACCAAGACAGAGGAGAGACAGACAGACAGACAGAGGGGAGAGAAACAGAGAGAGGCAGGGAAACAGAGAGAGACAGAGACAGGGAGAGAGAGAGAGAGAGAGAGAGAGAGAGAGAGAGAGAGAGAGAGAGAGAGAGAGAGAGAGAGAGAGAGAGAGAGAGAGTGCTCCAACTGGATAACTGAAGTCTCCCATCAGTATACATCATGCCTCTGTGACAGACAGGTTTGTGCTGCTTTCCAGACTCATGTATTTCCTCTCAGTGCTGTCGGACCTACATGTGGTCTACAGCGTATGCCAATACAAAATTCTTTTCTTATTCTTTCCATTGACTTTGACCCAAATGCTTCCTCTTTGATTCCCTGCATTTCCTCACAAGTGTACCTTCCTAATGTCAAATGATCCCCTTCTCCCTGCTTTTGACTGTCCTGTTACTTTTAAAGAAAGTACACCCCCTACAGCCACGGTCTAGTCAAGGGCTTCATCCCATACCTATGAGGTCAAATTTGTCATTTTTCACTGGGGCCTCTAATTCCTCTAAGCATTTGTACCATGGGCCTTACTACTGGCTTTTTTGCCTTCTTACATCCTTTCCCACGTACTCTTTGGTCCAGTGACACTGGATTCCTTATGTTCAACAAACAAGAGGGTCCATCTCAGGCCTTTTCCCTGGCTGTCCCCATCCCTGGAGTGCTTTTCCTCTTCATCTCCACCTTGTCGCTTCTCTGGCTTCCTTCAAGACTCAGCTAAAAATTTTAGCATCTACAGGAGCCCTTTCTCAGTCCCTTTTCATTCTAGTGCCTGCTCCAATTCTGTATTTAGCTTGTTTGTCCATAGTTGTTTGCATATAGTCTCTCCCACTGTGAGCTCCAGCATCTGGCTCATCATTAGGCCTTTATAAAGGCTTACTAATTGACTGAACTTCTGGGTATTTCAACTGCTATTGTCTTCATTGTAGGTATAATTTATCTAGCTTGGAAGAGATACAAAGATAGTTTTTTCTCTCTTCCTCTTCATTTTTAGTTTAAAGCCTTCATAGAGACGGTCATAAGAGAAAAAGTGAACAACTTCAACTGATATTTAATTTCATTTCCATGGGGAAAAAAATCTCTATAGTTAAAACTAAGTTGAGAAGCAGCTAATTGAGATAAATCTTTGTACATATTTCTCTGATAAAGGGCCAATATCCAAGCTCTAAAGGGAATTGACATAAATATATAACAAAAGTCGCTACTCAATTGATAAGTGGTCAAAGTCTATAAATAGGAAATATTTTTAAAAATAGAAATGTAAGCTATCAACAACCATATAAAAATGCTCCAAATCACTAATAAGAGAAAGGCAAATTAAAATCATTCAGAGGCTTCACTTCATACCCATGAGATTAGCAAAGAGCACAAAAGATGAAAACAGTCAATGACAGAGGACTTATGCAAAAAATAGGTACATTAATGTACTGTCAGGAGAGATGATTAGGTCCAATCAAGCTGCAAAACAATTTAAAATTATACTTTTTTTTTCAGGAACTAAATGTTCTCTTTGGCCCAGTTACATCAGTGGCATATATTTTAAGGAAGTCGAAGAAGGAAAGTGGATATTCAGCATCAATTCAGGAAATGCTGAGCAAATCGGTATATGAATGTAAGATAATATCGTTACACCATAAGAAATTACACATAAGAAAAATTCAGAGAAATTTAGGAAGGCTTGAATGAGTTATGAAGATCTTTAAATGGAGATGATGCCCCTATTTAAAAGGCAGTCATGATTAAAGGAAGAAAGTGCAAAGGCAGAGGCCAGTGCTCTATGGAGGTTCTCCCCAACTCCTTGATTCAGTGTTTACACGTTATCTAGGATATTACTTTGGAATTCTGAAGTCTGATATGATTCCCACTACATGACTTGGAATAAATCAGGAATGGTCATTTCATCCAGTCTTTTGTCTCTAGTCAGTCAAATAAACCATTCCAGACAAATATTTTTTTTTTCTCAGAGAAGGGGATTTTATAATTTCCTTGAATTAGTCGGACAAATATTTTACAGCTCTCCCCATCAGGAAGTTCTTCATGGTAACTAACTTCCTTGGTTCATAGTTCAAGCCTGTTTCTAAGTTGTATTCTTGGAAATGAAGGATTGGAGAGTATCTTTTTTCCCAGAACAAGAACGATAGGAGATTCAAATACTTTTATTAACTCAGTCACCCACCAGTTTGAATTAAAAGAATTCTCTCATTCACTCGATCAACAAACATATGCTGAGTCAATACAGAGCTAGACTCTATGAGGAACCAGAAGAAATATGGCATACTTCTATTTACAATCTAGTTAGGGAGATAAGCAACAAGGCAAAGATTTTCATAGCAAACTCAGGCTTCTAACTCCTTTGTGTCCTGGAGAAAGGTCGGTTAACATGGTTAATTGACTTCCACATAGTGAGTTGTTACCAAAGTTGAGAATTTCCAGTCATATTCATCTTTTTATTGTCCCTCCTGCCATCCTCTGGTGCTTTCTCATAACCTGTTGTATTATACTTATCCAAAGTTAATTTGTTTATTTCTAGTTTCAAAATAATCCTATGAAATAAATGTGGAAATGTTTATTTTCTCTCCTCTCCCTTTTTTTTGACAGGTAAAGTAGGCACTAGAACTGCATAGTACAGTGATTTATGTAGTGTTACAAAACAGAGCCTATGCCAAAATCTAGACTTCTTGCCCCTGACTTGAGATCTCTCCATGAAGCAATACTGATAAAAGGGGAATAGTAAGAGATTCTCCCTGGGATTGTGTTTGTCAAATATTAAAAAATAATTAACTAAGAGACTGTCTAAAACGGTTCAGATGAAGTACAAAGTACCTGATGTTCTCAAGATAGTCAAGAGAGGAAAAATAAAGGAAGGAGGTAAGTTCAACAAGACAACAGTGGTCTTGGGCAAATCATTTAACTTATCCAAGTCTCAGTTTTCCTCCTCTGTAAAGTGGATAGATTGAATGGGTTGGACCAGAAGATTTCTGAAATCTCTTATAAGTCAAAACTTTTTATTTTAAGATCCTGTTGTCTCTAAGATCCTTTTATGCTCTAAAATGCTAAAACAATTGTATATTCCAAGATCCCATCTAGGTCCAACATGCTATGTTCTAAGGACACTTCCATCTTTGACATTCTCTCTTCTAAGGTCCAAATTTTGTAATAAGATAGTCTGTATTCTGATCTCTCCTCTGAACTCCAGCCCTCCCCGCCACATTGCCAACCCATCTGGAGGATATCTCTGTCAAGATGTCCCACTTGATCTCAAATTCACCTTGTCCAAACTTGAACTCAGCCTCTTCCTTCTCAATCAACTCCTCCTCCAAATGACCCCATCTCTACTGAAGTCACAGTCATTTTTCCAGTCACCTGACCTCACAAACTTGGAGTCATCATGGGCTCTTCCATCACCTCCATGGCAATCAGTTGTCAGATCTAGTTGCATTTACCTCTGCAGTATTTTCCCCATTCTTCTCTATACTCCCTTGGCCACTTCTATAATTCAAGTCCTGAAAGAAGAAAAAGAAAACCCTCAGAAGAAATACACATAGTCCAACAAAACAAATTTCCACATTGGCCATTTCCGAAAGAGCATGCCTCATTTAATCCATCATTTCTCTGGCAGGAGGTGGGTGGCACGTTTCATCTCTAGTCCTCAGAATTTGTGGTTTATCGTTGTATTAATCAGAATTCCAGTCTTTCAAATATCGCCATTCTATAGTTACAGTGTTCCTCACTTCACCCTTCATCAGTTCATAGGGGTTTTCCTAGGGTCTCCCAAAACTGTCCACTTCCCCATTTCTTAAAGTTTAATGAAATTCTATTTGTTATATCATATTCATTTTTATTCTCTCCTCTCTCCCCTTTTTATGAAAAGTAAAGTAGGCACTGGGACTGTATAGCAAAGTGATTTATGTAGTGTTACAAAATAGAGCCTATGCCAAAATCTAGGCTTCTTGTCCCTGTTTTGAGGTCTCTCCATGAAGCAATACTGACAAAAAGTGAATACTGAGGGTGAGTAAATATATATATATATATGTACATATAATACATATATATATATTTATATTAATAACCATTCCCTAATAGGAGGGCATCCCATTTGTTTCCAGTTTGGGGCTACTACCAAAAAACTACTATAAGTTTTTTGCAAATTTATGTTATATTCCTCTTTCTCTGATCTCTTTGGGATGTAGCTGGGTTAAAAAGTATGAACAGCCGAGTGATATTTGGACTGATTCCAAATTGTTTTGCAGCAGAGCTGAACCAATTCACAATTACATGAACAGTGTATTAGCATGTCTACTTTCTCACAGCTCCTGCCACATTTGTTATTTTCCACTTTCGTCATCTCTGTCAGCTTGTTGGATGTGAAATAAAAGCCATTTCTCTGGTAATAAATGATTTGAAGCATTTTTCATGTGATTGTTGATAGCTTAGAGTTCACTCTAAGTTCTGCCTTAGAAAAACTGTTTATATCCCCAAAAGATATTTCTTAAAGGATATTCTTTATAGTAAGATATTTATTAAATGATTTATTTTATTATCTACTAGAGACAGGGGCTGAGATAATGTGAGCCTCTAAATTCTTATCCAAATTGGGGTGATGGTATGGCAGTCCCCCAGTTTGGGATGTCACAGCTCCCCAGACTGTGGTGGTAGAGAACCTTCAAATAAGGCTTCCTAGCTTTCACTTTTATATAGGAAAAATTTCATCTCTGACATGATAGAGATGCTCCCTCCATTTGAGGGCTTTTAGGTTGGTGATTTGGGGGGAACAATGTCTTCTCTGCTCCCTCTGTTTCCAAATCAATTCCTTCAAATCTTTAAACATAGTAATTGGTTGAGTAGGAAGGAGGTATGAGAGGATAGCATTACCTCAATAATAAATAATATTTACTCAAGATTAGTTAACCAGGGGGATGGAGTGGGTGTTTGTTAGCTGTGATGCCAAGTGTTACCGGTCCATCTGAATGCGTATGGGTACTTAATCTACAGTTATGTACAAGCAAAGAGGGAAGGACCTTTTCAGTTGGTTGTCAGGATCAAAACAAAAAAACCTGGAACATTTGATACTCCCAGAGTATTACCTGGCAAGCACCTAGAGAAGGACATTGGGTTGTGAGGTATCAAAGACCTTATAGAAGTGCTTATGGAGTATTTTCCTCTGGGTAAATCTTAACTCAGGTTCCACTGGAGATGGGGAATAAACCTATAAACAGGGATTCTATCAAAGGGATAAAGCCCTCACTTATTAATATTTATTGCTGTTGTCTAGTGGTTCTTAGTTGTGTCTGACTCTTTGTGACTCCATTTGGGGTTTTCTTGGCAAAGGAATTTGAGTGTGTGCCATTTTCCTCCCCACAGCTATGGCTTAATGTGTGTATGCATGCGTTCTATAGCAAATAATAGTGAATCTTTCATAACACTCCTCAGAGTAGAGAAAGATAGTATTTGCAGTTACAGAATTCTGAAACAATAAAACCAAATCCTCATATACATAATTTAAAAGGGTCATAGAAACTAGAGAGACCAGACGTTGTGGAAAGCATTGGCCCTCATAAAAATGCCTTGCAAATTGTAAATATTTGGTCTATGTTCCAAGGACCTTTCTGATCTTGAAATTGTTGGACTCAGCTGCTCTGTGACTAGCTAGCAAATTGGAAGGGCTGGAGAAGAGACAGGAAACCACCTGAGACATCCACCAAAGTATATTCTTAGACCAGATGCTACAATGTAGGGATAATAGCATTTGATCCATGTGTAAAGACCAGATGGAGCAAGGTTGAGTGTTTTGCCTGGAAAATAAAAGAGCAGCCTAGGGAGAGACCAGGTAAGTGTTTTCAAGTATTTGAAGGGTTGCAAGCAGAAGACAGATTACACTTTTTTATGTTGGCCACAGAGGGAAGATCCGGGAACAAGGAGAGGAAGTTATAAGGAAGCAGATTTAGATTTGATCAGGGAAAACTTCTAACAATTAGTCATCCACAAGTGGAGTGGTCTGCTTGGGGAGGGATTCAGCTTCCCCTCATTGGAGAGAATGGCTGGCCAGACACTAGATGGGTTGTAGTAGGAGTGGGGGTGAGGTCCTTTGGAAGGGCATGGGTTTAGCTAGATGGTTACTGTTGTTTTGGGGCTCTGTGACTAAAAATACTAAATACTGAACCTAAACCATTCTTTCCCTGCTTCTGCAGGGAAATCACCTTGACTTTTCTGTGTGGACTGAGACTAACCCTGAGATGTCAATGAACCTGACTTTAGTTGGGGGGGGGCCCCATAGGGCCCAACAGCTATTGGTTGAAGAGCAGATGGGACAAGAAGACTATTTCTTTTTATTGCTATTACGTGACCAAGTGTGGAGGAAGGGGGAGGGAAGGGGAATTCCAACAACATTAGCCCATGTAATAAAAAGCCTCAGAGATAAGGGCAGTCAAGTAGAAAGATCAACAGATGCGGAGTCAAATGACCTGGATCCAAGTCCTGTCTTTGTGACTCACTAGATACATGATTTGGGATATTACTCTTTCTCTCTGGATCTCAGCTTCTACAAAATTGGTGGATTGAAAAAGAAGGTCTCTAAGGTTCTGCCCCAAACATGCTTCCAATCTAACACTCACTTGTCTAAAATCCCTTCCAGCTTTCACATTCTGTCTTCTTAGATCCTTTCAATTCTGGTGTTCTCTGTTCAGAGACCCCTTCAAACTCTAATATTCTCTTGTAGTGTCTCTCAGCTCTAATGTTCTGTGTTTTAAGGGCCCTTCCATCTCTGACATTCTATGTTCTAAGGATCCTCCCAGCTCTAACATTCTGTGTTCTAAGGGCCCTCCCAGTTCTGACATTCTATGTTCTAAGGCTCTTCCAGTTCTGACATTCTGTGACCTCAGACCCCTCCTAGATCTGACATTCTACATCCCAAGGCTCCTTCAAACTCTGACATCCTGTGTTCTAGGGTCCCTTCTAGCTCTGACAGAAGGAGCCCCTGTAGGAGTCTGGAAGAGAGAGTGTGGCCAATGATTTGGTGCAGCTCATACCCAATTCATGCGGAAGTCAAGAAGTCGTGGTCCTTTTTGAAACAAAGGATCAACAACCTAAAAGGACAAAAAGATAGAGTCATGCACAAAGAAATGAGATAAGAAAAGTGAGACTTCCAGCCATCGCTCTCTCGTTGAGAGCCCGTTGAAGATTTCTTATAACGAGATCACTTTACCTTTTTGCTAACTTTAACCCACATCTGCTTTCCTGTATTGACTACTAGTAAAAACCTGTAGAAAATCTAGACAAAAAGTTTGCTTATACAAGAAACATCTGGACAAGAGAAAAGTTGTGAATCTGAGTCCCTTTCTTTAGGATTGTCAGTGAGAGAAACTCAGTTGAAAGGAAAGGGTTATGGCAGTGATTCCCAGGGCAAGAAAAAAAAAAGGGGACTCAAAGATAGAGAAACATCTTTGGGGGCTTCATGTCATGTGCCAGACCTCCCCCTCCATAGAACTATGGGTCCTCTGAGCTGGTGGGTATCTCTACTCAGCCCCTTTACCCAAATAGGGATCCCTTCTATAGCAAACTCAATAAGAGGTCTTCCAGTCACTGCTTGAAGAGCTCCAGTAACAGAAAACTTACTGTCTTCTGGGGCATCCCATTCCATTTGGGCACAGTTCTTGTTGGGAAATTTGTGTTGTACCTAAATTTGCTTGATAGGCAGCTAGGTGACCTCGTAGTGCATAGAGCACTGGCCCTGGAGTCAGGAAGACTCAACTTACCGAATTCAAATCCAGCTTCAGACATTTGCTAGCTGAATGACACTGCACAAGTCTCAACCCTTTTTGCCTCAGTATTCCCACCTATAAAATGATTTGGAGAAAGAAATGACAAACCACTCCAATATCTATGCCAAGAAAACCCCAAATGGGGTCATGAAGAGTCAGACACAACTGAAATGACTGAACAGCAAATTTGTTTCTCACCATTTCAGACCCATTGTTGCTAGCTCTTTCTTGATTCCAGTACTAAGCATAACAAAGCTAACCCTTATTCTGCATGAAAGTCCTTCAGATACCTGAAACCAATCATCATGTCATCTCCCTGTTTAGCTCTCAAGTCTTCTTTTCTTCAACATCCCAATTCTTTTAACATGTCCTCATGTTTTCTAGCCCACTTCCTATTTACATATCTCATCACTGAACATATTTCTATTTTGTCAATATCCTTCCTGAAATGTGGGACTCACAACTGAACAAAGTGATCAGAAAGGGACAGTGGAACAGACACCCTCTCCATGTACATTAAGTCAGTAGAACTAACCTGAGATTGAATCAGTCTTATCAGCTGCCATAACACCAACCAGCTCATTCTGAATGGCAGTCCACTAAAAGTTCCTAATTGGTTTTGGTTTGAGGCTTTTTCACATCTCCTCTCATAAATCAAATAGTTCTTAAAATTAATAAATGCTTGCAAACTCAATTAAAGTGAAGCCTCACATCCTCAAGACATCTTTTATGGAATCCTCAGAAGAGTGATACCAACACTTCATTTTTTTCCCTCTTCCTGTCCTACCACCTTTAACTTTTCCCTCCCTTCCCACTTTCCATTCTATACATGCACATGCATACACACACACACACACACACACACACACACACACAATCACCTGCTTCACTGTGTCAACATTTGATTTAATAGTTTAGAATATATGTATTTGCTCAGGAAGGCCATTGACCCCTAATTCCTGGCAACTCTTTGACTTTTAATGTTTAATTTTCCTTTGTTATTTTCATCTTTACAAGCAAAGGGAAAAGAACATGAGCTTTGGAGTCAAAAGACTTGGCTTCCAATTCTACCTTTGCTATTCACTTGAATAGTCACTGTACCCCCTGGATCTCAGTTTCTTCATCTATAAAATGAGAGATTTGGATTGGATGATCTCCAAGTGTTCCTGAAGTTCTAATTACTGTTATTTTTTTCAGAAGGTTGGGAGTGGTTTATGGGTGGTGGTTTGGAGAAGGGGAAACAGGCATTGGTGCAATAGCCTGACTCCAAATGACTCTAGTCTCAGAAGTTGAGATTCTGTGACCTAAATCAATGGATTTTCTACCCCTACACATTGCAGGGGATTTAAAGAATCAAGTGACAGAGGAAGGTCAAACCGGAACAGAAATGATCATTTCTACAGTCAATTGAGCCCTTACTATATACATAGACAATAAGACAAATATTGATTGAGCACCTACTGGGTACAAAGTCAATTCAACTCTATAAACACTGATTGAGCACCAATTATATACAAGACACTCTGCTAGGTTGCTAAAAGAAATATTAGGATAGTTAGGACTGATTCTCTTATTAAGATTTTTGTAATCCAATGGGAAGAGGGGCATAGTGGTTAGAGTGCCAGGCATGGAGCCAGGAAGACTCCTCTTCCTGAGTTCAAAGCTAACCTCAGACACTTATTAGCTATGTGAAACCTGGGAAACAAGCATTGGAAAGACCTCAAGCATGGGTCAGTAACAGACTGAGTCTGCTTTCTAGGACCAGCCTAACCAGGAAAACAAGGCTCATCCCCAGTAGGCTGGTCACTTAATAATTAATCCTTTGACATGACCTTTGAAACAAGGAAAAATACAAAGTGGCCTTTAGTTCTGTGTGCCTCTTTCCTTTCTACAGTGATGGTGGCAGACTGGGAAAAAGGAGGACCGAGTGCCAAGAATCATCTGTAAACTTCAACTTAGCTCTACACACTCTAAATGTGAGATCCTTGTCCAATGACCAATGAATTCTGTAGGAACTGAATTGTATCAGTCCTGACATAATTGCTCTAAATGAAACCAGAAAATAGAAGACAATTGCAGTTAAATAGAAGGAGAGTTCCTAGGTGTTCCTTAGAGAGGTTAAAAACAAAAAAGCTTACAGAGTTAGTTCTGCCATGTGTCCAGAAGCAATAAGAAACGTTGCTCAGTCTACCCCTTTCCATGCCTCCTGGAATTGCCCAGACATTATAACAAGTTTTCCTTCACTTCAGATTTCTTTTTATTTTCCTTTCATCTTTTGGAACTCACGGAGACTGACTCACAGTCTTCCTCTCTACCCCAACTTCTGTCCTTATTTTAGGAAATATCAACATATATGTTCCCTCAGATACCCTAACATCCTAGTTCCTCAATATATTCAACTCCCATCAACTACTCTTCCACTCCACCTGAGCAACCCTCAAGAATTTTCATACCCTTGATCTTGCCATCACCCACATATGATCAAGAACTCTGAAAATCTGTTATCTGATAACTATTTCCTATCACTCCCTTTCTTCCTATACTTTACTCATTCTAAAAATACTTTATATATTTATTTATATGTAAAAATTATAAATTTATATTTAATCTATATTTTTGAGGACCTCAAATCCTTCAATCACTCAGTAACTTCATAGGCCATCACCCCTATACAGGCTTCACTTTCCTCCTTTTCTAATATCAGTCCTTTAGTTAAGTAGGTCAACCCCACATGTTCTACTCCCAAATCCCTAGATCCCTTGGTATTACGACTGATAACTTACTAAAGCCAAATCCATCATCCACCATCTCCATTCCAACTCATGTACTACTGAACAGAACTGAGGAAGTCATAAAACCATGGTGACTGGATCGGCTACAAATTTGTCTCAACTGGGTTCTCACAGCAGCAGGGTAACAATTCTTAAGAACTGATTTCTTTCTCTCCTCAGGCTGCCCATACCAACGATTCCTGTCATCTAGTCAGCTGAGGGCCTTGCTTCCTACTTTACTGAGAAAACCAAGACCATTCTCTGTAGAGCTTCTTCTTCCTTTATCTTTATCTCACAATCCCTTGACAACATGACTATTTTCTTCTCTTATATCTAAGTCCCTGATGAATAGGTGGCCTCTGTCATCACCAATGCCAGTCCTATAAGATGTATTGTGTAAACATCTCTGAGGTATTCTGAGGTATCACCTCACACATCTCAGATTGGCTAATATGACAAAAAAGGAAAGTCTCCCTGAAGAAAATAATCCTTAAAATTCTTACAAATTAGAATTGGTCAAGTGGAAGCTAATGACTCCATTAAACACCAAGAAACAATAAAACAGAGTCAAAAGAATGTAAAAAATAGAAAATATAAGATTATCTCATTAAAAAAGAAATTAACCTGGAAAATAGGCTGAGGAAAGATCATGTAAGAATTATTTGATTACCTGGAAGTCATGATCAAAAAAGAGCCTAGAGGGACAGGATCAAAAGACATAATAGAAACAATGGGGGGCAGGATAGGATGGAGGGAAATACAATGTCTTACACAACACGACTATTATCGAAGTCATTTGCAAAACTACACAGATAGGGCCTATATTGAATTGCCTGCCTTCTCAAAGGGAATGGGTGGGGAGGGAGGGATGGGGAGAATTTGGAACTCAAAGTTTTAGGAACAACTGTTGAGTATTGTTGTTGCTACTAGGAAACAAGAAATACAGTTAATGGGGAATAGAAAGTCATCTGGCCCTACAGGACAAAAGAGAAGATGGGGACAAGAGAAGGGAGGAATGATAGAAGAGAGGGCAGATTGGTGATAGGGAAAATTAGAATGCTTGGTGTATTGGGGTGGGGGAAGGGGACAAATGGGGAGAAAATTTGGAACCCAAAATTTTGTGGAAATGAATGTAAAAAGTTAAATAAATAAATTTTAAAAAATTAAAAAAAAAAGAAATTTTAAAGGAAAACTGCCCAGACACTTTAGAACCACAGGGCTCTAAATAAAAATTAAAAGAATCTACCAATCACTCCCTGAGCAAGATCCTCAAGTCAAAACTCCCAGGAACATTAGAGCCCAAATCCAGAACTCCCAGGTCAAGGAGAAAATATTGCAAACAATATATAAAACAAATACTGCAGTGGTTGGTTGTTGCCCTTTCTGATTGAAAAAGATCCAAATGACATCATTTTGTTAGGGTCAAAGTACATTGTGTCCAATTGTAGAGGAGCACACAAAAAATCTAAAAGGTTTTGCATAAACAAAAGCAATGCAATCAAAATTAAAAAGAAAGCAGGAAATTGCAGGAGTACCAAGGGCTATTACAGTAAAGTTCTATGATAAAGGCCTCCTTTTGCAACTCTCTAGTGAATTGATCCAAATTTATAAATATAGAAGCCATTTTCCAATTGATAAATGAGCAAAGGATATGATCAGGCAGTTTTCAGAAGAAGAAATCAAAACCATCAATAGTCATATTGAAGTGCTCTAAATCACTAATATTTAGATAAATGCAAATTAAAACAACTCTTAAATACTATCTCATATCCATCAGATTGACTAAAATGATAGAAAAGAAAAATAACAAATGCTAGAAGGGATATAGAAAACTACACATCCTGATGTGAACTGGTCCAACTACTCTGGAGAACAATTTGAAATTGTGTCCAAAGCGCTATAAAACTGCATAAAACCCAGCAATACCACTACTAGGTCTGTATTCCAAAAAGATCAAAGGAAAAGGACTCATTTGTACAAAAATGTTCACTGTGGTGACAAAGAATTGGAAATGAAGGAGATGCCCATGAAGTCGTGGTATATGATTGTGATGGAATCTTGTGTTATAAGAAATGATGAACAGGATATTCTTAGAAAAACCTGGAAAGACTTACATGAATCAGTTCAAAGTGAAATAAGTAGAACCAGGAGACCGTTGTACATAGTTAACAACAATATTTTATAATAATCCTACTAGGAATAACAGTTATTCTCAGAAATACAATGATCTAAGACAATTCTGAAGGTTATGATGAAAGGTGCTATCCATTTCTAGAGAAGGAATTAGTGGAACCTGAATACAGAAGAAAGATCCCTTTTTTTACTCTATTTTTCTTGTGTTTTTTTAAATCTGTGTTTGCTTTCACAGAATGACTTACGTGGACATGTGTTTTGCATGGCTATACATGTATAACCTATGTCAAATTGTTTGCCTTCTCAATGAAGGGTGGAGGGGAGGAAGAGAGAGGATTTGGAACTCAAATTTTGAAAAAAAAATGCTAAAATTGCTTTACTTGTAATTGGAGAAAAATAATCTATAAAAATATATTCTTTACAAAAAGAAAAAAGAAATGAATGAGAGAAATGATTATTAATAACCAATGATTTGAAGAGATCTAGAGTTCTCCCCCTTTTCTATGATCCTCATTTTAAGGTTCAGCCTCTGAAGGACAGGACTGATGGTGACAAGAGAATTAACAATCTCCTCAGTGTAGGCATTGCTATGCCACCCAACCTTACAAGGAATTTAATCTAGTGTTGAATTCCCAGTACATTGCGTTCTTCTCAGACTTGGTTGGAATATATAGATCCTTTATCTAGATTTCCCTGAGGCTATGATGATTTGGAAGTAAATGACATGATCAGAATTACGTTCCTAAGCCCCTCATTAGAATGGGTCCATGACTGAAAGTTTCTTCATTAACTTGGGGTTTACTGGCTAGATTTCTTTCTCAAAGACCAAACCTTAAACCCAGTTCACTCTGAAACTCATAGATTACACGACAATAACAGGTCCCAGTCCTCCCATCAGTGAGTGAATGTAAATAGTAAATAGTAACCATTTCTCTTTTGGCCAGGAACCCTGAGGGACTTCCCCTTGCAGTTAGATTTTTTTTTTTTTAATGTATTTAATGGGCCATCTCTTGACTCACTTCTTAAAGAGACCTGTTCCATGAATTCAGTTTCTCAAAGTGAGAAACTGAAAAGAACAGGGTCCCCCAGTGCATCCTGGGACATCTCCAGGAATCCTGATGAAGATCTGGCCCTGGACCCAGATGGGTTTGGAGGTGAAAGTGAGACTGATGTCCTTACACAGCCTTCCCTCACTCAAATCAAAGTCAACTGCAAGTCATGTCATCATTTCTCTGACGTCATGGTCCTCTTTGAGAATGAAGGACAAAGACAACAATATAAAAAATAAATCAAGAGATTGTTGATTTCTATTTTAAAAGGGTGAAGGAGATGATTTCAGAGAAACCTGGGAAGACATACGTGAACTGATGCAATGTGAAGTGAAGACTTAGAAGAGCATTTTACACAATAGTAGCAATATTGTATTGATAATCAAGACTTAGCTATCTGATCAATACAAAAATCCATGACAATTCCATTGGACTTATGATGAAATACTATCTACCTTCGAAGAGAAAACTGACTAATTATGAGTTCAGATTGGCACTTACTTTTCTTGCCTTTTTTTTTTTACAACAAG
The DNA here is from genome assembly GCA_023548195.1 of Bettongia penicillata ogilbyi. Classification (NCBI taxonomy): domain Eukaryota; kingdom Metazoa; phylum Chordata; class Mammalia; order Diprotodontia; family Potoroidae; genus Bettongia; species Bettongia penicillata. Next base: position 3,538,791 of record JAJHZJ010000029.1, on the reverse strand, counting down.
GTTAATGAGGAAATATGTTTTTGCATGATTTCATATGTATAATGAGTATTATATTTTTTGCTTCCCTATTGGGTAAAGGAGGGGCAAAGGAAGGGAAAAGATTTAAAACTGAAAATAAAAATGTTAAAATAATTATTCCTAATATTTGCATGTCATATGACCTTAACAGACCATGTATGTCTGGTTCAGAATGGTATCTGTGGGAGATAGAGAGATCTAGTACTCCTTTCTACTCACCTGACTCTCCCTCTACTACCCTCATCTATATGTAGTCACAACCCTGGGGACAAATCTATCCCTCTTGCCCTTTACAGCAGGTAAGGCCCTGCTCCGGGAAGAGGCAACAAAGGATCCAGGACTCTCTTCAGGGGCTGGGAGACAATGAAACAGAAGTTTGCACTCAACCTGAATCAGGAATAGCAGTGGTCTCATTCCTACTCTGAATGTTCATGGGGTAGTATAAGGATATGTCAGTCCCCTGTTTTCCAATATTTGGGATAGATATCTGTCTCCTCATGCTTTTAGGGGAGGTTGATCTTTGAAAGAAATGGTCTTAATGCAAGTCAGGAGGTGGTAAGAGTTTATGGCAGCAACTCCCCTATGCCAAGACAGCCACAGCCTCTGGTACTTTGGTTTCCCAACCACCCACAAGAGGGGAGGGGACTGACAGTCAGGGTTCCTCTGGATCCTGAAGCTTAGGAGTGGGACCACCCTATGCTGTCCCACCATAAGCATAATAAGCTGTTTCAGGAGGCATGGAACATCTTCAGTCAAAGACTGGATGATCACTTGTCAGGTCTACTATGTGTATAATATGAGGATTGAGGATTCATTTTGGGGTATGGATTTGACAAGATGGCTGCTGAGGTCCCATCCAACTCTGAAATGCTCTGATCCTCTTACATACCAAAATAACATAGTAAATCTACAGTTAGCTGGAAATAAAGCCCAAGTGTCTTAGATACCATCCCCATGTTCCTTCTACCACACTGTCTCCATTTTGTTTACAACTTATTTTTCAAAATTTATTCCTTCTTTTTCTAATAAACAGGGCATTGTGAAAGAATTTCCCTGTAGTCAAATCCATTCGCTTCTTTCCCCACTAATGAAAGAACTTGGCCTTCCTTGTTCTGTAGAGAACAGGACCCACTGTACTTTATGAACCCCAGCAGCTTTCCTCTTGCCGGAGGCTGAATTGTGTGTCTGGCTATTGGCAATGGTGTGCTGGCTGTAAGAATGGCTTGGCTTTAAGGTTGAGTGACTTGAGAAAAAGATCAGAGACCTGTGATCTGTGCTAAAGATGGTAGGAGGACCCTGTTCTAAGAGCTGTGTCTTTGGGGTCTCTGAAGGAAGCTCAAGGAATCAATTTGACTTGTTTACAATCTTAGTCTGTTTCTTCATCTGTATCATCGGGCAGGTTAATCCTATGTAGCCTTAGTATTTAATAGATTGATAGAGTAAAAAAAAAATTCAAAAGATTGTTGATTTCTATTACAAACAGGAAGTGCTACTTGAATTGACTTTAGTTAGAGCTAGAAGGGAGGGGAGACTCTAGACTTTTAGAGTTCAGAGAGACCTCAAGAATGTTAGAGGCAGAGAGAAGCAATGGCAAGATGACTGGAATTGGGAATCAGAAAACTGTGTTTGAATGACTCTCGATAGACTGCATGACTGAGCAAATCACAACCAACCTGTTTCCTCATCTGGAGAGCTGGAGGAGTGAGATTTGTACTTTCGCCTCACAGAACCAATGTGAGGGACTTTGTAAACCTTAGTAGTGGCACCAAACTCAAAGGGAAACTGGACTTCCTTGTACCACACAAAGGATCCCTGCAAGAAAACCACATATTAACATTATCTATAGTTCATTGCATTTTTATTTTTTGTTAAATGTTTGATAATATTTATCAAATACGTTTTAATCTGGTTCCTCAGGAAGAACAAGTGTTAGACACTTCTGACTTAAAACACCACATAAATATGAGCTATTAGAGCAGAAAGTTACTCTAGAACATATAATGTTAGAACTAAAAGGGACTGGAGGGATAACGTAGATCAGTAATGGCCAATCTTTTCAAGTCTGAGGACTCACCGTTAAAAAAATTTTTTTCATGTACCCACGAGATAGTAACTATACTATTGAGATTCACTACTTGAGAAATTACAAAACAGCCAAAAATTCAGTCATGCTTTTATTCACAACTACAATATTGGCAGACATTTGAAAAATAGTAATGTAGAGTAGTATAAGACATATTACTTATCCAGTGTATTGGAGGTATTTTTGATTATTTATGAATTCACAGACCCTTTATTATAACATTCACCCACCCACTTCCGTCTCAAGCTTCCTGGTCCATTGGTCGGGAACCATTCCTCTAGTCCAATCTTATTATTTAATAGATGAGGAAATTCAAGGACTGAGAGTCAAGTCAATTTTCCAAGGGGATGCCACATATAGGAGTACGGAAACTAGAACCCAGGTGTTTGAAAATCTCAATACACTGTCTATTAGTAGAAAAGAGCTAGTGCATTAGGGATCAGCTTGGTATTCATGTCTGAAATTCTCTTTGAAGAAATATCATGTTCTGGTGACCTTGTCACCTGTCTGGAAGGACCCAAGGACTTTGCTCAATTGCCTTTCAGGGAGTTTCTTTTTTTGTAGGTTATCCTTTTCCTCTCAGTCTTCAGCAGGTCTGTGTATCTTCTCTGCTTTCTTCACTATTGATTTTCAGGTAAAGTTATCACTTAGCATCTGTTTATTGAAATAAACTCACATGAAAAATTTATTTTTTCATCCACATTGGAAATATATCCCAAAGTATGGTCCTAGCATGTTACCTACAAGTATAGATCACTTCTTGTGATCTATATCATAGTCATCATATGTATGATCTCTTGGTGACAAGAAGTCAATTACAGACTTGAACCAGATTAAAATAGGGCTGAAAAATATTTAGCAATATATGTACGTACATACATATATATATATATATATGTATAGCAATATATATACGTACATATATGTATGTATGGATGGATATATATATATGATAGAACATAGCTGATCTTAATATGTGATTTCCTAAGTCAACATGCCACTTTCAGGGATCTGTTTCTATTTGAGTTTGAGAACTGTAGTCTGCATGATTTTGGGCAAACCACTTTCTCTCACTGAGCTTCATCTTCCTCATCTGTAAAATGAAGTAGCTTGAATGAGATGACCTATAAGGTCCCTTTGATGGTCCTAGATGATGTATAAGGTCACCTCTTAATCAATCATCCTATCTAGAAAATACAGGAAAAAATCCACTTGTGATACAAAATAATGTAATATTGTCTTGGGGGAGAGGGAAGCAAGAGGTTGGATCTAGAGCGCATGGATTCAAGTTGTAATTCAGACATTCATTGACTGATCAAGAGCAAGTCATTTAATCTCAGCCTCAGTTTTCTCAGTTGTAAAACTGAGAAAATCATACTTTTACTATGTATCTCACAGGGCTATTGTGAGGAATCAAATGAGAAAATATAAATAATATATTAAGTTGTAAACCTATATGAATGTTGGCTATACTCATTGATAAGTCAAGACCAAACCCTAGGATTCTAGTCAGTCAGGCTAAATAAGATAATTTTTAATTTAATCTAATTTTTAACATCTCTCAGGTACTACCATCACCAGAAGAAGGGAATGTAGCCCTAAAATTTTCAGTCTTAGAGCCAATGAACTCCCCTAAATCTTGCACTTGCAGCTCATTCTAACCACCCCCACCCTCAGCCCTCACCCTATGTGTCCTTTGGGAGTGGAGGATAGCAGTGAGGGGAGGGGAAGGATAATTTTTCCATCTAGAGATAGTTTGGGAATGTCATCTGGCCTGGAACTAGCTAGGACTTGGGAATGACCTGGAATTTGCATTGGCCATTATCCAGAGGATGGATGGTTTTCCAGACTTGCCCTCTGACAAGGTTCTGATTAAAGATATTTTCAATGTAGATGTTCATGCTGTTGTTGAGTCATGTCTGACTCTTTGTGACCCCATTTTGGAGTTTTCTTGGCAAAGATACTGGAGTGGTTTGCCATTTCCTTCAGCTCATTTACAGATGAGGAAGTTGAGGCAAATAGAGTAAAGTGACTTGCCTGGGATCTTGCAGTTAATAAATGTATGAGGCCAGATTTGAATTCCTGAAGATGAGTTTCCCTGACTGCAGTCCTAGAGCTCTGTTTCATCACCTAGCTGCCCACAGATGCTAACATTATGTAAATGTTAGTTTCTTCTTGTTCCACCACCCACAACCTCCCTACCCCAAGTAAAGCAAGACAGGCTATATAAGGGGGATGGCAAGGTCAGCATAAGCAGTGGTGTCAACACCAAGGAGAAGACTTGTCTATCCCAGGTGAGTCTCAGGTGGGTGCTGAGCAAAATGGTGTTTGACTTTCTCATCTGAGAAAAAGGGAAGGGTGAGGGGTGAGAGGCCAATATGAGGAAGGACATGTTACTCTGGTGTGAGGGATATCTCTTGGGAGGGTCTAGAAATACTAGAAGGGGAATGACTTATAAGACAGGTCATCACACACACACACACACTCAATGGAATCTTGAACTAGATGCAAGACACAGAGGGGAGGTTAACATTATTGAGCCTTATTGAATAAAGAGGAAGTTTGGTCCCTACCTTGCAAAGAAGTCCCAGAGTGGTATGTAGGCTGCTGTCCTCAGGGAGCTTCAAGACTGGTGGAGAGTCTCCTTTCTAAGCCTCCAGCTTTGAGAAGTGAAGCAGAACACATATTTGAAAGGCATGAGAGAAAGCAACATGGTCCAGAGGATGGAAAAGTGGCCTCAGACCAGGAAAACCTGGGCTCTCTGACATATGGCAACTGTAGAACTCATAAACTTTCAGTGTCTCCAGGCAACTAAGATTATTAGCAGAGAAGAAAGGATCTGCTTTGGTTGAAGGAGTTTCCTCATGGGCCCTGTACCAATGAAACCGCAGCTCCAGACTCTCTTCCCCCCAAAAAGCATCAAAAATGTGTCCTCCAAAATAGACAACTGTAAATTATATAGCTGTATAAACATAGAGGAGATGTTAAAATGGATGTTGACTGGGACAAAGGTAGATTAATTAATTCTTCCTAAAGAAAGTATCTGAAGGAATGGAAGAATATGGGTTTTGGGGAAAGAAAGAGGGGCAGCAAACGGGATAGAGTATGGGTCTGAGTCAGAGGACCAGGGCTAAAAACCTGACTCAGCTACTTCCTAGCTTAATATGGGATCATGGACAAGTCAGTTACATCTCTTAGAGCCTCAACTTTTTTTCAGTAAAAGGGAACAATAAAACTTGTCCTACTCAGATCCTAGAGTTGTTGGAAGGAAAGTGTTTTGCAAGTCACATAGAAACGTCAGTGACTATTGTGAAATGTAAACAGTAGGCACTCAGTTGGAGTTTAAATGTTTGCCATAAGCATTTGGTTGGTCAGTCTGACAAATGTGTACAAAGCCCTTTTGATCCAGCCTCTGAAGCAGCATAGAGTGTCCTGAGTTGGAATGTGAGAGCATCCACTTTCATGCTTAGAACGTGATGGTCTTGGCTCTAACCCAGTGGGGTAACACTGCCAAGTCTCTCATCTCTAATTCCATTCAAGGTAGCTGCTTTCCCCTTTGGAAGTGGGAGATGAATCTACTTCTGGGCTCCTCTAGTAAACTTGGGCCCCAGACCCTTTTGGTGCCATGTGGATAGTCTATGTTAGATAGGATTGTGGAAAGGGGAGTTGGATGGGAAGTGGGCACCTAATATTCCTGGGGACTATGAAGTCTATTTCTGGGACTGACCTAGCCTAAGGCTCTCTAGATCTCAATCCTCCTACAGTGGAGACATTTTTACCAGGAAATAACTTAAGCAATTTATTGACTGATTAAATCTATCATAATATTAATATCTCACATGTATATAGCCCATCAATGTTTGCAAAACATTTTGTATACATTATCTCATTTGATCCTTACAACAATGCAGGGAGGTAGGTGCCATTATTTCAACTTTACAAATGAAAAAATTAAGGGTGAAAAAAGTTAAGAGACTTGCCCATGGTCATATAGTTAATGTCTAAAGTGAAATTTAAACTTGTCTTCCAGGTTCAAAAAATAACATTCCATTGTGCCAAATTGCCTCTGGATTGCCAATACTTCTTTTACATATGCCTTTAGGTTATCTGAATGTATATTTCCATGCCTAATTTATAGAATGTGTACATATGTATTTGTGTGGATGTATATGCATATATAGGTTCCTTATGGCCACCAGTTCAACACCCCAACCAATTATGCCTACTATGTACATTCTTACCACACCTACTATGTTTACTATGTACAATCTTACTGCACCTACTGTGTGCATTCTTACTATACCTGCTGTGCCTACTGTGTACAATCTTACTGCACCTACTATGAACATTCCAGCAATACTCACTGTTTCTATAGTGCTTTGTGATTTGGAAAACACTTTCCTTCCAACAACTCTCTGAACCGAGTAGTACAAGTTTTACTATTCCCTTTTTACCAATGAGGAAATTGAGGCTCTGAGAGACTTCACTGACTTGTCCATGGTCACACACAAATTTAGCCTGGTATTCAAGGCTCTCTACATTCTAGATAACTCTATTTCATACAGTTCTCCTTAGCATATTCCTCCACGTTCCAGGCACACTGAACCATTAGCTGTTCTCTGAATTTCATACTTCATTCTCCACTTGTATGTCTTTCTATGAACTGTCTCTTCCTTATCTGGAATCAATCTTTGCTTTTCCCTCAAGGTTCAGTTCAGCACCATCACCTCCACTTGGAAACCTTGATTCCTTTGGCTCCTAGTATGTCTTCCTCACATTATCTTGTACTGTGCTATCTTTATACAGGTTGTATTACTCTCATAGTAGGATGTAAGCTCTTCAGGGGCGGGCACTGTTTCCCTCCTTTCCTATTCCCAAAGTCTAGCAAAGTTCCTTAAACATCTATAGGGGATAAAGATGAGACCTGCAATTTCATTGGTATAAATAACTACCAAGTAAAGAGACTGATTCCCTCTATCAATGAAGCTTAGCAGGTGCCCTGTCATTTATAGTCTTACATAGTTTCCTATAGCACTGAGAGGTTAAGGGCCTTGTCTAGGGTCACACGGCCAGAATAGGTCATTGAATTCTAGCCTTCCTCCTTGAGAGGCCCTCTTTCTCTCCATTACTGTAATGTCTCTCATCTCACATGTGGTAAGTGCTGAGCAAGTGTTCCTTGAATAGAACTGAATAGTGGCTCTTCATCTCAGTGTGTTTCTGTGACTACAAATGTGTCTGTGTGAGAGTAGACCAGGATACTTCGAAAACTTCACTCTCTCCAGCAGATACATTTGTCTTCCTTCATCTTCTCAAAGCTGTGTTCTCTGCTTCCTTTCTTTCCAAATGTCATAATGCTCTTGACTGAGAACTTTTTCTCCCTTTCCAGTGGGAGGGGAGTACCTTCAATACCTTCAGAATGAAAACCTTCCTCCTGCTGGCTGTATTGATGGTCTATGGTAAGAGATGACTCTATGACTTTTCCCCATACATGAGCCCCATGAGGGACACACCCTTGGGTTATACAAAGAGCCCCTACTACCACCACCATGACTGCTCCCAGGACTTCTGGCTCCCCCCAGTTTTGCTTCCAATCCCTCTCTGTAGTAAGTTTCAAAGAGGAGAAAGAAGGTGACCTCCTTTACCCAATAGGAAATGTGAGAGAGAGAAAGGTGGTGGGTGGAGAAAGGAAAGAGGCAAAGTCAATCACTATTCACTCCCAGAGAGGCACATGAAGATGTCAACCGACTGTATCTGTCTTGCAGACCTATCTCAAGTACAGGGGAACCTGAAGCAACTGCAAGAAATCATTCAGCTGGTGACAGGAAAGAATGCCCTCCTTAATTATGGCTTTTATGGCTGCCACTGTGGCTTGGGGGGGCGGGGGACCCCCAAAGATGCCACTGACAGGTGAGTTGCTCTCTCTTGGTCCTGTAAGGGTAGGTCTAACAGCTCCCAGGATCAGCCTCTACCTCTAAACCACGCTAAGGATGGGACAAGAAGCAGGGGAATCAAGGAAAGACATGTTGAGAGTAGAAACTGTGGAAACAGAGGAGCCTGTGAAGTTTTCCATAAGTAGGGGCTAAAGCCAGATCAGACTGCAAATGCCTACTAGGCAGCACAGGACTTAGGGCTGGGAGGGATCTTAGAAATCACCCAGGCCAAACATTTCATCCTAAAGATGGTGAGACCAAAGCTTCAAGAGGGAAATGACTGGGCCCACCCAGATCACTCAGGTAACATTTTGTTTGAGGCAGGCCTAGAGAAGCCTATAGGCAGTTGTCCCCAAAGGTGTCCAAGACACCTAAAGCTCTACAGATTTTCACACATGCCAGTACCAAAGACTAGGGGCTGAGCTACGCCACTGAATGGACACACAGGCTTTGGAAGGAAGGACTCATTTATGTTTCAGCTTAGCTCCAAAAGAAGAAAGGAAGACAGTGTCCCTGGGGTGGGAAAAAGAATGAATGGGGAAATTCTAACTAGAGAATGAAAACAACGTGTGGAAGATGCAACTGGTATGTAAGCTGTCTTTAAATCTTTGAAGGACCTTCATGGGGAATAGGAATCTAACCTATCCTGCTTGGTCCCCAAGGAAAAAGCTAGGGGCAATAGGTAGAATAAGCAAAAAGGAATATTTAGGTACAACACAAGGAAAAATTTCCAAATAATGAGTCATCACAAAGTGGAATAGGCTGCCTAAGGAACCAGACAAAGCTGTGTCAGGGATGTTATAAAGGGAGATCCTTGGGTCTACTGGATTAGATGACCTCCAAGTTCCCTCCAGATTCTGAGACTGGGAATCACCATCATCATCTTCATTTTATAGAAGGTCAGCTCCTTTAGGGCAGAAGAGATTTTGTTTGATTTTTATATCTCCAACACCTAGTATGAGAAATAGCATATGTCATGTCTAATTCTTCTTGATCCCATGGACCATATCATGCCAATATTGGCCATGTGGTTTTCTTGGCAGAGACTGAACTGGTTTGCCATTTTCTTCTCCAGTGGGTTGATGCAAACAGAGAGTAAGTGACTTGCCCAGCTAGTAAGTGTCTAAATTAGGATTTGAACTCAGTTCTTCCTGACTCCAGGCCCAGTATTCTATCCACTGAACCCTCTAGCTGCCCCCAATAACACATAGTAAATACTTATTAAATACTCATTGACTGACTGATGGATCACCAATGAGGATCCACAGTGACTGGTATTGTGTAAACCCTTCAGATGCCCCCAATGGAAGGCTGGGAATGAAAATGATGATGGTAGATAGATGCTTTTTACATAGTGCCTTGAGATTACTCAAGTACTTTACAGGCATTATTAACTCATGTGAAACTGGGACTTCTCTACAGTGAGACTTTGGGGCAAGGCCTGAACTAAAAAATGAAGAATTCAAATCAGTTCTCTTCTAGAGAATTGATTTTCTTAAGGTTCCTGTCCAGAATTTCCAGAAGAAAATATAAGTAGACTCCCTTTCCTCTCTCACCTTCACTCATATGGCATGGGGGCCAGTAACCAATCCTTTCTTGCATTATCTGAGGAATATTCCCTGAGTTATGTGTAGATTTGTCTACCTCTGCCACCCAAGATCATATAGAAAGTCAGTGACAGAACCAAGACCAGGTCCTTGAGTGAGTCCCTTTAACCCTTTGTTTCAAAGTCTATAAAACCAAAGAGTTTGTCTTCCCTTCTAAGGTCCCTGCCAGCTCTAAACCCTAAGATCGCATGGATCCAGATGTGCCAACATTCAGGCCTATTCTCTCCATTACCTTCTTCCATGTCTATTGATTCTTGAATAATCCTGCATGGAAGCTGGGAGAAGGCACTGAATACAATGTCTGTTGACTGACTGCTCCCCCTGGGAGAGAGCAGCTCTCAACAAAGGTCCTCGCTACAGGTGCTGTGCAACCCAAGACTGCTGCTACTCAAAGCTGATGAAGAATGGCTGTGACCCCAAAAAGGAGAAATATGATTACACCTATCATAATGACACAATCACTTGTGGTAAGAGAGCCTCTTCACTGACTGAGCATCCCAGATGGGCAGAACCATGAACTCAGGCTCTGCCCCTGAGCTCTTCAAGGCTGAGTGCTATATCCCACCCTCTTGGGATGGAGAGACAAGGGTACCTGCTTCTTCTGACTCTCTCCCAAAGCACCAAGAAAAAGGCTTGGTCTACATGAGGCAGGAGGGCCCAACAAAAGGGAGAATTAGTCAGTTGTCTATGTCCTCCAGCTCTAGTAATTTCTTTCCATTTCCAGGGTCTGGAAGCAAGTGCCAGCATCAGATCTGCTCCTGTGACAGAACTGTAGCCTACTGCTTGTTGAAAAATCTAGGAACCTACAGTCTCAAATATCAAAGCTTTCCCAACATCCTGTGTTGGGGGAGCAAGCCCCAGTGCTGAGAGCTCAAGTTCTCCTCCATCAGCAAGGCAAATCAAGAAGGAATCTTAAAGTCTCCTTGTCTGGAGCCTTGCCTTGTGAGAGGGATCAGATGGTCTGAGGGAGAGAGAGCGGGGAAAGAAGGAAAAAGGGAAGCTAGCCCTGCTACTTTCCCACTTTCTGGACTACCTCCTCTAACTGTTCAAGGATTCCTACAGAATAAAACATCCCATTGGCTGACTCTGTGTCTATGTCTGCCCTCTAGACTCCTTTCTTCCCTCCTCCTTTCAGCAGTGTTTCCTCAGGCTCACTGTTTACCCTCTAGGCTTCTCCTGATGAGCAAGAGAGGGATACACAACTCTTGAATATCCTTCTGTCCATAATCCACTGCAATTCTTATTCCCAGGTTCCATTGCCCCAGAACCACCAAGCCTCTGAACAATACTCCAGGAATGTGGATTCAGAATAGTATCCGCCTCAATCAAACACAATTAGGAAGGTGGGATCCTTGCAGTGAAGAGTCACATCCAAATTCCCAGACTTCCCATTTGGGGATTGTCTGTGCCACCACTCTTCTCCCTTTTTTGTACACTTAATAAAGTACTGACTCCTTCCATATGTATGTAAGAACTTAAGATGTAGAGCTGGAAAGAATTTCCTAAATCATCTAGATGAATCCCCTTATTTGGCAAATAAGAAACTGGAGCTCAGGGAACATAAATTATTTTGGCCAAAATCACACCTGTAATAAATGGATAGCTAGAATTTGAATACAGGACTTCTGTTGCTAAAGCTGGTTCATTTCTCTCTCTCTCTCTCTCTCTCTCTCTCTCTCTCTCTCTCTCTCTCTCTCTCTCTCTCTCTCTCTCTCCCTCTCCCTCTCTCTCTCTCTCTCTCTCTCTCTCTCTCTCTCTCTCTCTCTCTCTCTCTCTCTCTCATCTCTTTCACTTGCTCTCTATCTCTCCTGCCTCTCTCTGTATTTCATTTTCTCTCTTTTTCTGTCTACCTCCCTTTCTCCTTCCCTCTCACTCCTTTCTCTCTGTCTTTCTCCCCTGCTGCCCCTGTCTTCCTCTTTCTTTCTCTATCTCTCTCCCCTCCTTCCTTTCCTCCCTCTATCCTTCCACCCTCTCTCTCCTCTTTCTCTTTGTCTCTCTATTTTTCTCTTTTTTCCTCTCTCTGGCTTGCTCTCTATTTCTCTCCCTTACCTCTCTCTGTATCTGTCTCATTGTCCCTCTTTCTCACTCTCAACCCTTCTCTCTCTCTCTCTCTCTCTCTCTCTCTCTCTCTCTCTCTCTCTCATCTCTCTTGTTTCTTTCTCTCTCTTTTCCTCTCTCGCCTCCCACCCTATCAAAGCCACCTTTTCTCCTTTCCAATTCTATACTCATGCAGGGAGTCATTTCCAGTCATCCTGATTTGTGTCTGGACCTGGATGGCTCTGAAGGAGAAGATGAGGCTGATCACTTTGTACAGCCCTCCCTCATTTAAATCTAGTTCACTTGCAGGTCATGGCATCACCTTCCTGATGATCCTTTTTGTGAGTAAAGGACAAACAATAACCTGTGAGTGATACAGGATGCCCCACTGGTGACCTAGCTGGCCAGTTCCGGTTGGACAATGCAGCTCCTCCCTTTCCTTTCCCCTTTCCTCTCCTCTCCTTTCCAGTTCACTTTGACTTTTATTGATTGGTCAACAGCGGGTCCCAGCACAAGCCCCATTTAGTGGTCATTGTTTGGGCCCTGATTGGTTAGGAGTAAATATGGATAGCAACTATTTCTGTTTTAGCGGGAGACCCTGAGGGTGTTCCCCTCCCAGAATGATTTTTTTTGACTAGGTAAAAGAGGCCATTCTCTGTCTCCTTTCTTACCTAGTATTAATCATTGAAAGGCATTGCCTTGGTCAAATTGAGACCTGAGAAAGACCTTGGCTTAGAGAGGCTGTAACAGCAAGCACCCTGATATACCCAGGAAGACAGGCTGGTACAGGTTCTTAGATCTGCTTTTCTAAAAGGAAAGCAACTTTTGAGGGGTCAACAATTGCTTTAATCAAACACATATACCAATAGAGAGACCAATAGACAGGGCTTCCAACTGTCTGACCATAGGCAATACATACATCACAGATCAACAAACAGATTCAGCTTCTGACCATTATATTCATACATAGTGAACAGAGAGAGAGAAGCGCCAACATCTGGATTTTCAAAGCCAGGGGGCTACTTAGCAGCTTCCCAGAGTCTCATCTGGGCTAATCACATGAACATTCTGCCAATGATTGAGTCCCAAAGCAAAATCTCACCTCAGAGTATATATGGAGCCAGAAGGCATCATAACCCATGTGCTTCAGTGCCTAATTACCAAAAGGTGTGAAAGCCTTCAACCAAACAAGCCTCCCCTAACCAAGCTCCAGTTGAGGTTAATTAATGGGCAGAGAAGATTTTTAACCTCCATTACACAGGCCAAGATCTCTTACTTCATCCAGGGTCATCTCTAGTCATCCCAATTTATATCTTGCCACTGGACCCAAATGGCTCCAGAGGAAAGGATGAGGTTAGTGACTTTGCACAGCCTTCCCTCACTTAAAGCCAATTCATTTACAAACCACAGCATCACCTTCCTGATGCCATAGTCCTCCTTAAGAATGAAGGACAAATAACAACCCACACAAAGAGAAAACAATAAATAAAGCCCTTGTTGTAAACATGAATAGTCAAGAAAAACAAATCCCCACTTAATCCATGTCCAAAAAAAAGTCTCATTCTGCTCTCTGAGATTATCACCTACCTCTCTGTTAATAGCATGGTTCATCATGAATCTTCTGGAATTGTGTTTGGTCATCAAACTGACCCAAGTTTCTAAGTATTTCAAAGCTGTCTTTAAAATATTGCAATTATGTAGATTATTCTTCTGATTTTGCTCATATCACATAGAACCAGTTCGTGTAAGTCTTCACAGCTTTCTTTGAGACCATCCCTTTATCATTTCTTATAACCCAACAATATTACATCATTTCTACATGCCATAATGTGTCCAGCCAATCCCCAATTGATGGGCACCCCCTCAATTTCCAATTCTTTGCACCACAAAATTAGCCACTATAAATATTTTTGTACATAGGGGTCCTTTTCCTCTTTGAGATCTAAACTGAATAATGTATCACTGAGTCAAAAATATTTGTACAGTTTAACAGTTTCAGAAACTCAATTTCAAAATGTTTTCTTAAATGACTAAATCATTTCACAGTTATACCAATAGAGCATGATTATGCCTTTTCCAAAACCTTTCTAATGCTTGTCATTTTGATCTTTTGTCATCACTGTCAACATGATGGATTTGACATGGAACTTCAGAGTCATTTTAATTTTCACTTCTCTAATTATTAGTGACAGAGCATTTTTTCATATGACTAGTTGGATTTCTTTCTCCAAAAACTGCTTATTCAAATCTTTTGACCATTTGTCAACTTGGGAATAGCCCTCCTTGTAAATTTAAATCAGTTCAATGCATATCTTAGAAATGACTCCTTTTATAAGATAAACTTACTGAAACAATTTTTGCCATTTATATGCTACTTGTCTAAATTTAGCTGCATTGATTTTGTTTGTGCAAAAAAAATTAATTAAATTGAAACTGGACATTTTAGCCTCTATGGACCTCTGTATTTCATTTATCATGAACTTTTCCCCTATCTACAGATCTAAGAAACCTTCTTTCAAGTTCCTTTAATTTATTAGCTATGCCTCCCAGCTTTATGCTACCTGAAAAATTGATGACTACATCATCTATGCTTTTATCCAAATCATTGATAAAAATATTAAAAAACCACAGGTCCAAGCACAGATCTCTTTGAGTTCAGGCATCCACTTATTTCTGAATCCACTTGACTATGTTATTGTCTCATGCATACCCCCATTTTCTCCACTAGAACAATATAAGATACTTTATCAAAAACTTTGCCACATCTAGGAAAAATCCATCCACAGCATTTTCCCTTAGTTTAGAAATCTTGGGGGAGTAAAGGCATTAAGGTTAGTCTGGCACCCAAGGGATGATAGCTCTTTGTAATCACCTCTATATTTTCTAGGTCTTTGGCAGCCATTTTAATGATCTATTCCAGAATATTCCCTGAAATTGAAATCAAGTTCATTCGTCTACAGTTTACAGATTCTGTTCTCTTCCCTTTTTTTAAAGTCAGCACATTGACTTTCCTTCAATCTCATGGCGCTTCTTCCCTTTTCTATGATCTTTCAAATGTCAGTGACAACAGCTTAGCAGTCACATGTACTAGCTTTTTCAGGAACCAAGGTTGTAGTTCATCAGGGCTTAATGGCTCAAATTCATTGAAGGCAACTAGGTATTCTGTTACAGCCTCCTTTTCTTGAATATCAACTACTCATTAGTCTTTCTTTTTCTATCATTTCCAAGGATAAAGGTAATTTTCTTTGACAGTGAAAAAAGAAGAGAAAAAGGTGATTCAGAAGCTCCTCATTCTCTTTGTTGCCATCTCATTCAAATCATGTTGAGTCAGCAAGAATTTATTAACTACCTACTATGTGCCAAGCACTGTGCTAAGCACTGGGAATACAAAGAAAGGCAAAAGACAATCCTTCCCCTTAGGGAGTTGATAGTCTACTGGAGAAAATGAAACAACATGCAAAAACTATGTACAAACAATATATACACAAGATAAATTGGAGATACTCAACAGAGGAAAGAAACTAGCATTAAGGAGGATTAAGAAAGGGGAATTTTAGCTGACACTTGAAGAAAGCCAAAAGGCAGAGATGAGGAGGGAGAAAATTCCATACATGAGAATAAACCAGGGAAAATATAAGTAACTTGTGTGAGGAATAGCATGGAGCCCACTGTCACTGGATTGCAGAATATATGGGGGGTGGGATGGGAAGAGAGTATATGTAAGAAGACTGGAAATGTAGAAAGGGGTCGGGTTATGAAGGACTTTATAAGCCAAACAGAGGATTTTGTATTTAATCCTGGAGATAATAAGCAGTCACTGGAGTTAACTGAATAGGGAGGGTAATATGGCCAGATCAACTCTTTAAGATCACTTTGACAATTAAGTGGAGGATGGACTTAAGGCAAAGAGACCCACCAGTAGACTACTGCAATAATCCAGGTACAAAGTGATGAGAGTTCACACCAAGATGATGCCAGTGCCAGATGAGAGAAGGGAACTTATAAGAGAGATACTTTGAAGGTAAAATTGGTGGGGCTTGGCAATAAATTGAATATGGAGGTGGGAGACAAGAATAACACGTATCTTGCAAGCTTGGGTGAGTTGAGGATGGTAGTACCTTCCACAATAGTAATGAAAATTAGGAAGAGGGCAGAGCTTAAAAGAAAAGACAGAGTTCAGTTTTGGACAAATTGATCTTAAGATTTCTATAGGGCATTCAGTTTGAGATGTCCAAATGATGATTGGGTACTAAAATTAAGGAAAGAGACTAGGGCTGGATAAATAGATCTGCGAATCATCAACATAGAAATTAGAGTTGAATTCATAGGAGCTAATGAGATCACCAAATGAAACAGGGTAAAGGAAGGAGAGAAGAGGGCCTAGGACAGAACTTTGTAAGATACCCATGGTTAATGAGCATAAAGATGCTGAGCAAAACTCCTATCTCTTCTTTAGTCTACCTTTTTTCTCCTAGTATGTATTTTTTTTCAAATCCTTTTATTCCTCCTTATCTTCCTTGGCCAACTTCAACTCATTCTGAACTTTATAAGTTCCAAATTTTTTATAGGAATATTTGCTTGTGGCTACTCTGTATAATGTCTAACTTATGTGTATAAACAGTCATCTCCCTCATTTACCCCATTCATATTAGTCTAAGGTCCTTTTGATTAAATTTGAAAGTTACCTTCAGTTATCTTCTTAATAGCCTGTTAGATGTACTACATCTATGGACAGGAATCTGTCAACCCTATAATGTAAGCTATGATCCAGATCCAAATCCATTAGTACATACCAAAATTGTATGTACAAAATTTGATACTTACCAAATGAATTTTTGTCTTTTCCATCCTTTACCTTCAATGGGCAAAAGTGAGGAAAACACAACCATGTGTATTTCTGACCTTTTGTTCTTTACTGAAAACTTCACTATTGCTGGCACTTTTTCTATTCCTTCTGGATATTGACATTTATACCCATAATCACCAGAAGTGGGTAGTTGTCTTGGAATATTCTCTAATAAGTCAAAGGCCCTGTCTATTGTTGTTAGCAAACTGTTACCCCTGAGCAGGGAATCACTAATTACTAACGTTTTTCTCTTCTTCCTCTGCCTCTTCCAGGAAAATCTCTTATCGCATAACTTCCCTGGATCACCTATAGCATTGTTGGGTGATCAAACAGCTGCATCCTCTTCAGGAAAAGTCTCAAATCAGTTGTTTAACTGTACAGTTGTTCTTTTCCTACAACTGTGTTTTGTGTACCTAACCTAATCCACTGCTCCACCATTAGATTTCTTATACAGTATCAAGTAGTTTTGATAACTGTTGCTTTATAATATAGTTTTAGATCTGGTATAACTAGGTTACCCTCCCTTGCATTTTTTTTTCATTAATTTCCTTTACATTATGGACCTTTTGTTCTTCCAGATGAATTTTGTTATTTTTTTCTAGATCTATAAAATAATTTTTTTGTACTTTGGTATGACAATGAATAAGTAAATTAATTTAGGTGGAATTGTCATTTTTATTATATTGGCTTGGTCTACCCTTGAGCAATTGATATTTTTCCAATTATTTAGATCTGACTTTATTTGTGTGATGTGTTTTGTAATTGTGTTTATAGAGTTTGTGGGTCTGTCTTGATACATAGACTCCCAAATATTATATATTGTCTACAGTTACTTTAAATGGAATTTCTCTTTCTATCTCTTGCTGTTGGACTCTGTTAGTAATATATAGAAATACCCATGATTTCTGTGGTCTTACTTTATATGCTGCAACTTTGCCAAAGTTGTTAAGGTAGATGTAATCTTTTTTTATTTTTTTCTAAATTTATTAACTTATTTGTTTACAGGTTTCAACAATCACTTCCATAAGTTCCAAATTTTCTCCCCATCCCTCCCCATGATGGCATGCAATCTTATAGGGGTTCTACACATATATTCCTATTAAATATATTTTCACGTTAGTTTTGTTGCAGAGAAGAACTAAAATGAATGGGAGAAACCATGAGAAAAAACAAAGCAAAATAAATCATAGCAAAGAAGAAATAGTCTGCTTCATCTGACTCCATAGTTCTTTCTCTGGATGTGGACAGTATTTTGCATCATGAGTCCTTTGGAAATGTTTTAGATCATTGCATTGCTGTGAAGGGCTGTCTATCAAAAACAGTCCTTGCACACTGTAGCTGTTACTGTGTATAATGTTCTCCTGGTTCTGTTCACTTTACTTGGCATCAGTTCATACAAGTCTTTCCAGGTTTTTCTGAAGTCTACCTGCTCATCATTTCTTATAGCACAATAGTATTCCATTGTATCCATATGCCACAACTTGTTCAGTCATTTCCCAATTGATGGGCGTCCTATCAATTTCCAATTCTTGGCAACCACAAATATTTTTATAGGTGTGGGTCCTTTTCTCATTTTTATGATCTCTTTGGGATACAGCTCTAGAAGCAGTATTGCTGGGTCAAAGGATGTACAACATTTTTATAGCCCTTTGGGCATAGTTTCAAATTGCTCTCCAGAAAGGTTGGATCAGTTCACAGCTCCACCAATAAAGAATTAGTGTTCCAACTCTGCCATGTCTTCTCCAACATTTATCATTTCCCTGTTTTGTCATGTTAACCAATATGATAGATATGGTGTGGTACCTCAGAGATGTTTTGATTTGCATCTCTCTAATCAATAATGATTTAGAGCATTTTTTCATATTTCTATGAAAACTGCCTGTTCATATCCTTTGACCATTTCTCAATTGGGGAATGACTTGTATTCTTGTACATATGACTCAGTTCTCTATATATTTTAAAAATGAGACCCTTATCACAAACACTAGTTGCAAAAATTCTTTCACAGTTTTCTGCTTCGCTCCTAATCTTGGTTGCATTGGCTTTGTTTGTGGAAAATCTTTTCAATTAAATGTAATCAAAGTTATCCATTCTGCATTTCATAATGTTATCTATCTCTTGTTTGGTTATAAATTCCTCCATTCTCCATAAATGTAACAAATAAACCATTCCATGCTCCCCTAGTTTGTTTATAGTATCAGCCTTTATACCTAGATCTTGTACCCATTTGGACTTTATTCTGGTACAGGGTGTCAGGCATTGGTCTATGCCCAGTTTCCAACACACTACTTTCCAGTTTTCCCAGCAATTTTTGTCAGACACTGTCTCTCTCTGTCTCTGTCTCTGTCTCCCTCTCTCTTTCTCTCTGTGTCACACACACACACACACACACACACACATACACAGATTTGCCTATTTCTATTTCTAGATGTGCCAAAGCCATCTCAAACTCAACATGTCCAAACAAAACTAATTACCTCTCCTTCTGAATTTCCCAATTTCCACAGAACACATGAATATCCTTCTAGAGAATTTGAAACTCAGGAGGAGGGAGGCACAGAGCCAGGACGGTGTATTAAAGGTAAGGACTTGCTTGAGCTCTCCCCCAAATTCCTCAAAATAACTGTAAAAAATTATTCTAAACAAATTCTAGAGCTACAGAACCCACAAAATGACACAGAGAAACAAATCTCCAGCCCAAGACCTGGAAGATCTACAGTAAGTGCATATCACACCAGGCTGGGAGAAGAGTGCAGTCCAGCATGGGAGATGAGGCCAGAGCAGGCCTCAGGGGATTGAATCACTGGCAGCTGTGACAGTTTCCAGACTTCTTAACCCACAAATGGCAAAGACAATTAGTGGGAAAACCATCAAACCTGAGTGGAGGAGGGGTGCAGTGGGACTGGGGTCCAGCCCCAGACATGGTTTGGGGAGATGGTGGCAACTGCAGCAGCAATGACTGCAGCAATGGTAGCAGCTGCTTCCAAAGCTCTGTGCCCACAGACAGTGGGGGATCAAGCAGCTGATACAAAACCCCTGAGGTCTGAGGTAGTAATCCCACTCCCACTGGAAGAGAGTCCTGTATTGACAGAGAGTTCAAAAGTCAGATATTTGGCTGGGAACATTAGCAAATAGCATAAAATACTCAGACTATAGATTCTTACTTTAGTGACAAAGAAGATAAAAACATACAAGCAGAAGCAAACAATAAAGGCAAAGTTCCTACATCAAAAGTCTCCAAGAAAAAATATTAATTGGTCTCAGGCCATACTTCTGTGGCTCCAAAAAGATTTTGAAAATCAAGTAAGAGAGGTAGAGGAAAAATTGGGAAGAGAAATGAGAGTGATGCAAGAAAATCATGAAAAAGGAGTGAACCATTCGCTAAAGAACACAACCAATAATATTGACAAAAATAGTACCTTAAAAAATAGACTAACCTAAATGTCAAAAGAAGTCCAAAAAGCCAATGAGGAGAAGAATGCCCTAAAAATCAGAATTGGCTAGATGGAAAAGAAGATCCAAAAGTTCACTGAAGAAAATAATTCCTGAAAGATTACAATGGAGCAAATTGAAGCTAATGCCTTTATGAGAAATCAAGAAATTTTAAAACAGAACCAAAAGAATGAAAAAATAGAATACAATGAGAAATATCTCATTGGAAAAACATCTGACCTGGAAAATAGATTCAGGAGAGATAATTTAAAAATTATTGGACTGAAAGCCAAGATCAAAAAAAGAGCCTTGACATCATCTTTCAAGAAATTATCAAGGAGGGGGTAGAACCAAGATGGCAGAGTAGAAGGATGGATCTACTCTAGTTCTCCCCCCATAGCCCTTAAAGTATCTGTAAAAATTATTCTAAACAAATTCTAGAGCAGTCGAAACCACAAAATGATAGAATTAAATAGATTTGTAGCACAAGACAGCTTAGAAGGCCAACAGGAAAGGTATATCACATCAGGCTCTGAGCAGAGTGCAGCCCAGCCTAGCATGGGTCATACAAGCACAGATAGGGCTAGAGCAGGTTTTAGGGCTGAATCAATGGCAGCTGCCATGGTTTCCAGGTTTCTCAACCCACAAATGCCAAAGAGAGTTTCAAAGGTCAGTAAGAAAGCTCTTTCACCTGAGGGAGAGGGGAGTGTGGTCCTGCCCCAGTCCTGGGCCCAGGGCAGTGGCAGTCACTGAGGCAGCAGTATCCACTTTTGGGGCTCTTGTCCTAAAGACCATGGGGGAGTCAAGTAGCTTATCTGGGTCTCAGTCCTGAGTTGTGGTCCTAGGGAGAGGAGGAGTACTGGCATGGTGGAGTTGATGGTGGCTGTGGAAAAGGAATCATACTCACAGTTCCAGGGCAGAAAAGAGTGCTTTTGGTTGCTCACAGACAAGAGCATGGGCCAGGAGAGAAGTAAACTCCTCTCCCTTGACTCTGCCACCTTAGAAGAACTGGGAACTTACAGGTCCCTACAGATATATCAGATAACAGCTGCACAAAACCTCTGAAGCCTAAAGTAGTACCCCCTCCACTTGAAAAAGGACTCAAAAGTTAAGTAACTGACTAGGAAAAAAGTCAAGATGATGGAGTAGAAAGTCAGGCCTACTCTAACTCTCCTCCCATTGTCCATAAAATATCAGTAAAGAATGACTCTAAACAAATTTTAGAGCAGCAGAAGCCACAAAACAACATAGTGAAAGAGATTTCCAGCCCAAGACAGCTTGGAAGGCCAACAGAAAATATCTATCACACCAGGTTCAGAGTGGAACACAGCCCAGTCATGGCCATGGCATGATGTGGACAGCACTGGAGCAGTCTTCAGGGATGTGGAATCATGAGTAGTGGCTGTGCTGTCTGGCCCCAAAGTGGCAGCAGCCACTCCAGCAGTAGAGTCCACTTTTGGATTCCTCAGCCTAAAGACCCTGAGGGAATCAAGCAGCTGATCTGGGACTCAGTTCTGAATGGCACTCCTGGAGGGAGGAGGAGTGTTGGCATGGTGGAGCTGGTGGTGGCTGTAGAGAGAGAATCTTACTCTCAGATCCTGGGCAGAAAAGAGTGCTTTCAGTGGCTCCCAGACCACAGCACAGGCCAGAGGAGGAGTAAACTCCTCTCCCTTGGTTGTGTTACCTTGGAGGAACTGAGCTTGACAAACGTCTGAAAAATCAAGTAACTGGCTGGGAAAATGCCCAAGAAGGGGGGAAAATACAACCATAGGTTACTTTCTTGGTGAAAACATATTTTCTTTCATCCTTTCACATGAGGAAGAACTAACATACCATTAGAGGAAGATACCAAAGTCAAGATTTCTACATCCAAAACCTCCAAAAAAATATATGCAATGGTCTCAGGCCATGGAAGAGCTCAAAAAGGATTTTGAAAATAAAGTAATAGAGGTGGAGGAAAAATTGGGAAGAGAAATGAGAGCAATACAAAAAAAATTATGAAAAACGAGTCAACAGATTTCTAAAGGAGACCCAAAAAAATGCTGAAGAAAATAAAATCTTTAAAAATAGATTAACCCAAATGGCAAAAGAGGCTCAAAAAGCCAATGAGGAGAAGAATTTTTTACAAAACAGAGTTGGTCAAATGGAAAAGGAGCTTCAAATGCTCACTGAAGAAAATAGTTCTTTAAAAATTAGAATGGAGCAGATAGAAGTCAATGACTTCATGGGAAACCAACAAATTGTAAAACATAACCAAAAGAATGAAAAAATAGAAGACAATGTATAATATCTCAGTTTTACTGGGTAGAATGTTCTTAGTTTTAATCCTAGTTCTTTTGACTTCTGGAATATCATATTCCAAGTCCTTCAGTCTTTTAATGAAAAAGCTACTAGATCTTTAGTTATCCTGACTGTATTTTCACAATAATCTAATTGTTTCTTTCTGGCTACTTGCAATATTTTCTTCTTGACTGGAGAGCTCTGGAATTTGGCTACAATATTCCTAGGAGTTTTCCTTTTGTAATCTCTTTTAGGAGGTGATTAGTGGATTCTTTCAATATTTATTTTACTCCCTGGTTCAAGACTATCAGGCAACTTTCCTTAATAATTTCTTTGTTTTTTGTTTATTTATTTATTTATTTATTTAATTTTTTGCATTCATTTTCACAAATTTTTGGGTTTCAAATTTTCTCCCCTTTTATCCCCTCCCCCACCCCAATACCCCAAGCAATCTAATTTTCCCTATCTCCAATCTGCCCTCTCTTCTGTCATCCCTCCCTTCTCTTGTCTCCATCTTCTCTTTTCTCCTGTAGGGCCAGATAACTTTCTATTCCTCATTAACTGTATGTCTTCTTTCCTAGTTGCAACAACAATACTAAACAGTTGTTCCTAAAACTTTGAGTTCCAAATTCTCCCCATCCCTCCCTCCCCACCCATTCCCTTTTGGACGGCAGGCAATTCAATATAGGCCATATCTGTGTAGTTTTGCAAATGACCTCCCTGATAGTCGTGTTGTGTAAGACTAACTGGATTACCATCCCTCCTAACCTGCCCCTCATTGTTTCTCTTCTGTCTCTTGATCCTGTCCCTCTCCAAGTGTTGACTTCAAATTGCTCCCTCCTCCCTTTGCCCTCCCCTCCATCATCCCCCCCCTTGCAATATCTCCTTCTCCCCCACTTTCTTATACTGTAAGATAGGTTTTCATACCAAAATGAGTGTGCATTTCACTCCTTCGTTTAGTCAAATGTGATGAGGGTAAACTTCTTGTTTTTTTTTTCCTCAACTCTCCTCTTTTTCCCTCCACTAAGAAAAACTCCTACCTGCCTCTTAAATGACATATAGTTACCCCCTTCCCTTTCCCTCTCTTTCCTCCCCCTACATTTCTCTCTCACCATTTACCTTAGTTTCTTTTAAGGTATGGTCCCATCCTATTCAGTTCAATCTGTGCTCTCTATCTCTGTATGTGTGTGCATACGTGTACATGTGTGTGTGTGGTCCCACCAACTACCCCGATACTGAAAAGTTTTAAGAGTTAGAAATATTGTCTTTCCCTGTATGAATGTAAACAGTTCACTTCTGGTAAGTCCTTTAAGACTTCTCTTTGCTGTTTCCTTTTTCATGCTTCTTCTCATTCTTGTGTTTGAAAGTCAAATTTTCTTTTCAGCTCTGGTTTTTTCATTAAGAATGATTGAAAGTCCTCTGTTTCATTGAAAGACCATATTTTCCCCTGAAGTATTATACTCAGTTTAGCTGGGTAGGTGATTCTTGGTTTGAGTCCTAGTTCCTTTGCCTTCTGGAATATCCTATTCCACGCCCTTCAATCCCTTAATGTAGAAGCTGCTAGATCTTGGGT
The DNA here is from genome assembly GCA_023548195.1 of Bettongia penicillata ogilbyi. Taxonomy (NCBI): domain Eukaryota; kingdom Metazoa; phylum Chordata; class Mammalia; order Diprotodontia; family Potoroidae; genus Bettongia; species Bettongia penicillata. The sequence continues at coordinate 3,514,985 of JAJHZJ010000029.1, read as the reverse complement.
TATCCTGATTGTATTTCCACAGTACTGGAATTGTTTCTTTCTAGCTGCTTGCAAGATTTTTTCCTTGAGCTGGGAGTTCTGGAATTTGGCCACAATGTTCCTAGGAGTTTCTCTTTTTGGATCTCTTTCAGGTGGTGATCGATGGATTCTTTCAATACTTATTTTGCCCTCTGGTTCTAGAATGTCAGGGCAGTTTTCCTTGATAATTTCATGGAAGATGATGTCTAGGCTCTTTTTTTGATCATGACTTTCAGGTAGTCCCATAATTTTTAAATTGTCTCTCCTGGATCTATTTTCCAGGTCAGTTGTTTTTCCCATGAGATATTTCACATTCTCTTCCATTTTTTCATTCTTTTGGTTTTGTTTGGTGATTTCTTGGTTTCTCATAAAGTCATTAGACTCCATCTGTTCCATTCTAATTTTGAGAGAACTATTAAATTCAGTGAGCTTTTGAGCCTCTTTTTCCATTTGGCTCATTCTGTTTTTGAAAGCATTCTTCTCCTCATTGGCTTTTTGAACCTCCTTTGCCAATTGAGTGAGCCTATTTTTCAGGGTGTTAATTTCCTCAGCATTTTTTTGGGTCTCCTTTACCAAGGTATTGACCCGTTTTTCATACTTTTGTTACATCTCTGACATTTCTCTTCCCAGTTTTTCCTCCACCTGTCTAACTTGCTTTTCAAAATCCTTTTTGAGCTCTTCCAGGGCCTGAGCCCACCCACCACCCCCCTGGGGTGTCTGGGGTACTGAGGCCCCACCCTCCATGTCTTTCCCTGATGGCAAGGATACGTCCTCATCATCAGATCTGAAGGTCAGGATCATTTGCATTTGTTGGAAAAAACTCTCTAAAGTCTTATTTTTCTTCCCTTTTCTAGGCATTTTCCCAGCCAGTTACTTGACTTCTGAGATTCCTTTCCACCCCCGCCTGGATCCACCCAGCTAGTGCTTGGCCTCTGAGATTTAAATGGGCTTTCCTCCTGCCGGCTGTCAATCAGTGAGCTTTAGTTCAGGTGCTGGGGTGGGGGCAGGGCTTCCTCCCAGGTTCCGATCCCTCAGGGGCTTTATGCAGAGACTCTCAGGAATGGAGTGGGTGGGGGCGGGGTGGGGGACCCGCCTCCCAAGCCCAGCTCCCTTGCTGGCTTTAAGCAGAAGCCTTCAGTAATAGAGCGGGGTAGGGGCAGGGCTGTCTCCCAGGCTCAGCTCCGTCAGGTTTTATGCGGGAATCTTCCGTAATGAAGATCCTGCCTGCTGCTGGGGGATTCCTGAGTCCCGGGCCGCTGCTGCCTCAGCTGCCGCCCACACCTCTGCCTCCGCCGCTTCCTCCCGAGGGGGCCCGAGTCACAGAGATGCCCTGCTTCCCCTCTCCTCCAGTCCTGCCTTCTCTCTCACTGACCTGTAGCTTCTGTGGGCGGAGGAACTTTCCCGGCTGCCGGAGCTTCCGTCTCTGAAGCCTGCTTGGATCAGCTTCTCTGGGGCCGCGGCCAGGGCAGCGCTGGGGGTGGGGTCCACTTTCCAGGGTGCGCCGGACCCTGGGGAAGGGTCTCCAGGGCTCCCTGGAATGGAAATCTCTTCCACTCTGTTTCTGCACACCTTGTATTGACCCAGAAGTTATGGGGGACTCTTTTTACATTAATTCTATGGGCTTTTGGCTTCGGAGCTCGTAAACCTGCGTCCTTCTACTCCGCCATCTTGGCTCCGCCCCTCCTTAATAATTTCTTGAAAAAAATTATCTAGGCTCTTTTTTTGATTACGGCTTTCAGGTAGTCCAAAAATTTTTAAATTCTCCCTACCAGATCTATTTTCCAGGTCAGTTGTTTTTCCAATGAGATATTTCATGTTCTCTCCTATTTTTTCATTCTTTTGGTTTTGTTTTATAATTTCTTGATTTTTCATAAAGTCGTTAGCTTCCATCTGCTCCATTCTAATCTTTAAGGGACTGTTTTCTTCAGTGAACTTTTGGACCTCCTTTTCTATCTAGCCAACTCTGCTCTTTAGGGCATTCTTCTCCTCATTGGCTCTTTGCATCTCTTTTGCCATATGGGTTAGTCTATTTTTTAAAGCATTTAAAGCATCTTTTGGATCTCCTTTAGCAAGCAGTTGACTCATTATTCATTATTTTCTTGCATCACTCTCATTTCTCTTCTCAATTTTTGCTCTACATCTCTTACTTGATTTTCAAAATCCTTTTTGAGCTCTTCCATTTCCTGAGATCATTGCATACATTTCTTGGAGCCTTTAGATGTAGGAACTTTGACTTTGTTGTCTTCTCATTGTATGTTTTGAGCTTCCTTGTCACCAAGGTAAGATTCTATAACATGATTCTTTTTTTGATTTTTGCTCATTTCCCCAGCTATTTTCTTGACATTTGAGCTCCTTTTCAAGGTAGTTCTCTGCTGCAAGTAGAGGTGGAGGGTGTACTGTCTGCCACTCAATCCCCCACAATCTGTGGGCTTAGAGCTGCAGAAACAGTTGCTACCCCTGCCCCTGCTCCTGCTGCTGTGAGCTCCTCCACCTCCTCCACTGCCCTGGGCCTGGGACCAGGCCACCCTCCACTCTCACACAGTTCCCACAGGTTTTGTCCACTGACTTCCAATTTGTCCTCAGCGTTTTGGGGTTGTGAAATCTGGGAACCACCACAAGTGCCCTGGAATCAGTCCCTCTAAGGCCTGCTCAGGTCCCATCTGTGCCAGTGTGCCCCACTCTAGACTGTGCTCTGCTCCCAGCATGGTGTGATACACACTTTCTGACAACTTTTCAGACTGTCTTGGACTGGAAATTTGCTTCACTCTGTCATTCTGTGGATTCTGCAGCTGCAGAATTTTAGAGTCGTTTTGTTATATGAATTTGGCTGGGATTGGGGGAAGAGTGCTAGAAAGTCTGTGTTGTTACTCCATCATCTTGGCTCTGCCATCCATGAATAGATTGTTTACATGGGGTGAGATCCATCTTAGCCAGGCTGGAATGTCAGCTTAGAAGCTGGTAGACAAGAGCACATTAGAAAAGATAAAATCTGCAATTTTCCCCAGATGATATGAGTGACTTCCCCAGAATTACATGCCCTCTCCCTCTAACCTATCCAGGAGGGCAAAAAGGGAAGGAACAGAGAAGGACCAGTCAAGTTTCTGGCATAGAAAAATGTGTCTTTATACAACAGTGGTCTCTTAAGTTGGGGTCAGTGTCCCCTGGTGGGCAATGGAATACATTCACAAGATTTCAGTGACTTGATCCCAGATGACTGTGGGCTTATCTCCAGCACAACCATCTTCAACAGCCCCCACAACTGGCTTTCAGTGACTGTACAGATTTCCAGCTCCTCAAGGCTGCTGTAAACAAACTCAACACAGAAACCTGTGGATACTCCTTGCCAAATTTCCACAACTTCTTCTCCCCCAAATCCTCACAAGCTATTTCTAGTATCACAACCGTTGGCTGTGTTCTCCAGGGTTAACATAATTTTTACTGAGCAAGTCTCACTTGAGAATGCTCAAAGCCACACAAAGCAGGCCTAGAGACAGGAGTGCCAGTAATCAAGTAGTCTCATTAATTAACTTCAGAGTGAGGAATGTTCTCATGCTGAAGTAAAAGTATAGGCTATATACTTAAATCACAAGTGGGGAAGGAGTGGAGGTACAAACAATCATTTAGTGATTTCCCACAAGAAACCTACAGGTCCCACAATGCAAGGGTTCTAGAGTCTACTCTTTGGAGATCATGACCACCTCCCCTAGGTACAGAACCAGAGTTCTATGATAGGAACAGGTTCTGTAATCTTTAATTGACTTCACTTAAGGTCCAGAGATTGTGAGCATTGTCAGAGTTTTGATTGGTCAGTTTAAGCTGCATTGTGAGCTCTGACTCCCCAGCCAGAGAGGCAGGTCCTGAGAAAACTAAATTATTCATTATACATGACATATCAATTAATATGAAAATTATAATTGCTTTCCCACCAGGGAAGTCCTTTACTTGATCTTTTCCCTGCCCCACACACTTTTCAATTTCAATAGAAAAAGGGTGAGCAGCACAGGATGAGAAGACCAGTTGCCATTGCATTTTCTTTCCCCACCAGCCCTGCCCCCAACCCATCTCTCTTCCAAACTGGCCTGTTTTCATAGAAGGAAACACCATCCTCCCATTTCCCATTATCTCAGCCTCCCCCTTATCATTGAAGTATAACTCAATTAAAACTCATCTCTTTAAAAAGATCTCTTAGTTGACAAGTGTGTTGGTCTTTTCTCAATCTTAATCTATCTTCCTTCTATGCAGCATCCGACTCTGCTGACCACTCTCTTCTCCGGGATACATTCAATCTCCCCTCTCAGTTGTGATGGTACGGCTTTCTCCATCTCAACACTCTTACCTATCTCTTACCTATCTCAACACTCCTAAGTCTCCTTTCTGGATCTTCTTCCATATCAATGTCCCTAAATGTGGGCATTCTCTGCTTGTGTCCTAAGCCCTCTTCTCTCTGAATGCTCTCCTGTTTGGTGACTTTATCAGCTCCACTGGCTTCAATTCTCTTCTCCATGGCAATGGCTCACACTTCTGTATATACAGTTCTCACATCTCTCTCTCTCTCTCTCTCTCTCTCTCTCTCTCTCTCTCTCTCTCTCTGTCTCTGTCTCTCTCTCTGTCTCTCTCTCTGTCTCTCTCTCTCTGTCTCTCTCTCTGTCTCTCTCTGTCTCTCTCTCTCTGTCTCTCTGTCTCTCTCTGTCTCTCTCTCTGTCTCTCTCTCTCTCAAGATTTGCCTATTTCTAACTGGATGTCTCAAAGTCAACTCAAACACAACATGTCCAAAACAAAACTCACTACCTCTACTCTCTGAACTTCACAATTTCTCTGAGAGACTAGCATATTTTTCTAGTCCCCAGGCTCTCATCCCTGGTATTATCCTGGATTCCTCATTATCCCTAAACGTACACATCCAATGTCATTCTACCTCTACAACATTTTTTCCTATCTGTCTCCTTCTCTTGACTCTCAGAGTCACCAGCCTAAATGAAACCTTCCTCATCTTTCAACTGGACAAATACAGTAGTCTCTTAATTGGTCTCCCTATCTCATCTCTCCCATCAAATCCATCCTCCATGAAAATCTCAAAGTGATGTTCCTAAGCACAGGTTTAACTATACTACTTCCATACTCAGTAAACTCTTGTGACTACCTATTAACTCAAATGTTTAGGATCTGTATCTCATTCTCTTTCCAATCTCTATTTTTTTTGCCTTATCTTTCTGCCTCTTTCTTTGTTGCTCTTTGTGGCCTCTACTCAACTATAACCAAAACACCTCATAGAGGACTCAGTACAAAGAGTGGACTCTTCACTGAGGTACTGAATGAATGACTGAGTCTTTCTCAAATGTTAACAGAGTCAATTGCCAAAGTAGTCTGTCAAATGTTTACAGAGTCATCAGTGGCCACAATCCAAACTCTGAGGCAGGATGGAGTATCCTGAGTTGGAAGGTAAATGTGTCCCCCAACCATTCACAGGACATAAAATCCCTGACTCTAAGCCATCTGAGTGTTACTATTCAGTGTCTCACCTATAATGCTATCAAAAGAGGCTGCCTTCTTCTCTGGGGGAATGGATCCTGAGACATCAGAGGAATTCTTTGTGGACTCCCAGAGCAGATTCTTGTCCCACCCCTTTTCCCTGCAACGTGGACTCTTGGTGTTGGGCAGGTTTCTGAGAATTCCTTCCCCAGAGGGTGGAAACTCTCAGCCACCTCAGAATCCTCCTGAATCTATATGTGGAAGGTCTCTGCCTTGAGGACCAGGGCTCAAGAGCCCTACGGTGGAGAGACTGAACCAAGAAACAGCTCCAACAGCTTTGGAGCCCCAAAGACCAGAAGACATTCATCAAAGTCAGAGAGTATGTATCTGCGTTTGTGGGCTTCTAGATTATTATGTATGTTTAGAGCACAAGTATCTGTGAACCTGTAATTTTTAAATATTTTGATAATTATCTTTCAATATCATTTGATTTCCTTTATGATCCTATGTATTTTATTTATTGATCTAAAAACATGATTCTGAGAATGGATCCATAGCTTTCACCAGACTGCCAAAGGGATCTAGGACATAAAAAAGATTAAAAATCTCTTTTTTAGAGGTACATTTTTCTGTACCAGTAATATTCTATACCTATTTATTTGTCTCTGCATTTCTGTGGCCCTGTATATTGTAATGAGTGTGTAAATTGAGGTGGTCTAAGCGTTTGTTTCTGTACCTGAATTATAATGAATATATGTCTAGAGGATATGAACTATGTATTTGTGTAACCAGTACAGTGTTGGGAGCTGAGGAGAGGCTTCTGGTGCCTGGGTAATGTGTTTCTTTGCCAACAGAAATTTCATACAGGGATTTCTTGATCAGGTAGAGGTAACAGTATATGGTTCCTGTGGTCCCTCTAATAAGAATAAGGATCTATTCTCCCCTCCCACATGGCAGCCCTAAGAGTAAAGCAGGAATGAGGGGACCTCACCTGAGGAAACAGACATCAGCTTTATACTTTCTCCTACAGAGGCTTCAAAATGAAGACTGTCTTTCTGCTAGCTGCACTAATGGCCTGGGGTAAGAAGTGACCCCATGACTGCCCTCTCCCCAGGAATCAGCCCCAGGAGGGACAACTCTCAGATTGTACAAAAAGTGCATCCTCCAACGTCTTTTGGGATCCCTAGCTCTTGCCATTCCATGAACCTTTCAAATCCCAATTGATTCTTCAGGATCTCTTCTTAGAGGCTGGAAGGAAAATAAGGAGGACAAGATTCTCTGCTTAGATGAAGGGTGGAGAAGGACAGACCAAAGCAGTAATGGATAGAGAAGATAGAAGAGTGACCACAGCTGAGTGGGGATCACTGGTATCTCTTGCAGGCTTATCTGAGGTGCAAGGGAACTTCATAAAATCCCGATACATGATTAACATGGTCATGGGGAGAGATGTAATTGCCGACTATAACCCCTACGGCTGCTACTGTGGCTTGGAAGGCAAAGGAACCCCCAAGGATGCTACTGACAGGTTAGATCCCATTCCTCAGTCCTGCCAGGGTGACTACCTTAGCTTCCTTGTGAATCACTATAAGCAGCATTGACAGGAGGTGCAAATTAATGACAAGGGCACAAGGCAAAGGCACCAAAGAAATGAAATTCTAGAGCAAAATTGTAGAATAGTGTTGATCTCCAGCTGTTATTGGAGTCTTTCTATAGATGCCCTTGGAATCTTCCAGAACAGGCAATAGGGAAGACTGGAACCACATTAAGTTTTCAGAATTAGAGACTCTCCATTAAACAGAACAAGATTGGAATTGGAAAGGACCTTAGTAGTGCAATCTCCTCATTTACAGATGAGAAAACTATGATCCTAATAACCCAGGTGTCCTGACTCCCAGATCAGGGCTCATTCCACAACAGGCTACCTCCTTGGGTGGTCTCTCTGAGTGTCCTGTTTGCTGACCTCTTGCTCCCCAATAGGAGAGGAGGACAGCACTCAGTAGGGCTCCTTTCTTTAGGTGCTGTTGGAAGCAAGACTGCTGCTATTCTGATCTGAAGAAATATAACTGTGACACTGATAAAGTGATCTACAGATACAGATATGTGGATGGGATCCTCTCCTGCGGTGAGATAGCACATTACGGTCAGGCACCACTGAACATTCCACACGTACAGAACCCCAAATGGGTGTCCAAATTCCCTGAAAACAAATTCTGCACTCTCCCCTCAGACTAGGGGCTTCCCCTGGGGAAGAGACAGTGTTTCCATCAAGGCACCCAGTAAAGGGGATCAGTTTGGTGGGGCAGGGTGAGGGGTGTCAGTAGAAGAGAAAATTACCTACCCTCTCAACCCATTCATTTCTCTGAACTTATAGGGTATGGGTCCTACTGTCAGATCCGAATCTGTACCTGCGATGCACAAGCTGTCTCCTGTATGCTGCAAAACAGAAAGAGTTACAAAGTGAAATATCGCAACCTCCCCAATTCCCAATGTAAAGGGAAAGCACCTAAATGTTGAGAGATTCTTTTTCTTTTCCTCAGCAAGAATTAACAAGAAGGAGCCTCAAAACTCCCATTCCAAAGCCATCACCCCCATCCACAGCTTTCCACATTTCCTTTTCTGAACTGTACTGCTTTGACATCAGGATTCAGATTAATTAATGCAGTCGATCAACAAATGTTTATTACTTGCTTACTTTGGACCAAGCTTTTCAATGTAATTACCAACCTCAGTTCCAGAGGGTTGATGATGAAACCCATCTCCCTTCTCTCTAGGGACAGGTGGAAAAGGAGAATGTGGATGCCACACCTGTAGTCTGATGCTGTTGGGACCTTTGGTTTCCTTTACTGTCCTCTTTGTTATGAGGAGGGGGTAGTTATTAGGAAGTGACAGTGATATGAAATTAAAAGTATCAATAAAATGTTGAGTTTGGTGTTTTCTTTTTTTATTGTTTTTTTTCATCAGTCCTGTGTTGTTGGCATGAAGGAAATTTGTTCTGTAAGGGTCAAATAGGAAGGGGAAAAAAGAGAGGAAAGGAACACGGAGGAAAGAAACATGATTCTGCCCTCTCCTACCTGCAGACTCGTCTTCTTCAAATTGTCACCATTCTTCTGAAAGGCTCAGAGACACAAAATCTCTGAGTTGAACATAGGTTCTGATAGTATAAGGCTGCCTAGAGAAGAAGCTCGTATCTTAAAGCTATTTCTGCCTTCCTCACAGGAGGTAATAAATGAGCTTGACAAATCACTGAATCTAATAACCCAATTGCTAACTAGGGGGTTGAGGGGAAGCAGGCCAGAGACCCTTCCCCAAACCCCTGCCCCTGCTTCCAGCTGGGCTGACTCACCTTCCCTGTGAGCTGCCTCCAGGATCCCTACTGTCATGAGCACCAAGGGCCCCACACGTCTCTAATCTACCCAATACAAGGATGAACACCACAGTAGTATCAGCTAGAATCACACTCGTTTTAGAAGGCCAAACTCTTCAGCCAAACATTTGTGTAGTACGTTCCAAATACAGTGATATCACTGCTGAGCAAAACAACACCATCAATCCTACCTAGAACCTAGAGTTGGGAAAACTGCCAGAGGCTTGGGGAGGTCAAATGATCCGCAGGTGTCACAGACAAGATGCGAATTCAGGTCTTCCTGGACTCCAGTTCCAGGGCTCTATCCACTAGAGCAGGGTGTTACAAAATCCAAAATGTGCAGTTGGAGACTGTCCATACCCAAGTCTATTTCAATTCCTTCCTTTCCTTTGCATGCTTGGTTCAGTTCAGTAACATTTACTAAGTGCCTGCTCTGTGCCAATCACTGTGCTGAGCCCTGTGGATACAAAAGAAAAAGAATCCATGCCCTCGAGGAGGAGTCCAATGTAAGGAAGACAAGACACAAAGCATAGATTAGGCCACCATTCACACAAAGCTGGAAAAGGCCTCACACACAGGCCATCTAGCCTGATCTCCCAAGGAGGCACTGTGGTGCAATGCAGTGAAAAGAACCCTGACCCTGGAGGCTGAGGACCTGGGGTCCAGGCTCCTCTCTGACACTGACCTCACTCTCTGTGTGGGTGAAGATGAATCAGTGGTCCTCCCTGGACTACAGGCTTCTCATTGTAACATGAGAGTATTGGGAATGATAACCTGCAAATTCCCTCCAGCTCTAATTCTGTGATTTTGTTTCACATGTGAAGAAACTGAGGGCTAAGAAGGGACAACAGCTTGAGTAAGGTTAGACAGATAGTAGCTATGTGGGCAGTGGAGAGAGCACTGGACTTGGAGTCAGGAAGACCTGAGTTCAAATCTGGCCTCACATATTTACTAGGTGTGTGACCCTAAGCAATTCACTTAATCTCTGTTAATCTCAATTTCCCTCAATAGCATTCTCCCTCCCAGAATTCTTGTAAGGATCAAATGAGTAGGAGGGGGAGGACAATTAGGAGTAGCAGTGGTGGTATTAGTGGTAACAGTAATAGTGACAGTCATAGTTTTAGTAGTGGCAGAAGTAGAAGGAGGAGGAAAAAGAGACAGCAGGTGGTGGTGGTGGTGGTGATAGTAGTGGAGGTAGTGGTAGTAATACTGGGGGTAATAATAGTAGTAGTAGTAGTGGTAACAGTAATAGTGACAGTCATAGTTTTAGTAGTGGCAGAAGTAGAAGGAGGAGGAAAAAGAGACAGCAGGTGGTGGTGGTGGTGGTGATAGTAGTGGAGGTAGTGGTAGTAATACTGGGGGTAATAATAGTAGTAGTAGTAGTAGTAGTAATAGTGGTAGTCATGGCAGTAATATAAGTAGTAGAAGGAAAAGGAGGAGGAGGAAGAGACTCTCAGGCATTTTCACTGGCTGTTCCCCAGGACTGGAATTCTCTCCTCATTCCTATCTCCTGCCTCCCTTCAGTTCCTGCTCACTCACCTCTATTTGCTAGGTTTTCTCGACTCTTCTCCCTCCTGGTTTACCTCCTACTTGTCTGAACACTCTCTTCTACAAGAAATCTTTCCAGATATTGCCAATGCCTTCCCTCTGTTGGTGAACTCCTATTGATCCTGAATACAGCTTGTTTGTCTATAATCGCTGACATGTTGTCTCCCTGAGAGTAGGGACTGCCTTTTGCCTCTCTTTAGACCCTCAAGCACTCAGTACAGAGCCTGCCACATTGTAGGTGTTTAATAAATATTTATTGACTGATAGGATCCTCACCAGCAGGACCAGTGCTGGACACAACAAGTCATGAAATCATCTCCCTTGGGAACTGCATGGATAAAGGAAGGCCCTTCCCTAGAGGAATCATAGATTCCCTGAGAGACTGAAGGCAAATGAACACATCAGTGCTGATCAAACCAAAATGCATGTTGTCTATAGACTTTGCTTTTCTAATCCCTGAAATATGCCTTTCAGAAATCATACACTAGACTAATATCATTTAATAACAAGAATAAATCACATATATAGCCCTCTTCAGGGTCTGCGATTATAAGGTCTACACAAGGAGACCATGGAGTAGATAATTCCAAAACTGTTATTCTCATCTTACAGATTGAAAATGGAGGCTCAGAGAGGCTGAGTGATTTACTTATGGCTACATAGTCAGTGCAGAAGCTGGATTCAAACCCAGTCTTTCTTGACTCAAAGGCAAGTGATTTCTCCACTAGATGATACTATGTTTGCACCTGAGATTACAGACTTTACAGGTAAAGGGAACGTCAAGAGAATTTAGTCCACCATCTTGCCTAGAACCAAGATACAAATTATGTATCCACATATACATGCATATATGTACAGCTCTTTGTGGGGGCGGGGGGAGGAAGGGGGGATGTACACACACAGAGAAAGAGTTCTTGTTCAGTCATTTCAGTTGTTCCAACTCTTCATGACCCCATTTGAGGTTTTCTTGGCAATGATACTGGAGTGGTTTGCCATTTCTTTCTCCAGTTCATTTTACAGATGAGGAAACTGAGGCAAACAGGGTTAAGCGACTTACCCAGAGTAACATAGCTAGTAACTGTCTGAGGCCAGATTTGAGCCCAGGGAAAGACATCCTTTTGACTACAGGCCAGGTGCTCTATCTACTACTCTCAATAAAGATATATATCTATACATATATAATATATATCTGATTAATATATTAACATTCATATTATGCATCATTTCTATATCAATATTATATATTCTATTGTATTCTATCCCAGTTCTACTGACTAGCTGTGTGACACTGGACAAATCACTTACCTTCTCTATCTTTTCTCATCTATAAAATGGGCACGTTGGACTAGAACAGTGGTGTCAAACTCCAAGAGAAAGGGATCCCTACAGCAGCATATTGACATAGAAAACCAAAAAGGAAGGTTGTCTGTGTTATACTTTTATTTATCTTGTTAAATATTTCTCAATTATATTGGAATCTGGTTCTAGCGTTACTCTTAGTTTTGCCTGCCACAAAAGGTCAGAGAGTTTGACACCCTGGACCAGATCTCTCAGGTTCTAGTTCTGAGTCGAGAATCGTATCATTCTACTTAGGCAATATTCAAGCTTGTCCCATAAGGGCTATACAATTAATTGGGCCATAATTAGGAAGATTTTCACCTGAAGTAAAAATATTTGAGTGAATTTATGTGTGTGTGTGTTGATGTGTGTTGATATGGAAGAGTCAGCAAGAGAGCTAGTGGATGATATCAGAAGATGGCCTGACCATAGGCCATTATCACCAAGGGAACTAATGAGAAGAGTAATTGCTTAACTGGAACAAAGCCTGAATGATGATGGGAAGCAAAAGCTGTGCAGGACAGGGGGAAGTCCAGAGACTTTACAGCTACACGGAGGGCAAAGGACATAGCCTCAGCAGCCAGCCAATGGCAAATGGAGAGTGTTGGGACCATGAACTGAATATAATAATGGGTTGAATTGCTGTTTGGCTCAACGACCCATTGAAAGAGTGATCTGATATCCCCCTGCTGAATTGTGCTCTTTCCCTCACTCCTCATCATAAGGACCTGATCAATGGATCTGCTGTCCACGTTTCTCCCTGTCTTGCTTCATCACTACCTGGTGAATTGGCGTCACTTACCCTTGACAATGATTCATCTCTCTTCGGGGAGATAGAGAAAAAGAAACTAAATCTTGCACTAGTGATCTATGCTTTTATGATGATGTTTGTCTCCAGATAAATATGAACTGATTTTCATTTCAAAAATGTATTTCCTATGAAACAAAGAACCATGCTGTGGAGGACAAAGTGGATAATTGCCCTAGACTTAAATGAAATCCTATAGTCACATTTTCCTCTTTCTCCCTTCTTATTCTCCTTCCCCTTCTCCCTCTTTCTCTGTCTGTTCTGTTACTATAATCTGAGTGATGCTTGAAGGACTCTTATTAGATAACGGGTCTAACCTTCCTTGTATACTCAGCACCTTCCCCAACAAAACTACTTTGTCTATAAAGCAAGTTTTGATCAGGAGACTGCTTAGTAGCTGGGTGAACCTGACCAAGTCACTTAACACATTGCCTCAGTTTCCTCATCTATAAAATGATCTGGAAAAGGAAATGTCAAACCACTTCAATATCTCTGCCAAGAAAACCCCAAATGGGATCACAAAGGGTCAGACATGACTGAAAGGACTCAACAACAAAAGTCCAAGGCAAAAATAGCTTGCTGTACAAGGTGGGAGGCTCATGCAAAACCTCCAGCATCAGACAGGAAGGAAGCAGTGCAGAAGGCAGTGATGTTCCAGTGAGAATAAAAGGCATGTTCTGAGAGGAACCCTCTCCTACTTTGGTCAAACAACTCCACAGTGACACCTGCTGGTTTCAAATGAGAACCTCACCCTGGGATTTGTGCAGATTTTGTATTTGAGTTTGATTTTTTTTCTGCTTGAAAGTGTAAATACTATTGTAATTCTTCATTCTACTTCTTTTAAAGAAATTTCTTGCATAATTGGCACACGCATTTGATATATCTCTAAGAATTTTAATTATTTGTGAATTTTAATTTTGTTTCCATTTTATGAAAATTCATTTGTTTCTACATCTTGAATTTAAAGTTAAATTTAGCCCAACATTCACTATGTTTGAGGAAGGTTGTTAGATAATGAATTTTCTTCTTGATTTCAGTTTTAATCTTATTGGAGTTTTTCTTTCAGTTTCTTTAACTGTTGACAAGCAATCTCATTTTTCCCCTACAGAATTATAAAATCCGTTCTTTGGAAAATCCTTTTGTCTATTGATGGGTGGACTTGGAGACCATCTCATTAACCTGTTGGTTAATAGTATCACCACAGAAAGCAAAGCCTGGATTGTTTTTTAGGCACCGGTGCTTCTTAGAATTGAACTGACATGGTGGCTATCACTAAATTCATATAGTGGGAGTGAGAGGAAGAACAACTAATTGTCAATTGACTTCCAGGTCAATTATTTGCCCAGATAGATTTTACCAGTTTGAGTGAATATTCAAAAGCATCTCTGGGACACTCATCACTTTCCAAAGACTGATAGAAAAAGCAGTTGGAAGAACTGCTCCATTAGACTGTAATCTTGAAGGCAGGGGTTTCCTTTGTGTTTATTAGTTGTATCCCCAGTGGTACCCAACAGGCCCTTAATAAATGTTTGGTGGATTGGATTGGAATGGACAGTGGCCTAAAGCTTTCAATTGACAAGTTTCAATTTTTTAGAGCCTCTGTCAATACATGGGTCACACAACAAGGTGTGAGCACTGACCCACGGAAGATAGACTGTTGAATGGAATTAAATGCCTCATCTATGTGGATAGAGGACCCACACAATCCCGACCTTGGGGAAGTTCTCAGTTTGATGGGGAAGATGTGTTCCATAAATGAAATGTATGTACAAGGAAACAGAATTTTAAAATTCAACACTCAAAGCATGAAACACATCACAGGTGGAGATAAAGTACTATTTTGAAAAGTTGGAAATTTAAAAATGGGTTTTTTTCCTGTTATTAATGTATTTTTAGTTTTCAACATTCATTTCCACAGAATTTTGAGTTTCCGAATTTTCTTCCCATCTCTCCCCTCCTCCCACCCCAAAATGCTGTATCTTCTCATTACCACTTCGCCTGATCTATCCTTCCTTCTATCACACCTCTCCCTTCCCTTATCCCCATCTTCTCTCTTTTCTTGTAGGATAAGATAGATTTCTATGCCCCATTACCTATATTTCTTATATAGTTAACATGCAAAAACAATTCTCAACATTCATTTCTAAAATTTTGAGTTCCAACTTCTCTCCCTTCCTCCCTCCCCACCCATCCCCAGTGAGAAGGCAAGCAGTTCAATATAGGCTATATACATGTAGTTTTACAAAAGACTTCCATCATAGTCATGTTAGGAAAGACTACCTATATTTCCCTCCATCTTATACTGTTCCCCCATTTATTCTATTCCCTCTTTTGACCTTATCCATCCCCAAGAGTGTTTACTTCTAATTACCCCCTCCTCTCATTTGTCCTCCCTTCTGTCTTCCCTTCCACATTCCACTTATCCCTTTCTCCCATATTTTCCTGTAGTGTAAGAAAGATTTTCATACCAAATTCAGTGGGCATGTTATTCCCTCCTTAAGCCAAATGTGTTGAAAGTAAGCTTTACTTTTTCCCTCTCACCTTCCCCTTTTCCCCTCCATTGAAAAAGCTTTTTCTTGTCCTTTTCATGAGAGATAATTTGCCTCATTCAATTTCTCCCCTTCTCTTTCCAATATATTCCTCTATCATCCCTAAATTTTATTTATTTAAATATCATCCCTTTCTATTCAACTCATCCTGTGCCCTCTGTGTGTGTGTGTGTGTATAATCCCTCCAACTACCCAAATAGTGAGAAAAATTTCAAGAGTTACTAATATTATCTTTCCATGTAAGAATGTAAACAGCTCAGCTATAGTAAGTCCCTTATTACTTCTCTTTCCTGTTTACCTGTTAATGCTTCTCTTGATTCTTGTGTTTGAAAGTCAAATTTTCTATTCATCTCCTGTCTTTTCATCAAGAATGCTTGAAAGTGGGGGGTGGAGCCAAGATGGCGGAGTAGAAGGATGCACATTTACGAGCTCCGAGCCCACAACACATGGAATTGAGGTAAAAAGAGATCCCCATAAATTCTGAATCGCTGCAGGGGGTGCATAAACATAGGGGAAGAGATTTCCGTTCCACTGAGCCATGGAGAGCCGTCCCCGAGGTCCATCGCACTCCGGAAAGTGGACCCCACCCCCAGCGCTGCCCTGGCCGCGGCCCCAGAGAAGCTGACCCAAGCAGGCTTCAGAGAGGGAAGCTCCGGGGGAAGCTCCGGCAGCCGGGAAAGTCCCTCCGCCCACAGAAGCTACAGGTCAGTGAGAAAGAAGGCTGGGCTAGGGGAGGGGAGCGGAGCATCTCTATGACTCGGCCCCCTTGGAAGGAAGCGACGGCAGCAGAGACGGGGGCAGGAAGCGGCGGAGGCAGAGGCATGGGCGGCGGCTGAGGCACAGCGGCCCAGGACTCAGGAATCACCCAGCAGCAGGTAGGATCTTCAATACTGAGGGTCTTTCCAACCTGAGGGAGCTGAGCCTGGAAGGTGGCCCTGCCCCCACCCCGCTCTGTTACTGAAGGCCTCTGAATAAAACCCCTGAGGGAGCTGAGCATAGGAGGCGGGCCCCCCACACCACCCCCACCCACTCCGTTCCTGAAAGTCTCTGCAGAAAGCCCCTGAGGGAACCAAGTTTGGGAGGCGGCCCTGCCCCAACCCCTGCGCCAGAACTAAAGCTTGCTGCGGAAAGCGCATTTGAATCTCAGAGGCCAAGCACTAGCTG
Organism: Bettongia penicillata ogilbyi; assembly: GCA_023548195.1. Classification (NCBI taxonomy): domain Eukaryota; kingdom Metazoa; phylum Chordata; class Mammalia; order Diprotodontia; family Potoroidae; genus Bettongia; species Bettongia penicillata. The sequence goes on along the minus strand of JAJHZJ010000029.1, from coordinate 3,498,727 downwards.
GGCGGATCCAGGCGGAGGTGGAAAGGAATCTCAGAAGTCAAGTAACTGGCTGGGAAAATGCCTAGAAAAGGGAAGAAAAATAAGACTATAGAGAGTTTTTTCCAGCAAGTGCAAATGATCCCGACCTTCGGATCTGATGGCGAGGACGAGAACGTATTCTTGTCATCAGGGAAAGACGTGGAGGGTGGGGCCTCAGTACCCCAGACACCCCAGGGGGGTGTCGGGTGGGCTCAGGCCTTGGAACAGCTCAAAAAGGATTTTGAAAAGCAAGTTAGACAGGTGGAGGAAAGACTGGGAAGAGAAATGACAAAGATGCAAGAAAAGTATGAAAAACAGGTCAATACCTTGGTAAAGGAGACCCAAAAAAATGCTGAGGAAATTAACACGTTGAAAAATAGGCTCACTCAATTGGCAAAAGAGGTTCAAAAAGCCAATGAGGAGAAGAATGCTTTCAAAAGCAGAATTAGCCAAATGGAAAAAGAGGTTCAAAAGCTCACTGAAGAGAATAGTTCTCTCAAAATTAGAATGGAACAGATGGAGTCTAATGACTTTATGAGAAACCAAGAAATCACCAAACAAAACCAAAAGAACGAAAAAATGGAAGAGAATGTGAAATATCTCATGGGAAAAACAACTGACCTGGAAAATAGATCCAGGAGAGACAATTTAAAAATTATGGGACTACCTGAAAGCCATGATCAAAAAAAGAGCTTAGACATCATCTTTCATGAAATTATCAAGGAAAACTGCCCTGACATTCTAGAACCAGAGGGCAAAGTAAGTATTGAAAGAATCCATCGATCACCACCTGAAAGAGATCCAAAAAGAGAAACTCCTAGGAATATTGTGGCCAAATTCCAGAACTCCCAGCTCAAGGAGAAAATCTTGCAAGCAGCTAGAAAGAAACAATTCCAGTACTGTGGAAATACAATCAGGATAACTCAAGATCTAGCAGCTTCTACATTAAGGGATCGAAGGGCATGGAATAGGATATTCCAGAAGGCAAAGGAACTAGGACTCAAACCAAGAATCACCTACCCAGCTAAACTGAGTATAATACTTCAAGGGAAAATATGGTCTTTCAATGAAACAGAGGACTTTCAATCATTCTTAATGAAAAGACCAGAGCTGAAAAGAAAATTTGACTTTCAAATACAAGAATGAGAAGAAGCATGAAAAAGTAAACAGCAAAGAGAAGTATTAAGGGACTTACCAGAAATGAACTGTTCACATTCCTACAGGGAAAGACAATATTTCTAACTCTTAAAACTTTTCAGTATCTGGGTAGTTGGTGGGACCACACATACACATGTACACGCATGCACACACATACACACATACATACACATACAGAGACAGAGAGCACAGATTGAACTGAATAGGATGGGACCATACCTTAAAAGAAATTAAGGTAAATGGTGAGAGAGAAATGTAGTGAGAGGAAAGAGGGGGAAATGGAAGGGGGTAACTATATGTCATTTAAGAGGCAAGTAGGAGATTTTTTTAGTGGAGGGAAAAAGAGGAGAGCTGAGGAAAAAAAAAAAAACAAGAAGTTTACCCTCATCACATTTGACTAAACGAAGGAGTGAAATGCACACTCATTTTGGTATGAAAACCTATCTTACAGTATAAGAAAGCAGGGGAGAAGGAGATATTGAGGGGGGCGGGGGGATGATGGAAGGGAGGGCAAAGGGAGGAGGGAGTAATTGAAAGTCAACACTTGGGGAGGGAAAGGATCAAAAGACAGAAGAGAAACAATGAGGGGCAGGTTAGGAGGGATGGTAATTCAGTTAGTCTTACACAACACGACTATCAGGAAGGTCATTTGCAAAGCTACACAGATATGGCCTATAATGAATTGCCTGCCGTACCAAAGGGAATGGGTGGGGAGGGAGGGATGGGGAGAATTTGGAACTCAAAGTTTTAGGAACAATTGTTTAGTATTGTTGTTGCAACTAGGAAAGAAGACATACAGTTAATGAGGAATAGAAAGTCATCTGGCCCTACAGGAGAAAAGAGAAGATGGAGACAAGAGAAGGGAGGGATGACAGAAGAGAGGGCAGATTGGAGATAGGGAAAATTAGATTGCTTGGGGTACTGGGGTGGGGGGAGGGGATAAAAGGGGAGAAAATTTGGAACCCAAAAATTTGTGAAAATGAATGTAAAAAGTTAAATAAATAAATAAATAAATAAATAAATAAATAAATAAATAAATAAATAAATAAATAAATAAATAAATAAATAAATAAATAAATAAATAAATAAAAGAATGCTTGAAAGTCCTCTATTCATTGAATTACCGTTTTTTCCCTTGAAGTATTATACTCAGTTTTTCTGGGTAGGCGATTCTTGGTTTCAGTCCTAGTTCCTTTGACTTCTGGAAAATCATATTTCAAACCCTTTGATCCCTTAATGTAGAAGTTGTTAGATCTTGTGTTATCCTGATTGTATTTCCACAATACTCCAATTGTTTCTTTTTGGTTGCTTGAAACATTTTCTCCTTGACCTGGGAACTCTGGAATTTGATTGCACTATTCCTATGAGTTTTTCTTTTTGTAACTCTTTCAATAGGTGATCAGTGAATTCTTTCAATATTTACTTTGCCCTCTGGTTCCAGAATATCAGGGCAGTTTTCTTTTTTTGATCATGGCTTTCAGGTAGTCTTGTAATTTTTCAATTGTCTCTTCTGGATTTATTTTCCAGATCAGTTGTTCTTCCAATGAGATATTTCACATTGTCTTCTATTTTTTCATTCTCCTACTTTTGTTTTCTAATTTCTTGCTTTCTCGTGAAGTCATTAGCTTTCATCTGTTCCATTCTAAGTTTTAAAGAACTATTTTCTTCAGTGAACTTTTGAACCTCCTTTTCCACTTGACCAATTCTGTTCTTTAATGCATTCTTCTCCTCATTGGCTTTTAGAACATCTTTTGCCATTTGAGTTAGTCTATTTTTAAAGATGTTAATTTCTTCAGTATTTTTTGGGTCTCCTTTAGCAAGCAGTTGATTTGTTTGTCATGATTTTCTTGTATCACTCTAATTTATCTTCTGAATTTTTCCTCCACCTCTCTTGATTTTCAAAATCCTTTTTGAGCTCTTCCATGGCCTGAGACCATTGCCTATTTATTTTGGAGGTTTTGCATGCAGAAATCTTGAGTTTTAGGTCTTCCTCTGAACACCTAAATTGTTCCTCCTCATATGAAAGAATGGAAGAAAATACCTGATCACCAAGAAAGTAACCTTCTATTGTCTCATTCATTTTCCCTTTTGGGGCATTTTCCCAGTTAGGTACTTGATTTTTGAGTTCTTTGTCAAGGGGAGAGGGACCTGTAAGTTCTCAGTTCCTCCAAGGTGGCACAATCAATGGAGAGGAGTTGATTTCTCTCCTGGCCTGCAGTCGGGTCTGTGAGCAGGATTCCCTCTCCAGTGCCTCCACCAACTCCACCATGCCAGTCAGTACTCCTCCTCACGCCAGGGCCCCCACTCAGAGCTGAAACACAGATCAGCTTCTCAATTCCTCCAGGGGCTTTAGGCCAGGGCTCCAACAATGGAAGTTGACACTGCCTGGAGCCAGGGCTAGACCTCTGTGATGCATTCCCTTCTCATCAAAGGGAAAGAGATTTCTCACTGCCCTTTGAAGCTCTCTTTGGCATTTGAGGAATCTGGGACCCATAGTTGCTGCTGGTGGGCTGTGCTCTGCTCCACACCTATGCTGGCCTATGCTCCCTTAGAAAATAGTTATAAAATCTTTTTGACAAAATGATTCTCAATTTTACAAATAGTTCTATGTAGAAAGAACTCTACTTTGCAAGGAAAATATTATTTGATTAACAACAATTTTTAATGTATACTTTTCAGCAACACATACTGTCTGAAGTAAAACACTTCAGGGTACATGGATGGAAGAAGGAAGGATAGAGAGGTATTAGAAGAGTTGGGTTGACTTAGTCTAGCAAGACCTCTGGAAGAGGTCTGTCTGGAGTATCAAGGGCTGAAGATTGACCAGATGTCCTTCAATGTTAAAGACAATAAAAAGAGCTTTAAAAAAATCTATTGGAGGCAAGAGGAAGATCAAAAAAGGGGTAGAAGCAATAGGTTGGGAAGTAAAGGATAATAATAAGCAATGCAGAAATGTCTACTCAACTTTCATTTCTGTTGTCTTGACCTGAAGCATAATTTCTGGACTGAAGTCCATAACAAAGATTGTTAAAAGAGAGTTGAGAACTAAGCTGAGATAGTGAGGAACATCCAAGTACCCTCAAATGAGTTTCCCCCCAAGTCTGGATGAACTATGTCCCAGGGATCCAAAAGAGCTTGAAGTTGTAATTGTTAAGCTAATGTTAGTGATCTTTGAAAGACTGTGAAGAATAGGTAAAGAAAAAACAAGAAAGAAATCTGGAATAAAGTTTAAGTTTATAAGTTTATGGAATAAAATTTAAGTTTAGCCCAGCATCTCACACTGTACACCACAGTAAACTCCCTACGGATATGTGACCTACATGTGAAAAGTCACACCATAAATTACAAGAGAATGAAAGAAGATGCTTCTCAAAGTATGGACAGGAAGAAATTTTTTTCACCAAACAAGCAACAAAGAGGGTCACAGGACATAAAATGGATAATGTTGATTTCATAAAATTGAAATGCTTTTTTTTACAAAATCAATGAAGTTAAACACAAGAAAACTAGTTAACTGGAAAAATAACTGATATCTAAAATACATAAGGAACTGATTCAAATAGATAAGAACAAGCATCATTCTCAAATGGATAAATGGTCAATAGACATGAATAGGCAGTTCTCAACAGAAGGAAAGCAAGATATCAGTAACCTTATGAACTGGAAAAATAACTGATATCTAAAATACATAAGGAACTGATTCAAATAGATAAGAAAAAGAGTCATTCTGGCAGTTCTCAATAGAAGGAAAGCAAGATATCAATAACCTTCTGAAAAAATGATATGAATCTCTTTTCAATTGTTAAGCTCTAACTATAAAGTTGTCCTTTTCCTTTAATTCATTCTATTCTCTTTCGTTCTCTGTTATCCTAGCAAGGATCAAATCTTTCTTCCTCAACCTGAGATCCTTTTCAAGGGGAAACATTGATATCATCTGGGTCTACAACCCTCGCATTATCCTTGACTGCTCCCTCTCTCTCATCACACATTTTCATGCAGTTACCATCTTGGGGATTCCAATTTCATAACATCTCTCACATGTGTGTCATCTCCTCTTATACATCCATAACTCTACTTCAAACCCAGGTCACTCTAACTTGGACTGTGGCAATAGACTACTAATTTGCCTCCTTGCCTCAAATCTCTTTCCTCTCCAATCTTTATTTCACACAGCTATCAGAGTAATATCAGCCCACATCTCTACCCTACAATATAAGTTCCAAAGATTCCCTATTAATTCTAGGGTCAATTCTAAACTCATCTGTTGACATGTCATACTTTATACAATTTGGTACCAATATACTTTTCCAGTCTTATCACACATCACTCTTTCTTAGGCTCTCTAAAATCCAGACAAACTAGCTTTCTTGGTGTTCTTTATACATGACATTCTTTCTCCCACCTGTGTGCTTTTACACTGCTATCTCCTATGCCTGAAATTTTCTCCAACCTCACCATTACCTTTTAGAATTCCTAGTTTCCTTCAATACTCAATTCAAGCTTCCTTCAAAGTGCAGTTTTCTGTGTAAGACTCCTTTTGATCCTCCTTGCTACTAGTGCCACCTTTCCTCCCCACCATTCCAAATTTCCTTGTATTTACTTTCCTGTTCTATTAATCTGAGGGTTCTATGTTGTTATAAATATTTATCCATTTCATTTATATTGGTACATTTTTAAGTACATATTTGGCTAAAATAGTTCCTAGTAATTTATTTTATTTCTTCTTCAATAGTTGTAAATTCAGTGTTTTCATTTTTGATTCTGATAATTTCTTTCTTCCTTTTAAATCAAGTTACCAAATAGGTAATCTCTTTTGTTGTTATTATTTTTTAAGGTACCTTCACATTTTATTTTTTTAATTTATTTTTGACCTTCAATATTGCTCATCTCTCTTTGACTTTACAGGATTTCTATTTTGGTATTTAATGAAAGATTTAATTTGTTAGTATGCTATTCTTTTTTGTTATATATTCAATATATTGATTGCTTCTTTTTATTAATAGAACTGCTTAAAAATTTTACATTTCTCTTAAGTACTATTTTGACTGCATCACAAAATTTTATTATGTTGTCTCATTGCTGTCATTTTTATTTCAAAAACTTAAGAGTTTCTATAATATGTTCTTTAGCCCTCCCATTCTCTAGGATTAAATTATTTGGGCTCCCATTAATTTTTAATCTTTGTTTCTAAGAATCTCTGCTGAAAAACATTTTGTATTATGGTGCATAAAAATACATCTAATATTTATGTTTTCCTGCTTTTGTTTGTAGAATTTTATGCCCAAACAATTGATAAATATCTATGAAGGTAAGAAATATACATGCTCCTTTATATTCCCATCCAAGGGTCACTAGAGCATTGTCAAATCTAACATCTGAAATTCTATTTCTTTAATATTTTTGGTTGTTTGTTTATTCTTTATTAAATCTATCTAAACCTGAGAAGGGCAAATTAAGATCTCCCTATTATTATAGTTTTACTCCATATTTCTCCCCGTAATTAATTTTATTTTTTCTTTAAGAATTTGAATACTAGACCATTTGGTGCATGTATTTGAGCATTGATATTAATTCATTTTCTATGGGGAAACAAGCCCCAAATGCAGCTGAACTCAGATAAAAAACAGTGACTCATGTTGGTTTCAGTGGAGAGATGATGAAACTTGCCTCCTTTCTGGGGTGGGGTAGGGGGAATCTATAGGTGCCAAATGTTGCGTACAACATGAAATATGGCATCTGTGCCAGTTGGCTTGGTTGCACTATTTTTCTTTGTGACAGGAAATAGGGATACTGGGAAAGGTCAGTGGTATAAAAAAAAAGCCAAAATATATAAATAAAACAAAAAAAGAAAGGAAAACCCCTCTCCCTTTTAGGTCCTGTGGCCCAAAGATTCAGGCTTGGAATTGTAGTCTTTTTGGTTTGTCCTTTACATTTTGAGACACAATTCAGTCTCTGGACCTGGGAACCTGAGCCATAGCAACTCTGCAGGCAAGATTCCAGACCAGATGCTGCTGCCAGCCCAACAAACAAGCCCTGATAGGTCAAGGTACTGGGACAGAAGGCCAAATAGAGTTTGAACTCACAACTTCATGTCACTCTGCTATATAGGAATACAACTAAGCTGTGAACCTGATCCGTCTCTCCTTCACAGATGCTGAAGTGGTGTTCCCGGGTAGGGGAGGAGGAGAACAAGAGTTGTGATTCTACTGCTCCAGGTGTTGGGGCAGGCAGGGTTAGGGGAATGTCTGTATTTTGGTATTGCTCTAACTTTGAAGTTAATATTCCTTTGTAAAAAGCTAATCTGACTTTTAAGAAGTTAAATGGAATTGGAGTTCAGGTGACCTCTAAGACTGAGAGAAAAAAGTGTGGTAGAGGTTTGAGCCACTGGCAAAGATAATAGATACCACTGCCCCCTTAGGGGTACCAGGGAACTCTGAGAGAGGAGTGGAAAGTAATACACCTGGTCTTCAGGCAGTACAAGCCTGTGTAATCACTGTTACAGTAACAAAGACCTCCTCTTTCAGAAGCAAAGGAAAGGACAGGTAATGTAGAGGGGGTTCAGTGTGTTTAAAAGGAGAGGAAAAAAAAGCACTTCTATCTTACTAAAAAATAGTAAAATCAGAGTCCAAATCCTCTGCTGAGCAGAGGGCAGAAGTGAGTGACTAGAGAAGGTTTACTCTCATCACTGGCGGTGGGGGAGGGGAAGGGAGTGAAACAATGAGAGCTCAGTGGAAATAGGATGACGTATAACCACAGGTGGCACTTTGATCCAGCATGGACTATCACTTGAGAAAACTTAACTATTTCCTTCTCATACTTTCATTGAAAGACCATTTTTTCCCTTGAAGTATTATACTCAGTTTTGCTGGGTAGGTGATTCTTGGTTTTAGTCCTAGTTCCTTTGACTTCTGGAATATCATATTCCATGCCCTTCAATCCTTTAATGTAGAAGCTGCTAGATCTTGTGTTATTCTGATTGTATTTCCACAATACTGGAATTGTTTCTTTCTAGCTGCTTGCAATATTTTCTCCTTGACCTGGCAACTCTGAAATTTGGCCACAATGTTCCTAGGAGTTTCTCTTTTTGGATCTCTTTCAGGCAGTGATCGGTCGATTTCTTGAATAATTATTTTGCCCTCTGGTTGTAGAATATCAGGGCAGTTTTCCTTGATAATTTCATGGAAGATGATGTCTAGGTTCTTTTTTTGATCATGGCTTTCAGGTAGTCCCATAATTTTTAAGTTGTTTCTCCTGGATCTATTTTCCAGGTCAGTTGCTTTTCCCATGAGATATTTCACATTCTCTTCCATTTTTTCATTCTTTTGGTTTTGTTTTGTGATTTCTTGGTTTCTCAGAAAGTCATTATCCTCCATCTGTTCCACTGTAATTTTTAAAGAATTATTTTCCTCAGTGAGCTTTTAAACCTCCTTTTCCATTTGACTAATTCTGCTTTTTAGAGCATTCTTCTCCTCATTGGCTTTTTGAACCTCTTTTGCCAATTGAGTGAGCCTATTTTTCAAGGTGTTATTTTCTTCAGCATTTTTTTGGGTTTCCTTTAGGAAGGTGTTGATCTTCTTTTCATGCTTTTCTTGCATCTCTCTCATTTCTCTTCCCAGTTTTTCCTCCACCTGTCTAACTTGATTTTCAAAGTCCTTTTTGAGCTCTTGCATGGCCTGAGCCCACTGAATATTTATTTTGGATGTTTGGGATACAGAAGCCTTGACTTCTATGTCTTTCCCTGATGGTAAGCATTGTTCTTCCTCATCTGAAAGGATGGGAGGAGATATCTCTTCACCAAGAAAGTAACTTTCTATGGTCTTATTTTTTCCCTTTTTCTGGGCATTTTCCCAGCCAGTTACTTGACTTCTGAGATTCCTCTCCACACCCACCTCACCTCCAGTTCCACCCAGCTAGTGCTTGGGTCTGAGATTCAAATACTGCTTCCCAGCCTCAGGGCTTTCAGCAGGGTCTGGGGCTGCTATTCAGTGTGAGATTAAGTTCAGGTGCTCAGGTGGGGGGCAGGGCTGCTATTCAATGTGAGATTAAGTTCAGCTGCTTGGGTGGGGGGGTAGGGCCACCTCACAGGTCTCAGTTCTCTCAGGGGGTTTATTCGGAGATCTTCAGCAATGGATCTGAGCTCCTGTCTGCTTTGGGAGCTCCTGCCCACTGCTGCCTCTGCTGCTGCCTCCTGAGGGGGCCTGAGTTATGGGGATACTCCGCTCCCCTCTCAGCCAGCCAAACAGGTTCTCTCACTAATCTTTGATGTCTGCGGGTATATGGACCTGTGCAGTCACTGGAGATTCCATTCCTGAAACCTACTCAGAACTGGTACTTTTGGTGCCATGTGTCCAAGGCAGGGTCAGGCTCTGCTCCAGGTCTGGTGCATGACTGACCTTTGCTGTTGGTTTTTCAGGGCTCTCTGGAACAGAAATCTCCTCCACTCCATTGTTGTGTGGCTTCCGCTACTCCAGAATTTGTTGAGATTTCTTCTTTACAGGTATTTTATTGGCTGTGCGTTCGGAGCTAGCATATGTGAATCTTTCTATGCCACCATCTTGGCTCCTCGCTCCAGAAGATGGGATTTTATCCAGCACTTAAAGAACACCATGAAGGCCAGCAGTTAGATTGGAATAGGGAGAGTATTTTAGATATGAAGAAAATCCAGAGAAATACCAGGAGTCAAGAGACACTGTCTTCTTCATAGAGCAGCCAGAAGGCCAGTGTAATGGGGTGAAACAGTATGTGCCAGGGAGGAAGGTGTAAGAAGATTAGAAAGGTAGGGGAGAGGTGGCTTATGAAGGGATTTGAATACCAAACAGCGCATTTTCCATTTCTTCTTGGAGTCCATAGGAAGTCACCAGACTTTAATGACTAGAAGGGCAACATAATCAGACCTGTGTTTCAGGAAAATCACACTAGTGGTTTCATGGAGGGTGGACTGGAGTGGGAAGAGACTTGATGCAGGCAGACTCACCAGCAGACTATAGCAGTCATCCAGGTGTGAGGCAATAAGGGCCAACACTGGAGTGGTGGGAGTGTCAGAGGAGAGAAGAGGGCATAGTCAACAGATGCTGAAAAGGTGAAATCAACAGCCCTTGGAAACAACTTAAATGTATATGGAGAGAATGAGGAATCCAGGAAGACTCCTAGGTTGTGAGCCTGAGAGAATGGAAGGATGATATTGCCTGCTACAATAATAGGGAAAGTAGGAAGTGGAGGGAAGGTTTAGAGGGAAAGATAATGAGTGCAATTTTGGACATGTTGACTTTAAGATATCTACTAGACATCCAGTTTGAAATGCATGCAAGGCAGGTGGAGATAGGAGATCAGCAGAGAAAATGGGGCAGGAAAGATAAATTTGAGAATCATCAGCCTAGAGATGGTAATTAAATCCATGGGAGCTAATGAGTTCAGCAAGGGAAGCAGATTTGAGGGAGAGGAAAAGAGAGTCCTAGACAGAACCCTGATGGGCAGCTAGGGTTAGAGGGCATAATCTAGAGAAGGATCCAGTAAAGAAAACCAAGAAGGAGCAGTTAGATAAGTAGGAAGAGAACCAGGAGAGAGCAGTGTTCTGAAAACCTAAGGAGAACAGAGTAATTAATGATGTCAAATGCTACAAAGAGGTCAGGGAGAATGAAGATAGAAAAAAGCCTGCTGTGATTTTGAAGAGAGCAATTTTCCTGAAATATTAAAGTTGAAAAGAGGTTAAGAAGAGAATGACAGGAGAGAAAGTGGAGGCAACTTTTTAAGATGGCCTTTTCGGGAAGCCACCAATGGGCAAATTGCTTCCTGGCTTTCTGGGCACATTGTCTTGAAAGCCAGGAAAATTCTTTGCTAGACAGCTCCTCAGGGCTGGTTCCTCACTAGGTTTAGCTGCCAGCAAACTCTGCTAAGGAACCCGCTTACTCGACCTGGGCATTTCTGACCTTGCAAACCTTACAAGATCATAATCAATCCCATTCTCCCTCCAGTATTCATTTACCTATGAACCATGAACACAACAGAGAAAAACACTAACATTATGTTTTTACAACCGACAGATAACCAGGTGAGAGAAAAAGCCTGAGGCTCCTCTCCATTCAGAAGTGATAGCAGTTCCACTTCTTCCTCACTCAAAAATCATCTGGAGCTCTGTTGGAGACTTTTGTGTACCTCCTCACTTCAACTACCTAGAATCCCTAATTTTCTTGAAATTTCATTAAAAATCAATAACTCCTACAGAAGGTCTTTTCAATCTCCATGATTTCATCTCCATTCCACCTTCAGCTATCACAATCCTACTATCATTCTGAGCCATTTCCATTTTTTTCGTTTTATTTTCAATTTTGAAATATTTCCCTGTCCAGCTCCTCATCCAAACATTTAGAAGGAAAGAAAAAAAGGAGTAGTCATTTTTAAAAATTTCCTCATTAACTATGTCTAAAAAAAAGTGAAAAAAAATGAGAAAATATGCTTCAATTTACATTATGATTCCATCAGTTCTCTATCTGAAGGTGGTGAGTATATTTCATCATGAATCCTTTGGAAATGAGGTTGGTCATTGTGGTGATCAGAGTTATTAAGTCTTTCAGGTTTTATCTTTATAATACTGCCTAACATTATTGTACAAATTGCTGTCCTCACTTCAGTTTTCATCTATTCATACAAGTCTTCCCAGGTTTTTCTGAAATCATTCAATTTCATCACTTCATATTACATATGAAGGACTCCAAACTCCATCACATTCATATACTATAATGTGTTCAGTCATTGCCAATTCATTTCCAATTCTTTGCCAGCATAAAAATAGCAGCCATAAATATTTTTGTACATATTCCCATCTAATCCAACACAAATTTATTAAGCACCTACTATGTGGCAGCCATTGAGATAACCCCTGAGGATACAATTTTTAAAAAAGGGAAAGTAAGATAGTCCCTGCCCTCAAAGACCTGAGTTACAATCTAAAGGGAGAAACAACACACAAAAAGAAGTAGGAAAGGTGCAGTAGAATGGGACATGAGGGGGAATATGTTCTATGAAGTTGAAATCAGGCAGAGCAGTTGATATAGAATGGAATGAGTCCAAAAAGCCCAATTTTTGTCCTCTACAAAGGAGGGCATTGGGAAAAGTTTGGTATTCCAGTCTCCAGTCCTCCAATGAGAGGGGAGAGGAGACTGAAGAAAGTAGTGTCAATCAGGGCTTGAGTTAGCAGCATGGTGGTGAATTTACTTGCTTATTGTCAAAGGGGCATCAAGTTCCATAGAGTTGAAACCAGGCAGGGCAGCAGCTGCAAAATGAAATGAGCTTTCTGTGATCTCTTTGGGGTATAGACCTAGTACTGGTACCATTAGGTACATCCTGGGAGCAGAATCATATTATGTAAAGCTGAAACCAGGCAGGGCAGTAGATGCAAAATGGAGTGGGCTTTCTTTGATCTCTTAACTGGTATCATTAGGTCTATCCTGGGAGGGGCATCATGTTCCATAAAGTTGAAACCAGGCAGGACAGCAGATGCAAAATTGAATGAGCTTTCTTTGATCAGACCTAGTATGCTATCCCTGGGTCAAAGGGCATAGTTTAATAGTTTTGGGGGCATACTTCCAAACTGCTACCCGGAATGGTTGGATGAGTTCATAGGTAGAGCTAACAGTGCAGTGGTGTATGTATTTTTCCACAATCCCTCCAAGATTTGCCATTGTCCTTTTTTGCCATCTTAGCCAAACTGACTGGTGTGATATTGTACCTCAAAGTTGTTTTAATTAGATTTCTCTAATTATTAGTGATTTAGAGGATTTTCATGTAGCTATTGAGAGCTTGGATTTCTTCTTTTGAAAATTGCTTATTAATATCCTTTCACCATTTATTAAATAAGGAGTGACTCATTATTTTTCCCCAAATATCTTAGAAATGAGACCTTTATCAGAGAAATTTCCTGCAACTGTATTCCCAGTTACCTTCTTTTTTCTAATTTTAGTTGCATTGGTTTTGTCTGTACAAAAACCAATTAATTTTATGTAAGTAAAATTCTCCATTTGACCTCCTGTGAACTTTTCTATTTCTTGTTTAGTCACAGAACTCTTCCTCTTCCCATAGACCTGACATGTGATTTCTTCCATGTTCCACTAATTTGCTTATGATGCCACTCTTTATATCTAAATTATTTTGAGATTATCTTCTCATACAATGTGAGATTTTAGTCTCTACCTAACTTCTGCCAGGCTACTTTCCAATAGCTTCAGTTGACTAATGAGCTCTTGCCACAATAGCTGGGATACTTGGGTTTGTCAAATGCTAGGTTACTGTATTCATTTACTTCAGTATTTTGTTTGCCTAATCTATTCCACTGATTAATCTATCTCTTACCTGGTGCCAAATCATTTAGATAATATAGCTTTACAATATAGTTTGATACCTGGAACCACTATTTCCCTTTCCTTTCCTTTTTTTTTATTACCTTGATATTCTTGATCTTTTGCTTCAAAAGATAAATTTAATTATTTTTGCAAATTTTATATAGTAAATAATGTGGTAATTTGGCAGATTGAGTGAAGTTGATTTAGGCTCTATTTTCATTTTTATTACATTGGTTCAGCTTACCAATAAGCAATGAACAGTCTAAGTATGTGCATCTGTATTTATTTGTGTGAAGAGTGTTTCTAATTATGTTACTGTAGTTCTGATGTATATCTATGCTGTCCAAGGTTATTTCAGTGTCTCACTGGGGAGAGAGGAATCCAAGACAACAGCATCGGCAAGGACTGCTTGCTGCAGGGATGGATGATCAATTTTCTGTGGTGAAATCTTACCCTCTCAATTCCCCCCATCATGACTACATTTTAAGCCTTCATCGGGCATGTGTATCAATCCCCAAAAACAATGAGAAGTGGAAGGATTCTCTCACCTTAGTTCTGGGTAGCCAAATGAGGAATAAATCAACAACTTGTAACATCTCTCAAGGGGGGGGAGAAGATCAAAACTGGGAAAGTTACATATCTCTGACTTAACTTAGGAGTTGTAGTAGAAGCTGTAGTATAGTGGTTCCTAAAGAATAAACCTTACTAGAAAAGCAAAGCATAAGGCATGCATTACGTGTCTTCCACACAGAGGGTAAATAGAGTCACTACAAGATGTGGGCTTCTCACAAGCCAATAATAAAACTAGTACTCTTTACAAAAACAGCAATGTAAGCTGAATTGATCCGCTGAGAGATAAAGACTGTCAAGAGAGGAAAATATAGCTAGTACAACAATAATGGATTGAGAGAACACTGAAGTCAAGAAGAAGGTAAAGAAGCCATTTAGGAGGAATGAGTCAAGAGAAGAGAGAAGGGAAGGCAGGAGATGATAATAAGAAAGAGGAATTATCGGGGCTGATTTAGTTTTCCATGCCTTGAAGTAGGGAATGAATCTAAAGTTGGGGGAGAGGGGCACTGGGCAGGGGAAGAAGAATCACTCCCTCTTCCAGACCCACCTTTGGAATGTGGGTATTTCCAGTCAGGTCCACCTTTTTATTTTCCCAAAAGGAAGTTCCGACTCCCAGTTTATGGTTTACTAAATTTCTATTGAGTGTCCAGGTCACACCCTAGACCCGACTCTCCTGAGAAATGACTTTGGGTGTGCATAGAAGGAAGGAATGAGTCCCAATATCCCAGTTTCTTCTAAGACAATAACTTATTTTTTAATCTGGACAAAGAAAGAAAATCCCAGCTTCAATCTGTTCGACCTTTGAGGAAGTCTATCAAAAAAAAACTTTAGAAATACTTGGATAGATTTATATGAACTGGTACTGAGTGAAGTGAGCAGAACCAGGAGAACATTGTACATAGTAACAACAACGGTGTGTGAGGACTGTTTTTGATAGACTTAGTCCTTCATAGCAATGCAAGGACCTAAAACATTCCCAAAGGACTCATGATACAAAATTCTATCCACATCCAGATAAAGAACTATGGAGTTAGAGCACCGAATGAAACAGACTATTTTCTCTTTAGTTATGTTTGCTTGTGTTTGGTTTTACTCATGCTTTCTCTCATTTGTTTTAATTCTTCTATGCAATATGACTAATATGGAAATATGTTTAATAAGAATGTATGTGTAAAGCCCATATAAGACTGCCTACCCTCTTGGGGAGGTAGGAGGGAGGGAGAGAAAATTTTAAAGTTATGGAAGTGATTGCTGAAAGCTAAAAACAAATAAGTAAATTTGGAGGAGAAAAATGACAACAATAATAGTAAAGCTGAAAGAAAGTCATTTAAAAAAATTTTAATTGCCAAAAAATCAAAACGTGCTCCCTGGCAGAAGAAACCATGATGCTTTAGGGGACTAGGGCTCAAACACTGCTTCTTTCTATGGACCAGATCCTGAACATTGTTCTTCCCTAAGACCACTCTTTTTCACAAATAAGTCAACATACAGATAAACAGGAGTTAGAACAACTTTAAAAGAAATTAGAAAAGTAATTTTGCAGGACAGAATAAACTTTGGAATGAGCTTCTAACCTACTCAGGTAGAGAGGAGGGAGAAGGAAAGTGTAGCTCTATTTCACAGTCTTGAACCTATCCCCCCAAATGGAAGGTTATCCATCACAGTCCTATTCTGGCCCCTGAAATCAAAGAGAATTTCAACCTCAGTGCTTCTAGTGCAGGCTCCATAGGCTGCTGTGGGACTTAGACCCCAACCCCACAAGCCCCAGTCTCCAGCTCCAGTTCCCATTCTGGGTCCTTGCTCCCTTGAAACACGGTGCCTCTGTCACCACCCCTACCACAACTACAGTGCTGAAGCCAAAACCTCCCAGCTTAATAGAAGCCTTCCCAGCCCTAGGGCTCCTGCAACCATGCCCAACTCAATGCTCATGAGAGTGCTAGTCCCTCCCAGGGTACTATCATCAGGGGATGTGTATAACTACTTCTCCACTTTCCTCTGAGAACTTGTAAGTTAGACTGGGCACTGGTTACACATGCACAGCCTTTCTGAAATACTGGTCTCTCTGCCTCTACATACAAGCTAGTTGATGGTAATTGTAATCTGCATCAAAATGACAGTTCTACCTACCTAAGCTTGAACTTGTACAGGACCCAGGCTAACCCACAGTGTCATTTCAAGCTAGAGGTTGTATCTTTACAGCTGAAGTCCTAATAGTTAGCAGTGTTACGTTATTACATTATAGCTAGCATATATTATGGACCTGAGTTCAAATCTCACCTCAGACACTTGACACTCACTAGCTGTATGACCTTGGGCAGGTCACTTAACCCCAATTGCCTCATCCTGGATCATCTCCAGTCATCCTGATGACTATCTGGTCAGTGAATTCAGATGGCTCTGGAGAAGAAGTGAGGCTGGTGACCTGCCCAGCTCTCCCTCTCTTAAAACAAAGTCAAGTGGAAGTCATGTCATCATTTCTCTGATGGTATGGTCTTCTTCAGCAACACACACACAAACACACACACACACACATATATTGAATTAATTGAACTAATATATACATACATATATATATATATATAAAACACTTTACAAATCTTAAAAAGCTATGTAAATCCTAGTTTAGATGAGTCAAACAGAAAGTCTTTTTTTAAGGGAAACTATGGAATTGAATTGAAATTTCTGGAGAAACTAGAGATAAAAAGACTTATGGTGTCTTCTAGACAGAAATGTCAAAAAACACCATATTTTTCTGTACCACATGGAACTTTTACAAAAGTTGACTGGGGGGTCAGAGCCTAGATGGCGGAGTAGAAGGACACACGTTTACGAGCTCCGAAACCAAAGCCCATAGAATTAATGTAAAAAGAGTCCCCCATAACTTCTGGGTGAATACAAGGTGTGCAGAAGCAGAGTGGAAGAGATTTCCATTCCAGGGAGCCCTGAAGACCTGTCCCCAGGGTCCGGCGCGCCCCGGAAAGTAAACCCGACCCCCAGCGCTGCTCTGGCCGAGGCCCCAGAGAAGCTGATCCGAGCAGGCTTCAGAGACGGAAGCTCCAGCAACCAGGAAAGTCCCTCTGCCCACAGAAGCTACAGGTCAGTGAGAAAGAAAGCTGCGCTAGGGGAGGGGAGCGGAGCATCTCAGTGACTCGGGCCCCCTCGGGAGGAAGCAGCAGCGGCAGTGACGGGGGCAGGAAGTGGCGGAGGCAGAGGTGTGGGTGGCGGCTGGGGCGGCAGTGGCCCAGGACTCAGGAATCCCCCAGCAGCAGGCAGGATCTTCATTACGGAAGATTCCCGCATAAAACCTGACGGAGCTGAGCCTGGGAGATGGCCCTGCCCCCACCCCGCTCTGTTGCTGAAGGCTTCTGCTCGGGACCCCCAGGAGAGCTGAGATTGGGAGGTGAGCCCCCCACCCCGCCCCCACCCGCTCCATTCCTGAAAGTCTCTGCATAAAGTCCCTGGGGGATCAGAGTCTCGGAGGCGGCCCTGGCCCCTGAACTAAAGCTCACTGATTGACAGCCAGCAGGAGGAAAGCCCATTTGAATCTCAGAGGCCAAGCACTAGCTGGGCAGATCCAGGCAGGGGTGGAAAGGAATCTCAGAAGTCAAGTAACTGGCTGGGAAAATGCCTAGAAAAGGGAAGAAAAATAAGACTTTAGAGAGTTTTTTCCAACAAATGCAAATGATCCCGACCTTCGGATCTGATGACGAGGACATATCCTTGCCATCAGGGAAAGATGTGGAGGGCGGGGCCTCAGTACCCCAGACACCCCAGGGGAGTGGTGGGTGGGCTCAGGCCATGGAAGAGCTCAAAAAGGATTTTGAAAAGCAAGTTAGACAGGTGGAGGAAAAACTGGGAAGAGAAATGTCAGAGATGCAACAAAAGTATGAAAAACAGGTCAATACCTTGGTAAAGGAGACCCAAAAAAATGCTGAGGAAATTAACACCTTGAAAAATAGGCTCACCCAATTGTCAAAGGAGGTTCAAAAAGCCAATGAGGAGAAGAATGCTTTCAAAAGCAGAATGAGCCAAATGGAAAAAAGAGGCTCAAAAGCTCACTGAATTTAATAGTTCTCTCAAAATTAGAATGGAACAGATGGAGTCTAATGACTTTATGAGAAACCAAGAAATCACCAAACAAAACCAAAAGAACGAAAAAATGGAAGAGAATGTGAAATATCTCATGGGAAAAAACAACTGACCTGGAAAATAGATCCAGGAGAGACGATTTAAAAATTATGGGACTACCTGAAACTCATGATCAAAAAAAGAGCCTAGCCATCATCTTCCATGAAATTATCAAGGAAAACTGCCCTGATATTCTAGAACCAGAGGGCAAAATAAGTATTGAAAGAATCCATCGATCACCACCTGAAAGAGATCCAAAAAGAGAAACTCTTAGGAACATTGTGGCCAAATTCCAGAACTCCCAGCTCAAGGAAAAAATCTTGCAAGCAGCTAGAAAGAAACAATTCCAGTACTATGGAAATACAATCAGGATAACCCAAGATCTAGCAGCTTCTACATTAAGGGATCGAAGGGCGTGGAATAGGATATTCCAGAAGGCATAGGAACTAGGACTCAAACCAAGAATCACCTACCCAGCTAAACTGAGTATAATACTTCAGGGGAAAATATGGTCTTTCAATGAAACAGAGGACTTTCAATCATTCTTAATGAAAAAACCAGAGCTGAAAAGAAAATTTGACTTTCAAACACAAGAATGAGAAGAAGCATGAAAAAGGAAACAGCAAAGAGGAGTCTTAAGGGACTTACCAGAAGTGAACTGTTTACATTCATACAGGGAAAGACAATATTTCTAACTCTTAAAGCTTTTCAGTATCTGGGTAGTTAGTGGGACCACACATACACATGTACACGCATGCACACACATACACACATGCACACACATACAGAGATAGAGAGCACAGATTGAACTGAATAGGATGGGACCATACCTTAAAAGAAACTAAGGTAAATGGTGAGAGAGAAATGTAGGGGGAGGAAAGAGAGGGAAAGGGAAGGGGGTAACTATATGTCATTTAAGAGGCAGGTAGGAGTTTTTCTTAGTGGAGGGAAAAAGAGGAGAGCTGAGAAAAAAAAAAAAACAAGAAGTTTACCCTCATCACATTTGACTAAACGAAGGAGTGAAATGCACACTCATTTTGGTATGAAAACCTATCTTACAGTATAAGAAAGTGGGGGAGAAGGAGATATTGCAAGGGAGGGGATGATGGAGGGGAGGGCAAAGGGAGGAGGGAGCAATTTGAAGTCAACACTTGGGGAGGGACAGGATCAAGAGACAGAAGAGAAACAATGAGGGGCAGGTTAGGAGGGATGGTAATCCAGTTAGTCTTACACAACACGACCATCAGGGAGGTCATTGGCAAAACTACACAGATATGGCCTATATTGAATTGCCTGCTGTCCCAAAGGGAATGAGTGGGGAGGGAGGGATGGGGAGAATTTGGAACTCAAAGTTTTAGGAACAACTGTTTAGTATCGTTGTTGCAACTAGGAAAGAAGACATACAGTTAAGGAGGAATAGAAAGTCATCTGGCCCTACAGGAGAAAAGAGAAGATGGAGACAAGAGAAGGGAGGGATGACAGAAGAGAGGGCAGATTGGAGATAGGGAAAATTAGATTGCTTGGGGTATTGGGGTGGGGGGAGGGGAGAAAAGGGGAGAAAATTTGGAACCCAAAAATTTGTGAAAATGAATGTAAAAAAATTAAATAAATAAATAAATTTTTAAAAAAAACCCGTTAAAAAAAAAAGTTGACTCGGTACTATGGCACAGAAATATTGTGAATCGATGTAAAAAGACAAAAATTGCCAATACATCCTTTATACACCATAATGCAGTAAGAATAAAAATTGGTTCAGAGACCATAAACAAAAGATATAGACCTGACCAGAGACTTAACAATGAAATAGTAAATAATAGTAAAACAAAAAACAAATAGTTGTTTGGTCATTTTTCAATCATGTCCAACTCTTTATGACCACATTTAGATATTCTTGGCAAAGATAGTGGAGTGATTTGCCATTTTTTTTATCTAGCTCATTTTACAGATGAGGAAACTGAGGCAAACAGGATTAAATGACTTGCCCAAGGTCACATAGCTAGTAAGTTTCCGAGGTCAGATTTCAATTCAGGAAGAGGCATTGTCCTACCCCAAACCCAGCATCTTATCCATTCTGTAACTTGACTGCCTCAAACAAATAATAGAAATAATCACTATGGAGAAGAAAATCATAATGATGAAACAATATACCAAAATTTCTGGGATGCAGCTAAAGCAGTCGTCAGAGGGAAAAAATCATATCTTTATAACCATATGTAAGAAAATACAAAAAGAAGAGATTAATAGACTAGACCTGCATTTTTTTTAAATTAGAAAATAAATGAACAAGCCTTAAAATAAACACAAAAGAAGGAATGTTAAAAATTAAAAAGGAAATAAATAATTGGAAACAAGAAATAGAAACAATAAATAAAACTAAAAGTTAATTCTTTGAAAAGACCAATAAAATTGATAAACCTTTAGCAAATCTGTTTAAAAAATAACAGAGCAAAAAAATCCAATCAATAAAAGAGAAAAAGAGAAAATAAAAGAGAAAAGAGAAGATGGAGACAAGAGAAGGGAGGGATGACAGAAGAGAGGGCAGATTGGAGATAGGGAAAATTAGATTGCTTGGGGTATTGGGGTGGGGGAAGGGGAGAAAAGGAGAGAAAATTTGGAACCCAAAAATTTGTGAAAATAAATGTATAAAATTAAATAAAAAAATAAATGAAATTTAAAAAAAAAGAAAATATGAAACTTCAAAGAAATAGAGTACTTGCAAGCATTCTTATTGAAAAGACCAGAGCTGAATAGAAAATTTCACTTTCAAATACAAGAATCAAGAGAAAAATGAAAAGGTAAACAGGAAATGGAAGCCTTCAAGAACTCATTAAAGTTGAACTATTTACATTCCTACATGGAAAGATGATATTTGCAACTCATGATACCTTTTTCAGTATTAGGGTAGTTAGAGGGAATATATGTGTGTGTCTATCTATCTATACACATATGTGTATATGTGTATATATGCATATATAGACACGCAGATGTGTATATGTGCACATGTATATATGTTTATGCATATGTAAATTATATGTATGTAGGAGGCATGCACATACATGGATATTATGTGTGTGGGTATGTTTATGCACATGAGTGTGTGTATACACACACATATATGTTTACATAGGCAGAGGGCACAGGCTGAACTGAATATGAAGGGAGAATACCTAAAAAATAAAATTTACTCTTGAGTGGATTGTACTAGGAGTAAGAGAAAGGAAGAGGTGGAAAGTAGCAAATCATCTCACATAAAAGGGGAAAGAAAGAGCTTTTACAATGGAGGGGAAGAAAGGGAGATGAGGGGAAATAAATGAGCCTTACTTCCATGGAATTTGGCTTAAGAAGGGAATAACACACATTCAATTGGACTTGGACATCTACTTTACCCTGCAGGAAGGCAGGGAGGAAAGAGATAGGAGAGGGAAGATAATAGAAGGGACAGCAAATTAGGGTAAGTGATAATCAGTAGCAAATGCTATTGTGGGAGTACAAGTCAAGAGAAAGAAATGAATAAATGGAGGACAGGATAGGACAGAAGGAAATGTGGTTAGTCTTTTACAACATAACTATTATGGAAGTGTTTTGCATGGCTACACAGGTATGACCTATAATGAATTGCTTGCTTTCTCAATGAAGGGGGATGGGGAGGGAAGAAGGGAAAGAATATGGAACTCAAAGCTTTAATAATGAATGTTAAAATTGCTTCAGCATGCAACTTGGAAATAAGATGTACAGGGAATGGGGTATAGAATCTATTTTGCCCTCCAGGAAAATAAAGGGAGGGGGATAGAAGAAGGTGGGGTAATAGAAGGGAGGACAGACTGCAGGAAGGAGTTGATGGGGTGCATGCTGTCCTGGGGTGGGGGGTGGGGAGAGATGGGGAGAAAATTTTGAATTCAAATTCTTGTGGAAATGAATGTTGAGAACTGAAAAGTTCTTTCATATAAAAAAAGAAAAAGAGAACAGCAGAGTACTCATAAACACATTAAAAAATTCTACAAATTCTAAAAAGAAAAAGCAAATCAAAACAACCCCGAGATTTAACTTCACCCTCTGGAAATCGGCAAAGATGACAAAAATGGCGATAATCAATGTCGGAGGGGAAGTAGAACGATAGTTAAACTAACACATTGCTGGTGGAGCTCTGTAATGGTTAAATATTTTGTAAATATTTTCTGAAACAATCAGAAATAATGCAAATAAAGTGACTGAAATGTCTGTATCCATTGAACCAGAAACTCAAGTACTGAGATTATGTATTCCCCAAGGAAGTCTTCAAAAGGAAGAAAGTCCTTATTTACACCAAAATACTTATAGCAGAACTTGTTATGATAGCAAACAAATGGAAGTGGGTACCCTTCAGTTGGGGAACTAAACAAATTGCACACATGAATAAGATGGAATATTATTGTGCTCTAAGAAAAAATGCATATCCATCAGTTGGGGAATGGCTAAAGGAATATGATTGTAATGGAATGCTATTAGGCAATAAGAAATGATGAGCAGGATGATTTAAAAAAAAAAACCTGACTTACATGATTGGATGCAGAGTAAAGAAATCAGAACTAGGAGAACATCATACATAGTAACAGGCAATGTTATGTGATGATCAGCTTCTAATGATTTACTTCTTCTCAGCAGTACAATGTTCCAAGACAATTCCAAAGGACTCATGATAAAAAATGGTATCCCCATCCAGAAAAAAGACTGAGGGAGTTTGAACAAAACATGAATCAAAGATGGATAAAAGCCTATTATTATTCATTTTTTGTGTTTATGTGCATGCAAGTTTTTAACCTGTAACTTCTTTTACAACATGGCCAACATGGAAATGTTTTGCAGGATTGCACATGTATAACCTCAATCAAATTACTTATCATCCCAGGGAAGACATTCTCTATATACACTTCTCACCATTCTCTGTATATATAGTTACGTAGTTCTCACCTCTCTCTCTCTCCGTTTCTCTCTCTCTCTGTCTCTGTGTCTCTCTCTGTCTCTCTCTGTCTCTCTCTCTCCCTCCCCCCCCCTCTCTCTCTCTGTCTCTCTCTCTCTGTCTCTCTCTCTCTCTGTCTCTGTCTCTGTCTCTCTCTCTCTGTCTCTCTCTCTCTCTCTCTCTCTCTCTCTCTCTCTCTCTCTCTCTCTCTCTCTCTCTCTCTCTCATTAAGATTGCCTATTTCTAACTGGATGTCTCAAATCCATCTCAAACACAACATGTCCAAAACAAAACTCACTACCTCTACCCTCTGAACCTTCCAATTTTCCCTGACCATATGGATATTTTTCTAGACCCCAAGCTCTCACTCCTGGTATTATCTTGGGTTCTTCACTATCACTGAGCTTCCAAAGTTACCAAATCACTCTGACTCTACAACGTTTTTTCCAGCTTGTCTCCTCTCCATTCTTGTAGCCACCACCCTAATTGACCCCTCTCCATCTCTCCACTAAACAATTGCAGAAGCCTCCTAATTAGTCACCTTTCCACATGTCTCCCCTATCTAATCTGTCCTCCACGAAAATTCCAAAGTGAAGTTCATAAAGAACAGGTATAACCACATTACTTCCCTACTCAATAAACTCTTGTGATTCCCTATTAACTCAAATATGCAGGATCATTATCTCATGCTTCTCTAACCTCTATTTTCATCCTTCTGCCTCCATTTCTGCTGCTCTTTGTGCCCTCCACCCAACTATAACCAAAACATCTCATAGAGGGCTCTGTACAGATTGGGCATTTGACTGGAGCACTGAATGAGTGACTGGTTCTTTGCTATGAGTAAGTAGTCTGCCAAATGTTTACAAGATAGTCAGTGGCCACAACTGACACTTTGAGGCAGGATGGAGTGTCCTGAGTTGGAAGGTGAGTGTGTTCCCCAACCATCCTCTGGACATGATGTCCCTGAATCTAACCCAAATGAGTGTCAGTACTCAGTTGCCATAAAAATGTCATCAAAAGAGGTTGCCTTTCCCCTTTGGGGTAATGGCTCTGGGGAGACCTGGAGGGGTTCTTTGTGGACTCCCAGAGCAATCTCTAGCCCCACCCCTTTTTCTTACAACGTGGACTCTTGGTGTTGGGCAGGTTTCTGGGAATTCCTACCCCAGGAGTGGTGGCTGTATATATCCTAGCTCTATATATGAAGCATCTCTGCCTTGAGGACCAGTTGGGTCAAGAGCCCTGCAGTGGACAGAGTGAAGCAAGAAACAGCTGGAGGCATCTGGAGCTCCACAGACCAGAAGTGCAAAGACTCAAAGTCTTTGTTTTTTTGTGTCTGTGTTTGTAGGATTCTATATTGTTAGGTATGCTCCAAGCACGGAAGGGCTCTTCACCCAGTGTCTGTGAACTTACAGATTCTAAATATTTTCATAAGTACCTTTCAATATAATTTGGTTTCCTTTATAATGCTATGTATTATATTTTATGCATCTAAAACATAATTCTGATAATGGATTCATAGTTATAGGTTTCATCAGACTGCCAAAGATGTGCAGGATATAAAAAAGATTAAGAATCCCTTGTTTGGTGGATCTGAGTACATTTTTCTGTACAAGTAGCATTCTGTATGTATTGATTTGTCTCTGTATTTCTGTGGCTCTGAGTATTGTAAAGAATGTGTGAGCTGGGGTGGTCTAAGTTTTTGTTTCTGTACCTGAGTTACAATGAATGCATGTCTAGAGGATATGAGTTGTGCATTTCTGTAACCAATACAGCTTTGGGAGCTGAGGAGAAGGGTGTAGTGCCTGGGTAATGTGTTTCTGTGCCAATAGAATTTCATACAGGGATTTCTTGATCAGGTAGAGGTTGCAGTAGATGGTTCCTGTGGTCCCTCCAATAAGGGTAAGGACCTATTCTCCCCTCCCACATGGCAGCCCAAGAGGTGAAGCAGGAATGTGGGGACCTCACCTGAGGAGACCGACATCAACTTTATACTTTCTGATACAGAGACTTAAAATGAAGACGGTCTTTCTGCTAGCTGCACTAATGGCCTGTGGTAAGAAGTGACCCCATGACTTCCATCTTCCCAGGAATCAATCCCAGGACAGACAACTCTTGAGTTGTACAAAAAGTACCTCCCCAGGCCTCTATGGAGCTCCCTAGATCTCCCCATTCCATCAACCTTGCAATTCCCAATTAATTCTTCACCATCTCTTCTTAGAGGCTGGGAAGAAAATAGGTCAAGATTCTCTGCTCAGATGAAGGGTGGGGAAGGACAGACTAAAGCAGTAGTGGATAGAGAAGACAGAAGGGTGACCACATCTGATTAAGGGCCATTGGTATCTCTTGCAGGCTTATCTGAGGTGCAAGGGAACTTGTTACAATTGCAAAACATGATTAGGAAGCTCACAGAGAAAAATGTATTGATTAACTATGCTTTTTGTGGCTGCTACTGTGGCTGGCAGGAAAGGAACCCCCAAGGATGAAACTGACAGGTAAGTTACTGTTCCCCAGTCCTGCCAGTGTGGCTACCTTAGCTTTCTTGGGGATTACTACAAACAGTACTGAGAGGAGATGCAAATTAATGGGTAGGAAACAAAACAGGGGTACCAAAGAAATGAATTTCTAGGGCAAAATTGTTGAAGAGTGTTCATCTCAAGCCCTCCTTGGAGTCTTTCTATAGATGCCCTTGAAATCCTCCAGAAGAGGAAATAGGGAAGACTGGAACCAGATAAGTTTTCAGAATCAGAGACCTTACATTAAATAGAACAAGATTGGAATTGAAAAAGACCTTAGAGATCAGGTAGTCCAATATTCTCATTTACAGATGAGAAAAATGTGATCCTAATAATTCAAGTGTCTTGGCTACCAGATCAGGGCTCATTCCATTGCAACAGGTTGCCTTACTGGGTGACTTTTCTCAGTGTCCTGTTTGCTGACCTCCTGCTTTCCAATAGGAGAGGAGGACAGTACTCAGTAGGGCATCTCTCCTTACGTGCTGTTTAAATCATGATTGTTGCTATTCAAAGCTGAGGAATATAGGCTGCAAACCCAAAATACAGACCTACAATTACAAGTACCAGGATGGATCTATTATCTGCGGTGAGATAGGGTATTACACTAAGGCACCACTGAGTATTCCAGATGTGCAGAACTAAACACCCTAAAATGATGTCTCAAAGGATACTGCTCCAAACTCCCTGAAAACAAAGGCTGTACTCTCCCTTCAGATGAGGGGCTTCCCCTGGGGAAGGGAATGTGTCTCCATCAAGCCACCCAGCAAAGGGGCTCAGTTCGGTGGGACAAGATGAGAGTGTCAGTAGAAAGGAAAGTTACCCACCCTCCTGACCCATTCATTTCCCTGATCTTACAGGGTCTGGTAACAACTGTCAGAAGCAAATCTGTACCTGTGATCAAACAGTTGCCTACTATATAAAGAAAACCCTGAAGAGTTACAATGTAAAGTATCACTTCTACCCCAGTTTCCTGTGTTCAGGGAATAAACCTAAATGCTGAGAGATTCTTTTGCTTTTCCTCAGTAAGAATTGAGAAGGAGCCTCAAATCTCCCATTCCAAAGCCATCACCCCCATCCGCAGCTTTTCACATTTCCTTTTCTGAACTATACAGCTTTGACATCAGGATTCAGTTAATCAACAAACTTTTATTAATTGCTTACTCGGGGTCAAGCTTTCCACTGTAATTACCAACCTACATTCCATCTCCCTTCTGTCTGGAAAGAGGTGGAAAAGGAGAATGCAGACACCACCCTGGTAGTCTGAGGTTGGGATGGTTCGTTTGATGTGTTTTATTGTTCCTCATTGTTAAGAGGAGAGTGATGGGTATTAGGAAGTGACAGTGATATGAAATAAAAAGGATCAATAAAATGTTGAGTTTGGGGTTTGGTTCTGATTTTTCATCAGTCCTGTGTTGTTGGTATCAAGAAAATTTGCTCTGTATGGGTCAAAGGTGATGGGGAAAAGAGAGAGAAAAGGAATACAGGGGAAAGAAACATGGTTCTCCCTTCTCTTACCTACAGACCCAGTTGCTCCAACTGGGCACTATTGCTCTGAAAGACTCAGAGACACAGCATCTCAGGGTTGAAAATGAATTCATCTAGAAGACATATAGTATAAGCCTGCCTAGAGAAGAAGCTCCTCTCTTGGAAACACTTCTGCCTTCCTCACAGGAGGTGTTGAATACGTTCTTAACAAATCACTGGATTTAATAACCCAATTGCTGACTGGGGGTTGGGGTAAAGTAGACCAGAGACCCTTCCCCAACCCACTACCCCAGCTTCCAGCTGGGCTGACTCACCTTCCAGGTGATCTTTATCTAGGATTCCTGTTGTCATGAGCATCTTAGGTTCCACATGTCTCTAAGCCACCTACTACAAGGATGAACACAGTAGTATCAGCTAGAATCATACATATTTTAGAAGGCCAAGCCTTTTCAACCAAACATTTGTGGAGTACATTCCAAATACAGTGATATCACTGCTGAGGGAAATGACACCATCAATACTATCTAGAACTTAGAGTTGGGAAAACTGCCAGAGGCTTGGGGAGGTCAAATGATCAGCAGGTGTCACAGGCAAGATTTGAATCTAGGTCTTCCTGGACTCCAGTTCCAGGGCTCTATCCACTAGAGCAGGGTGATACAAAACTCAAAATGAGCAGTTGGGGACTGTCCATACCCAAGTCTATTTCACTTCCTTCCTTCCTTTGTATGCTCAGTTCAGTTCAGTAACATTTACTAAGTGCCTGCTCTGTGCCAATCGCTGTTCCAGTACCCTGTGGATACAAAAGAAAAAGAATCCTTTCCCTGGAGGAGCTTACAGTCCAGTGGTGAAACATAACATACAAAGCATAGATTAGGCCACCATCCACATAAAACGGGAAAAGGCCTCACACACAGGTCATGTAGCCTGATTTCCCAAGGAGGCATTGTGGGGCAATGCACTGAAAAGAACCCTGTTCCTGGAGGCTGAGGACCTGGGGTCCAGGCTCATCTCTGACACTGAACTAACTCTTTGTGGGTGAAGATGAATCAGTTGTCCTCCCTGGACTCCAGGCTTCTCATTGTAACATGAGAGTGTTGGGAATGACAACCTACACATTCCCTCCAGCTCTAATTCTGTGATCTTTCATTTTATATGTCAGGAAATTGAGGAATAAGAAGGAATAATTTCTCGACTAAGTTAAGACAGGTAGTACCTGTGTTGGCAATGGAGAGAGTGCTGGACTTGGAGTGGGGAAGACCTGAGTTCAAATCTGGCTGACACACTTACTAGGTGTGTGACCCCAAGCAATTCATTTAATCTCTGTTTAACTCTGTTTCCACTTCAAAATATAAGGATAATGATAGCATTATCCCTCCCAGAGCTGTTGTAAGGATCAAATGAGTAAGAGAGCAGGAGAGGGGAGACAGTGAGAAGGAGGAGTGGTATTGGTGGTGGTGGTGGTAGTAGTAACAGTAATAGTAGTAGTAGTAGTAGCAGAAGAAGGAGAAAGAAGAGGAAAAAGAGGTAGTGGATGATGGTAGAGGTGGTGGTAGTAATAGTATTGGTGGCAGTAGTAGTAACAGTAGTAGAAAGAGGAGGGGGAGGAAAAGTAGGTAGTGAGCAGTAATAGTAGTAGTGAGAGTAGTAGAAGGAGAAGGAGGAACAGGAAGGGAAGGTAGTTGCTGGTAGTAGTGCTGATGTGGTAATATCAGTAGTAGTAATTACTACTACTACTAGTAGTAATACAAGTAATGGTAGTAGTAGCAGTAGGACAAGGAAGAGGAAGAGAAGGTTATGATGGTGGTAGTGGTATAATAGTGGCAGTAGTAACAGAAAAGTAGCAAAGATGAGATTCAAACTCAGTTCTTCTGATTCCAAATCCAATGCTTTTTCCCATACATCCCTCTCATACTCAGGTGCTAACCTGATGCCAACAAGCTCATAACAAACATGTCTCTATTCAGGTAGTATTTGAGTTCAATTTCAAAGGATGACTCTTCTACCCATACTAGAAAGGGATCCAACAGGCAAAGAAAAGGAAGGATACTCTAGACAGAGAGAATGACATGATTAAATGAGTGGGGATGGGAAAATATAGGGCATGTTTAAGGGGATAGTGGGTTGTCCAATTGGGCTGAGCATAGAAGGGATTCACATGAGATAAGACTGTCAAAATAAGATAGTGATGGATTTATGAAGGGTCCTGCATGCCTGGAATAAACATCTAAACTAAGAAAACCTGAAGGCTTTTTTTTCCAATACAAGACAAAAATGTGCAAATCAAGGAAAAAGGAAGATAACTCTGGCAACAGGTAAAGGAGGAATAAGAAAGGGTAGGAGTGGGAGGGAGGGAAGAATAGACATGCAGTGAAATAGACCTCTGGTACAAAAGGGAATGAGGTCATGAAGCAGAATATACTGCTCTTATAGTTCAGAAAACTTGAGTTCAAATCCTACCCCTGGCACTAACTAGCTTTCTGAGCATGGGCAAGTCAAAGAATTTTGCTGATCCTTCCAGCTCCCACTAGTATGATCAGGTGGGGAAGCTAGTGACTGGCAATTCCTCCCCTCAGAGTTGTAGTTGTAGTGCTCAGGTGTTGTGGAAGTTGTTTCTACAATCCACAAGCCCAAGCCCTTACCACTGGGCTTACCAAATATCAGTTAATATGAATTAGTCAAGAAGATCTCCTTAGTTTTTAGAAATAGGTATTTACTAAGGTATGTATGGAGTGTTAAGGGAGAACCAGCACCTCTGGTATGTCAGCTGCTGAGTCCTTTTCAGGGCTGCCCATCCATTTTTGGTGTCCACATTTCACCCAACTCTAATCTGAAGCTCCAAGAAACTATATCACATGCAGTGGCCACAGTTCAATAAAGCCATCTAGGCAGAGGGGCTAAACCAGGTTGAGGGTAACTGACAGGTCTCAAACCTCTCAATATCTACCCCAAGCATGTGAAGACATCTTATGGCAAAATGAGAGGATGAAAACAATTTGTCCCAACAGCCATGAAGGAAGCTGAAGCAGGTGTTGTAGAGTGCTTAAAGTTTGATCAGACACCAAAGACTGGATCAGACATCAAAAGTCATCCACTGCATCCATGGCCATTACTAGTCATCTTATTTTGTCCTGTCACTGGACTTTGATGACTCTGGAAGAGAGAATGAAGCTGATGACTTGGTGCAACTCTGCCTCACTTAAATTCAATTCATGTTGAAGGCAACCAAACCAAAGGTCTGAAGAGTCATTTGGCTGGTTTCTTTGTTGAATGTGCATGCCAGAAAACTTAATGACTTACATTTGAATTTTCTTAGGAAGATCATGAAGATCTCCTGGAAAGTCCTTTCTTGAACTGAACTGCCAAATATTCAAACTCTACTACAGAGAGCACAACTTCAATGGGAGGGTCACCTTGTTTGAATGCCAAACACATTTGCTTAAAGCACTGTTTCACAGAGAACTTAAACAATGCAACTGCTCATGTGGTGGTCAGAAGAAGTGATTCAAAGACACTCTCAAGGTCTCTCTGAAGAACTTTGTTATTGACTATGAGACATGGGAGAGACTGGCACAGGATTGTCCAGTATGGCATGCCCACATCAAAGGAGGCATTTTGCTCTTAGAGCAAAGCAGAATTGCAGTAGCTTAAAATAAATTGAGATGTCAAATTTAGAGACATCTATCTCTCAAATGTTCATGTGGATAATTGGTGACTGACCTGTGGGAGAGACTTCCAAGCTCTACCATACACAGCAAGAACTGTATGTTGACCCAATATCATGATGCCCGTTTGGCCCTCCTCGAAGCCAAAGAATAAACAACAACATGAGTGAGGGAGTTATGAATGGATTCAACCATTCTGGAAAACAATTTGGAACCATGTTTAAAATGTCATTAAATTGTACATAATTGTCCCACCAATACCACTATTAAATATATATCCTAAAGAGATGAGAAAAAGAGGAAATGGACCCCTATGTCCAAAAATACTTAAGTGCTTCTTTTCATATGAGAAAAAACCTGGAAACAGAAAGAGTGCCCACCTATTGGGGAAAAACTAAAGAAGTTATGATATATTAATAGGATAGATTATTATTATTCCATAAGAAATGATGAAATAGACAGTTTGAGAGCAAACATGCAAGACCTCAATGAATTAATACATAGTGAAGAGAGTAGAAGGAGTAGAAAAATTAATATGATGAGAAAATTAATTTCAAAAAATATGAAAGACTTTAGAACTCTGATCTATGAAATGATAAAACATAACTTCAAATTTTGGAATCATAATGAAGCAAAGATAAAGCATACTTTCTATATGCTGATAGACAATAGATTCAAAATGGAGAATAAGATATTGATGTTTGGACAAAATCTATGAGGGAATTTACTTCATTGACTATGCATATTTGTGCTGGGCCTAGACTCAGGAAGAGTCATCTTTTGGGTTCAAATCCAGCCTCAGACACTTACTGTCTGTGTGACTCAAAGCAATTCGTTTAACTCTGTTTGCCTCAGTTTCTTCATTGGTAAAGTGAGTGGAGGAGGAAATGGCAAATCATTCCAGTACCTTTGCAAAGAAAACTCCAAATGGGGGTCACAAAGTCTCAGACATGACAGAAAATGACTAAACAATAGAATCTGTTATAAGGATGTCCTTTTTGTTGTTGTTCAATGAAGAAAAGAATGAGAGAGAAAAAAAATCCTATCTAACATGGAAAAAAAAAGACTAGAGAAGCCATGGGCATATCTGTCACCATCAGGGAAGGAGCCCATAGATAGGGAAGATTTAAGATTACAAAGAGGGAGACGATGATCAAGCTATTAGAGGAGATGGGAGAGAATCAAAGACACACAAAGAGGGACTCGCCTGAGTGATGTAATAGGGCTTTGATGCATGCCCAGATCACTGAACATGGAGGCAACTATATAGGAGGTACCAGAGTCATGCTTCTGGGAAAAGACATTCTGGGTTCCCATATTATGAGGGCAAGAGCAGCCTTTTACATTGACTATATAATAATGTCTTTAAAATTATCAGACTGGGGCCCTTGGATGGGGGGTGGAATCAAGATGGCAGGATTGAAAGACAGACCTGTAGAAGTACCACCCCATAGCCCATAAAATACCTGAAAAAAAATGACTCCAAACAATTTCTAGAGCAGCAGAAGCCACAACACATCAGAGTGAAAGAGATTTGCAGCCCAAGACAGCCTGGAAGGCCAACAGGAAAGGTCTATTGCTCCAGGAAGGAAGCATGGGTCACAGGGCACGGAAGGGACAGACACAGAACAAGTTTCAGGGAACCAACACCAGCAGAAGTTCTCAGACTGCTCAATCCATAAACATCAAAGATAGCTTCAAAAGTCAGTGAGAAGGGAATGTGGTCTGAATTCACCAGTAGCAACCACTGCAGTGGCAGTGATCATTTTTGAAGCCCTCCACCTAAAGACGCTGGGGGAATTGAGCTGCTGATGTGAACCTCAGCCCTGAGTGACTCTCCTGGGTTGAGGAAGAGTGCTGGAGGTGGAATTGGTGGAGGCTCTGGAGAGAGAACCCAGCAGGTAGATCCTAGCAAGAACACAGTGCGTGTGATTGCTCCCAGACCAGAGTGCAGGACAAGAGAGGAGTAAACTCCTCTCCCCTGAGTGTGCCACCTGGAAGAACTGAGAACTGACCCAGAGTATACCCTCTTCTTAATAAAGTACTCAAAAGTCAAAAAACTGGCTGGGAAAAGACCCAAAAAGGGGGTAAAATATGACTATGGAAAGCTACTTGCTTGGTGAGCAGGTATT
This sequence comes from Bettongia penicillata ogilbyi, assembly GCA_023548195.1. Taxonomy (NCBI): domain Eukaryota; kingdom Metazoa; phylum Chordata; class Mammalia; order Diprotodontia; family Potoroidae; genus Bettongia; species Bettongia penicillata. The sequence goes on along the minus strand of JAJHZJ010000029.1, from coordinate 3,465,790 downwards.
TTCTTCCATCCTTTCAGATGAGGAAGAACAATGCATACTATCAGAGTAAGACTTAAAAGTCAAGGCCTCTGCATCCAAAATAAACATGTAATGGTCTCAGGACATGGAAGAGCTCAAAAAGGAATTTGAAAATCAAGTAAGAGAGGTGGAAGAAAAATTGAAAAGAGGAATAAGAGTAATGCAAGAAAATCATGAAAAGTGAGTCAACAGTTTGCTAAAGGAGACCCAAAAAGTGCTGAAGAAAAGAACACCTTTAAAAACACACTAACTAAAATGGAAAAAGAGGCCCAAAAAGCCAATGAGGAGAAGAATGGTTTAAAACACAGAATTAGCCAAATGGAAGTACTTCTATTTTACCATTAAAATCCAAGTTCAAATTCTCTGCTGAGCAGTGGGTGACAAGTGAAGGTCTGCTCCAGTCACTGAGGAGTTTGGAGGAGAGTGAGATGACAAAACAATGAGAGCTCAATGAAAATACAATTACATACATAACCAGCAGGTAGTGTTTTGCTCTGGAATAGCCAATCACTTGTGAAAGTGTGACTATTTCCTTCTCATACTTTCATCAAGGAAAACCACATTATGGGTATAAATTATCTTGTCCAGATTTTGGAAAGATATGAAAGTAGGCATATATGACTTGGCAGGTACTGAAGCTCACTTGATCAACTTCTGATTGCAACCATGTATTAACTTTGTTTCATCCTTAAAGGCTTTAGGAATTATTCAGGGCTTAAATGACCTTGACAACAAACTTTGCATAAATATATCCAACACAGAACTCATATATACTCCAATCTATGATCAATCAGTGGCCTTTTTCCTTGCCAAGGGCAATCTTTCCATTCATGTTCTTGATTGTTTTCCCTCTTATGTCTTCTAAGAGTTAACCTCTCCAATCATCCCCTCTTTCTCTCATCATCATTTTATTTTTATCTCTTGGCTTCTTACCCATCACCTGCAAAAAATGCTTGTGTCACTCGAACAGAGAAACCTTTTCATGACCATTCTATCCTCTCAAGCTATCATCCTTTATTTCTTCTCCCTTTCACAGTAAAACTCCAAGAAAGGGCCATCTATAGTACCTACTTCCATCTTTTTGCTTCTCACCCTGTTTGAACCTGACTTCTTAGCTTTTCACCTTGAGTTTCTTTGCTTTTTTTTATAAATATAGGTTTACTCCAAAGAAACAGCAGCAATGGAGATACAGCAACATCTTTCTGAAGTTGAACAAACTCTTCTCTCTCTCTAACTGGTCCTTGAGGAAAATGAGCTCAGTCTTAAAAGGTTGCTACAAAATATTCCTCCATCAAGTTCCTAGTCATGATACAGATTGCTCCCCTGCTTGTAGACTAGAGTGTCTTGGAAGCCACATCAATGCACTGTTGAACAGCTCCTCAGATTGCTACAAAGCATTCACACCAGGAAATTCAATCAAAAATCAATCAATAAGTATTTATTAAGTGCCTACTATGTGCCAGGCACTGTGCTAAGCACTAGGGATACAAAAGAGGTGAAAAATTATTACTGGCCTCAAGGAGCTTACAATCTAAGGAGGAAGACAGCAAGCAAACAAATCCATACAATGTTAGCTGTGCATAAAACAGCAAATGATTAACAGAGGGAAGGCATTGGAACTAACAGGTGTTAGGGAAAGCTTCCTGTAGAAGATGGGGTTTTATTTGGCACTTACAGAACACCATGGAGGCCAGCAGTTGAATTGGAGGAGGGAGAGTATTTTAGACATGAAGGAAAGCCAGAGAAATGCCAGGAGCCAAGAGACAGAGTGTCTTCTTCACGGAACAGCCAGAAAGCCAGTGTCTTTGGGTGAAACAGTATGTGCCAGAGAGGAAGGTGTAAGAAGATTAGAAAGGTAGGGGAGAAGAGGCTTATGAAGGGATTTGAATACCAAACAGAGCATTTTCCATTTCTCCTTGGAGTCTATAGGAAATCATCAGACTTTAATGACTAGAAGGGCCATATAATCAGCCCTGTGTTTAAGGAAAATCACCTTAGTGGTTTCATGGAGGGTAGATTGGAGTGGGAAGGGACTTCATGCAGGCAGACTCACCAGAAGACTATAGCAATCATCAAGGTGTGAGGCAATAAGGGCCAACACTAGAGTGGTGGCCGTGTCACAGGAGAGAGGAGGGCATAGTCAACAGATGCTGAAAAGGTGAAATCAAGAGGCCTTGGAAACAACTTAGATGTATATGGAGAGAATGAGAAGTTCAGAATGACTTCTAGATTGTGAGCCTGAGGCAATGGAAGGATAATATTGCCTACTACAATAATAGGGAAGGTAGGAAGTGAGGAATGTTTAGAGGGAAAGATAATGAGTGCAATTTTGGACATGTTGACTTGAAGATATCTACTAGACATCTAGTTTGAAATGCCTGTAAGGCAGTTGGAGATTGGAGATCAGTAGAGAAAATGGAGCAGGAAAGGCAAATTTGAGAATCATCAGCCTAGAGATGGTAATTAAATCCATGGGAGCTAATGAGATCAGCAAGTGAAGTAGTATTGAGGGAGAAGAGAAGACGGTCCAAAAGAGAATCCTGAGGGGCAGCTATGGCTAGAGGGCAGAGTCTGGAAGACAATTCAGAAAAGGAGACTGAGAAGAGCAGCTAGATAAGTAGGAGGAGAACCAGGAGAGAATGGTGTTCTGAAAATCTAAAGAGGGAAGCAGAGCCAAGATGACTGGCTAAAGACACTGACTTGCCTGAGCTCTTCCTTAAACCCTCCAAGTATCTTTAGAAAATGACTCTAAAATTCTAGAGCAGTTCAACCCACAAACAGATGGAGTGAAACAAATTTCCAGACCAAGAGGACTTGAAGGTCAGTAGGAAAGGTCTGCTGCACCAAGGTGAGAGAGGAGCACAGTCCAGGCAAGGTATCAACAAACCTGGAGCAGGCTTTGAGGTGACTGAATCACTGGCAGAAGAGATGGTTTCCAGACCTCTCAGCCAAAAGATGCCAAAGATTCTATCACTCCTGGATGAAAGTACAGCATAGTACAGCACAGGTCATGCAAGTATAGACCCTGACCCAGGAAATCAGCAGCAGGCCTTGGGAGTGACTGAATCAGCAGTGGCAGCAGCTGCTTCCAGAGCTCTCAGACCACAGATGATCCAGTTCACAGTCCTGAGTGGCAATCCTAGGATAAGGAGGTGCTCTAGCATGGTAGAACTTGTGATCACAGTGGAGGTGGCATTCTTCCACATTTACAGGGCAGAAAAGAGCAGTTGTGGTCACTCACAGACCAGAGTACAAACTAGGACCAAAGCGGTCATCTCTCCTTTGATCATGTCACCTTGGAAGGATGGAAAACGTACAGGTCCCTAGAAGTATCTCTGACAACAGCTACAAAAAACCCTGAAGCTTGAGACAGTGCACCCTCCATCCTAAAAGCAGAGTCCTACTTGTTCCTAAATGGTTTTTACTTGTTCAATCATAACATACTCAGGTTTACTCCAATCTTTCTTATGAACTATCCAATTATAAATAAGAATCTTAGACATATGTTTTACATTTTACCTATCTAAAAAGGAAACAGTCTATCCTTATGAATCCTTTTTAATCAGTCCTTGGTATGTACCTTCTATTTCTCTTGGCTCATGTATGTCAAATCTTCTAATAAGTCCAGGTTTTTTTTAACAAAGTCTTAAAAGTCTGCCGGTTGATCAATTGTTTATTTTTTTCATTTAGAATTATGTTTAACTTGGCTGGGTTTGATATTTTTGGCTGACGGCCCAGTTCTTTTGCTCTTCAATATATAGTGTTCCAAGACCTGCTGTCCTATAAGGTCTCTACTGCTAGGTTTTCTGTGATTCTAATTGTGGCACCATCATATTTAAAATGTTTTAATATTTTATCCATGAGCTACAAGTTTTGCAATTTGAATATGATATTCCTATGAGTTTGGTGATTGATGGATTTTTTTTCTATTTCTTCTTTCTCCCCTTGTTCTAATGCTTCAAGATATTTTCTTTACACATTTATTGTATTATTGTATCAAGATTCTTTTTTTATCATAACTTTCAGTTAGTTCAGTTATTTTTATGTTTTCTCTCCTTGATCTATTCTCCAAATCTATTTTTTCTTATAAGATGTTTCGCTTTCTCTTCCATTTTTTCTTTATTCATATTCTGTTTAATTATTCTTGATCTCTTCTAATTTTGCTGGCTTCAACTTACCCAATTCTATTTTTCAAGGTGTCATTTTCTTCCATAAGATTCTGGATCTCCTGTTCTAATTGGTTGACTTTTCTTTCATAATTTTCTTGCTTTTCTTGGATTATTATTATTTTTTTTTAGTTCTTCATCCAGCTCTGTCACTTGATTTTGAAAGTCTTTTTAAAAATTTTCTATGAATTCCTTTTGGGCAGATGACCATTTGACATTACTCTTTAGGAGTTTCCTCCTCTGAAGACAAGCTCCAATCTTTTACATTCCCATAAGAACTTTCTATAGTTGCATTCTTCCTCCTTTGCCTTGAGGCAATAGCTTAATTTTGCAATCACCTGTAGTGCTAGGGTATGAGATATAGTGTCTCTTGTCCCAGATCCTCAGTTTTCTCCTCTAGCCTGAAACTAAAGACAAACCTCCAACCTCCTGTAAGTGTCCACAGCCAGGGGCTTTCTGCCCCACTGCTTCTGCATTCACCGAAGCACAGCTAGTCTGACATTTCTTTTCGGCAGAGGCTCCCTCAATCTTCCTGGGCTGAGGCATCCAATTCCCCTTCCTGTCCTGGGGGTAAAAGTTCCTGTGGATGGGGCCCAGGCAGCTTTTCAAACGAAAGTCAAACTAACTCACTTGTTTAATTGACTTATCACTTGTTAAAAGCAGAGCCTAGCCTGGAGGTGTCTGCTCTTCACTGGGAACAAACCTTGTCCTGGGATGGTTCATCTGACCTTCTCAAATTGTCCCAGGAATCCTGGGGTTGTGCCCCAATTCTTATTTCTTTTTACCTGCACTTTGTTCACAACAACGTGCTATTTGTATCTCTTTTGTGGGAGAAAATCTTGAGAGTTTGGAATTTTTGACCTACCTCACCATCTTCCCAGAATCCTCTAGTAGAGCCTGGCTTTAACAGAAAGTCAAAAGTTAAGTATTAGATTTGGGAAATGAGCAAACAACAGAAAAGCTCTGAATATAGGATGTTAGTATGGTGACAAGGAAGATCAAAATAAACACTCAGAAGAATACAACAAAGTCAAAGCTCCTACATTCAAAGCCTCCAAGAAAAATATGAATTGGTCTTAGGCTATGGAGCTCAAAAAGGATTTTGAAAATTAAGTAAGAGATGTAGAGCAAAATTTGGGAAGAAAAATGAGAGGGATGCAAGAAAATCATGGAGAACAAGTCAACAACTTAATAAAGGAGACACAAAAAAATCCTGAAGAAAATGACACCTGAAAAAAGAGAGTTGGCCAAATGGTAAAAAAAACTTCCAAAAAGCCAATGAGGAGAATGCCTGAGAAAGTAGGATAGGCCAAATGGAAAAGGAGGTCCAAAAGCTCACTGAAGAAAATAATTCTTTAAAAATTAAAATGGAGCAAATGGAACCTATTGACTTTATGACAAATCAAAAAACAATAAAACCAAATCAAAAGAATGAAACAATAGAAAACAATGTGAAATATCTCACTGGAAAAACAACTGGCCTGGAAAATAGATCCAAGAGAGATCATTTTAAAACTATTGGACTTCCTGAAAGCCTTGATCAAAACAAGAGGCTAGACCTTATCATTCAAGAAATTATCTAGAACTAGAGGGTAAAATGGAAATGGAAAGAATCCACCAATAACCACTTGAAAAAGATCCTAAAATGAAAACTGCCAAATTCCAGAATTCTCATGTCTAGGAGAAAATATTGCAAATATCTAGAAAGAAATAATTCAAGTATGATGGATCCATAGACTTAGCAACTTCTACATTTAGGGATCAGAGCATATTCCAGAGGGCAAAGAAACTAGAATTACAACCAAGGATCACCTACCCCACAAAAATGAGATTAATCGTTCAGGGAAAAGTGGACATCAAATAAGATATTGGACTTTCAAGCATTCTTGATGAAAAGGCCAGAACTGAACAGGAAATTGAACTTTCAAATACAAGACTCAAGAGAGGCATAAAAAGGGAAACAGGAAAGGGAAATCATAAGGGACTTAATAAGGTTAAATTGCTTACATTCCTATATGGGAAGATGATAACTGCAACTCATAAGACCTTTCTCTTTATCAGGGTAGTTAGGGATATATACAGACAGAGGGCACAGGAGTGAGTTGAATGTGAAGGGATGATATCAAAAAAATAAAATTAAGGGGTGAAAGAGGAATGTACTGGGATAAAGAGAATGAGAGAGTTAGAATGAGGTAAATTATCTGACATAAAAGAGGCAAGAATAAATAAACATTTGAAAAAGAGGCAAGAAAAATCTTGTACAGTGGTGAGGAAGAGGGGAAAGGTGAAGGGGCAGTGAGTGAACCATACATCAGAATTGACTCAAAGAGGGAATAACATACACACTCAGTTCGGTATAGAAATCTTACACTACATGAAAGGAAGAGAACAAAAGAAGGGGGACGGTGATAGAAGGGAAGACAGATTGGGGGAGGGGGTAGTCAGAAGCAAAGAGTGGAGGGATAGGGTGAAAAGAGAGAGAACAGAATAGGCAGGGGAGAACAGGAGAGAGGGTAATACAGTTAGCAATAGTAAACCATGAAAAGCTTTTGAAGTAAGCTTCTCTGATAAAGGCCTCATTTCTCAAACTTATAAAGAACTGAGTAAAATTTATAAAATAAGAGTCATTCTTCAATTCATAAATAATGAAAGATATGATCAATTTTCAGATAAAGTAATCAAAACGATCTATAGTCATATTTTTTAAAAAATACCCTAAATCACTATTGATTGAAGAAATGCAAATTAAAATAATTCCTAAGTACTCCCTCATACCTATTTGACTAGCTGATGGGACAGAAAAGGTATGGCAAATGTTAGAGGGAAAATGGGAAACATGATACATTCACGCACTGTTGGTGGAGTTGAGAATTAATTCAACCATTCTGTAGAGCAATTTGGAACTATGACCCAAGGACTAAAGCCATGCATACCCTTGGACTTAGCAATACCCCTATTAGGTCTGCATTCCAAGAGAGATAAAAAAACAAAAAGGAAAAGGACCTAAATGTACAAAAATATATATAGGAATTTATGACTAAGTGTAAAGAATTAGAAATTGAAGGAATGCCCATCAACTGGGAAATGGCTTAAACAAGTTGTGGTATGTGATTATTATAGGACACTATTGTACTATAAGAGATGATGAGGTATATGCTCTCAGAAAAACATGGAAAGACTTGCATGGTTTGATACAAGTTGAAATGTACTGTGTAAAAAGTAACAGTAATGTTGTAAGATGATCAGCTGTGAATGACTTAGCTATTCTCAGCAATACAATGATCTAAGAAAACTGTGAAGGACTTACAATGAAAAATACTATCCTTTCCCAGAGAAAGAACTAATTATGTCTGAATACAGATAAAAGCTTGTTTTAATTGAAGATTGCTTTAACTTTATTTTTTGAGGATTTTTTGTCTATGCTTTCTTTCACCATCTGACCAATATGGATATGTTTCACATGACTACATATGTATAACGTATATCAAACTGCTTGCCTTTTCAGTGATAGAGTGTATTGTGAAAGGAGGAAGGCAGAGAATTTGGAACTCAAATTTTTAAAAATGAATGATTAAAATTGTTTTTACATGTAACTGGGGAGAAATAAAAATAAAATAAGAGTGAAAAACAAAACAGAACAAAAATCTAAAGAGAAGAGAGTGTCAAAGAGGAGAGAGTGACCAGCAGTGTCAAACTATGACTAAGAGAATGAAGACTGGACAAATGGCTGATGCAATTTTGAAGAGAGCAGTTTTGCTAAAATTATAAGGTTGGGATACTGATGTAAGAGGTTAAGATGAGAATGACAGGAGAGAAAGGGGAGGCATCTTTTGAAGACAGTCTTTTCCAGGGGAGTCAGTGGACAAATTGCTTCCTTGCTTGTTGGGCACATTGTCTTGAAAGCCAAGACAATTCCTTGGTGGACAGCTGCTCAGAGCTGATTTCTCCCTAGACTTGATTGCCAGCAAACTCTGTTAAGGGTGCCACTGACTCAACCTGGGCCCTTCTGATCTCGTAAATCTTACAAGATCATAATCTATCCCATTCTGCCTCCAGGATTCCTTCACCTATGAATAGTGAATCATTAAACACGACAGAGGAAAACACTGGCATCAAGACTTTACGACCTACAAGCAACCAGGTGGGAGAAAAAGTTTGTGGCTCCTGCCCATCCAGAGGCCACAGCAGTTCCTCCTCTTCCTCACTCAAAAATTATCTGGAGAAAAAAGACCAAATTCCTCTGTTGGAGTCTTTTGTATACCTCCTCACTTCAGTCTCTTAGAATCCCTAATTTCCTTCAAATCATGCCTCAATAAAGAGATTCCTCAATATCCATGGTTTCATCTCTATCCTACCTCAGTTATCACAATCATATAATCATTCTGGGACATTTACATTCATTCCATTTTATTTTCAATTATGTCCCTCTCTATTTCTTCCCCCACCCATTGAAAAGACAAGAAAAAACAAAGTATAGTCATTTTAAAAATTTTCCTCATTAACTATGTCTAAAAAAAATAAAGAAAAAGAAGAATTTCTATTATGATTCTATCAGCTCTCTATCTGGAAGTGACTAAAACAGTTCAACATGAATTCTTTTTTTTTTTTTGAAAACATTCTTTTTTTATTTTTTGTTTGTTTTATTTTTTCTTTTTTATTTAAATTTATTTGTTTAAGTTTTCAACATTCATTTCTACAAAATTTTGGGTTCCAAATTTTCTCCCATTTCTCCCCTCCCCCCACCCCAATACACCTAGCAATCTAATTTTCTCTATCACCAATCTGTCCTCCCTTCTAACATCTCTCCCTTCCCTTATCCACATCTTCTCTTTTGTCCTGAAGGGCAAGATTATTTTCTATACCCCATTACCTATATTTCTTATTTCTTAGTTGCAGGAACAATACTCAACAATTGTTCTTAAAACTCTGAGTTCCAGCTTCTCTTCATCCCTCCCTGCCCACCCATTACCTTTGGGAAGGCAAGCAATTCAATATAGGCCATATCTGTGTAGTTTTGCAAATGACTTCCACAATAGTCCTGTTGTGTAACAATAACTACATTTCCCTCCATCCTATCCTGCCCCCAGTTTATTCTATTCTCTCTTTTGATCCTAACCCTCCCCAAAATTGGTTCCTCCTCCCACTGCCATCCCTTCCATTATCCCCCCCACCCTGCTTATTCCCTTCTCCCCCACTATCCTGTATTGTAAGATAGGTTTTCATACCAAAATGAGTGTACATTTTATTCCTTCCTTTAGTTAAACGTGATGAAAGTAAGCTTCGTGTTTTTTCTCTCACCTCTCCCTTTTTTCCCTCCACTTTTACTTTTACTTGTCTTTTACAAGTCTTCTACTTGCCTGTTTTATTAAAGATAATTTCCTCCATTCCATTTCTTCCTTTCTCTTCCCAATATATTTCTCTGCTTAATTTCATTATTTTAAGATATTATCCCATCCTATTCAATTCACATTGTACTCTCTGTCTTTCTCTCCGTGTCTCTCTATGTCTCTGTGTGTGTGTGTGTGTCTCTGTGTGTGTGTGTGCGTGTGCGTGTGTGTGTGCATGTGTGTAATCCCACCAACTACCCAGATACTGAAAAAAGTTTCAAAAGTTACAAATATTGTCTTTCCATGTAGGAATGTAAACAGTTCAATTTCAGTAAGTCCCTTATGACTTCTTTTTACTGTTTACCTTTTCATGTTTCTCTTCATTCTTGTGTTTGAAGGTCAAATTTTCTTTTCAGCTCTGGTCTTTTCATCAAGAATGCTTGAAAGTCCTCTATTTCATTGAAAGACAATTTTTTCCCCTGAAGTATTATACTCAGTTTTGTTGGGTTGGTGATTCTTGGTTTTAATCCTACTTCCTTTGATCCCTTAATGTAGAAGTTGCTAAATCTTGTGTTATCCTGATTGTATTTCCATAATACTGGAATTGTTTCTTTCTAGCTGCTTGCAAGATTTTCTCCTTGAGCTGGGAGTTCTGGAATTTGGTCACAATTTTCCTAGGAGTTTCTGTTTTTGGATCTCTTTCAGGAGGTGATTGGTAGATTCTTTCAATATTTTTTTGCCCCCTGGTTCTAGAATATCAGGGCAGTTTTCCTTGATAATTTCATGAAAGATGCTGTCTAGGCTCTTTTTTTGGTCAAGGCTTTCAGGTAGTCCCATAATTTTTAAATTGTTTCTCCTGTATCTATTTTCCAGGTCAGTTGTTTTTCCAATGAGATATTTCACTTTCTCTTCTATTTTTTCATTCTTTTGGTTTTGTTTTGTGATTTCTTGGTTTCTCATAAAGTCATTATCCTCCATCTGTCCCATTCTAATTTTTAAAGAACTATTTTCTTCAGTGATCTTTTGAACCTCCTCTTCCATTTGGCTAATTCTGCTTTTTAAAGCATTCTTCTCCTCATTGGCTTTTTGAACCTCTTTTGCCAATTGAGTTAGCCTATTTTTAAAGGTGTTACTTTCTTCAGCATTTTTTTGGGTCTCCTTTAGTAAGGTGTTGACCCACTTTTCATACTTCTCTTCCATCTCTCTCATTTCTCTTCCCAATTTTTCCTCCACCTCTCTTAAAGAGACTTTCAAAACCCTTTTTGAGCTCCTCCATGGCCTGAGCCCATTGAATATTTATTTTGGATGTTTGGGATATAGAAGCCTTGACTTTTGTGTCTTTCCCTGATGGTAAGCATTGCTCTTCTTCATCCAAAAGGATAGGAGAAGATATCTGTTCACCAATATAACCTTCTATAGTCTTACATTTTTTTCCCTTTTTTGGGCATTTTCCCCAACCAGTTACCTGACCATTGGCTCCTTTGTCAAGAGTAGGATATACTCTGGGAATCTGTGAGAGCTCAGTTCCTCCAAGGTGGCACAATAAAGCAAGTACTGGTCTTGATGTAGAGAGGGATTTTTGTGCCCAGAATCTTAGCAGTTACTTCTCCACAGCCACCTGGCTTCCAGTTCTGCCAAGTCAGCACTGGGGGCTGATTTTCAGATAATCTGGATGGGCAGAGCCACCATTCAGTGTGAGACAAAGACCAGCTCACCCAGGGCTTCCACACAGGGCTGAGGTAAGACTCAATTCTTCAGTGCCTCCAGGGGTTTTTACACTCCAACAATGAAGCGGTCATAGGGGCTGCTCTGCAGCCTCTGTGGCCACTGCCTGCTGCCAGAGCTATGGAAAAGCCCTTCTTCCTTCCTGGCCAGCTGAAAATACCCCATCACTAACCTTTGGCACCTGTGGATTGAAGGATCTGGGAACCGCTGCTCCTGGGACTGGGGATTCCACAAGTGGAGATTCCACTCCCAAGGGCTGTTCATGAGCCATGCAGCCTGGCCAAGGCTGGGCTCCATGCTCCATTCTGCGTCCAGTGCAACAGATGTTTCCCGTGGGTCTTTCAGGTCACCCTGGGCTGGAAATCTCCTCCACTCTGTTGTTCTCCATTTCTGCTGATCCAGAATTTATTGAGAGTCCCTCTCTACAGGTATTTTATGGGCTGTGTGGGGAAACCCTGTGTATGTGTGTATTTCTACTCCATTATCTTGGCTCCACCATGAATTCTTTAGAATTGGGTTTGGTCATTTGTTGATCAGAGTTACTAAGTCTTTCAGATTTTATTATCTTTGGAATACTGCTGTCATTGTACAAATTATTCTCCTCACTTCAGTTTTCATCAGTTCACATGTCTTCCCATATTTTTTGAAATCATTCACTTTATCACATTCTCTTAGTAATATGCCATCACATTTATATACCATAATGTGTTCAGTCATTGTCAATTAATAGGCATTCCCTCAGTTTCCAATTATTTGTCATCACAAATACAGCTGCCATAAATATTTTTGTACATATGGATCATTTTCCTCTTTCCCATCCAATTCAACACAAATTTATTAAGCACCTACAATGCAGGCATTGTGATAAGCCCTGAGGATACAATTAATAAAAAAAGAAAGATAATCACTGCCTTCAATGAACTCAGTTACAATCTAAAGGGAGAGACAACACACAAAAAGAGGTAGGAGAGGGGTGGGCAGGGAGGGAAGTTATAATTGGACATGAGGGGGAGGATGTTTTATGGAGCTGAAATCAGGCAGAGAAGCAGATACAGAGTGGAATGAACCAAGAGTTCCATTTGTGCCCTCTATAAAGGAGGGCATTGGCAGAAATTTTGTACTCCAGCCTCCAGTCCTGAAATAAGAAGGGAGAGGAAACTGAGGAAGGTGGTGTCAATCAGGGCTTGAGTTAGTAGTATTATGGTCAGTTTAGAATAAATCAGGCAGGGCAGCAGATGCAAAGTGGAGGGAGCTTTCTTTGATCTCTTTGGGTTATACATCTAGGACTGGTTTTACTGCCTCTATCCTGGGAGGGACATCAAGTTCTACAGAGTTGAACTCAGGCAGGGCAGCAGATGTAAAATAGAATGAATTTTATTTGATCTCTTTGGGGTGTAGACCTTATAGTGTAATTACTGGGCTTATCTTGGGAGGAATACCATAAACCATAAAGTTGAATCCAGGCAGGGCAGCAGATGCAAAGTGGAGTGAGCTTTCTTTGATCTCTTTGGAGTACAGGCTTAGTAGTGGTGTCACTCTTTCTGTAGGTATCATGATCCTAGAAGGGGTATCATGTTCCATAGAGTTGAAACTAGATAGAACAGCACATGTAAAGTGGAATAAGCCTTCTTTTATCTATTTGGCATATAGACTTAGTAGTGGTACCATTGAGTCAAAGGGGACAGTTTAATAGTTTGGGGGGCATAGTTCCAAACTGCTTTCCAAAATAGTTGGATGAGTTCATAGCTCCAGCAACAGTGCATTAATGTATGTATATTTCCATAGTCCCTCCAGGATTTGTCATTGTCCTTTTTTGTCATCTTAGCCAAATTGATTATTGGGATATTGTACCTCAAAGTTGTTTTAATTAGATTTCTGTAAATATTAGTAATTTAGAGCATTTTTCATATGGTTATTGAGAGTTTGGATTCCTTTCTTTAAAATTGCCTATTAATATCCTTTCACAATTTATCAAATGGGGGAATGACTCTTATTCTTATTCCCCAGAAATCATAGAAGTGAGACCTTAATCAGAGAAATTTGCTACAAAAATTTTCCCCAATTTCCTGGTTTTTTTCTAAATTTAGCTGCATTGGTCTTCTCTGTACAAAAACCATTGAATTTTATGTAAGTAAAATTCTCTATTTTACCTCCTTTAACTTTCTCCATCTTTTGTTTAGTTATGGAACTCTTCCTTCACGCATAGATATGACATATAATTTCTTCCATGCTCCACTAATTTACTTATGATGATATTCTTTGTATCTAAATTATTTTGGGGTTATCATGTCATAAAGTGTGAGATGTTGGTCTATATCTAGTTTTTATCAGACTACTTTCCAATTTTACCAATAACTTTTTTTGAATTGTGAGCCCTTGCCACAATAGTCAGGATACTCAAGTTAATCAAACACTAGGTTACTGTGCTCATTTACATCAGTATTTTTTATGACTAATCACTGATTAATCTATTTCTTACCTGGTGCCAAATAATTTAGATGATACAGCTTTATAGTATAGTTTGAAATCTGAAACTTCAAGTTGCCCTTCCATTTTTTTCAATTCCATGACTATTCTTGATCTTTTGTTCCATAAGATGAAATTTATTATTTTTGCAACTTCTACATAATAAATAATGTGATAGTTTGGTAGTTTGACTGGTGCAGTAGTGAAATAAGGAAATTAAATTAGATAGTATTGTCATTTTTATTATACTGGATGAGCTTATCCGTGGAAAGTAAATATACAGAGTATGTACATTTGATTTATTTGTGTGAAGAATGTTTTGTGATTGCATTAATATAGTTCTTGTCAACACACTTCATGGTTATTTTGGTATCTCCCCAGGGAGAGAGGAATCTAAGACAGCACCATCAGTAAGGACCACTTGCTGCAGCGACAGATGATCAATTTTCTGTGAAGAAGTATTTGTGATAAACACAAAAAAGCATAGAAAAATCTTCATGAACTGATACAGGGTGAATGAAGAAGTACAAGGAAAAAAATAAACACAATTACAACAATGTAAATGGAAAGAACACACTAAAAAAGTGAATTAAGAAATTTATAGAGATCAAACAGTACTCAAATGAAAAGATATGGGAGGAACCCAACCCTCCCCAACCACACCTTTGTGGAGGGTGGAAGTTCCCAGGGTGTTATACATTGAACATTTTTTATCAGATTTTTTTCAATGTACCTGAGTTGGGGGGGGGGGGTTATTTTTTAAAATATATATATTTTTGGTACAGCTATTTGGAAGGGGGAAGAGGAGGAACTCTATAATGATGTGAGAAATAAAAGACATCAAGAGTTGTTTGATAGATGAATAAATAGATGAATGGAAAAATGAACGAAATTATTCCTGGAATTGTCCTGTTCAATCTTTATTTTACCTTTGTCACCATCAATTCCCCTACTTGTCTTCTATTTTTCTGTATGGTTTCTCCCACTCCAATTAGAGGGCATGTTCCTTAAGAGTAGGAAGCATGCTAATTTCCCTCTCAGAATCCCCAATGCACAGCACAAAACATTGCAGGTAATAGGGTTTTATTAAAGGTTTATTGAATTGAAATCACTTGAAAATGTTTATTAAGCATCTCCTGAGTGCAAAGCCCTCTGCCAACACAGTGCGGGATAGAGACATGAGTAAGGAAGGATTCCAGTCATGAAGGTGAAAAAGTTTCTGGAAAGTTGGAAGTTAATAGATTGCTTATGTGGGGTGAGATCCATCTTAGCCAGGCTGGAATGTCAGTTTAGAAGCTGGTAGACAAGAGCACAGTAGAAAAGATGAAATCAAGAATTTTCCCCAGATGGTATGAGTGTAGTGACCACCAGAATTACATGCTCTCTCCCTCTAAGCTACACAGGATAGCCACAAAGGAATGAATAGGAAAAGACCAGTCAGATTTCTGCCATAGAAAAACGTGTCTTTATACAACAGTGGTCTCCTAAGTTGGAGCCAAGGACCTCTGGTGGACCATGGAGTATGTTCACAAAGTTTCAGTGACATGACCCAAACAATGCTGGGCTCGTGGTCCAACACACCCATAGCCAACAGCCCCCCACAGTTGACTTTCAGTGGTTTTACTAAGTTCCAGCTCCTTAAGGCTGCTATAAGCAAACTGCAACACAGAAACCTGTGGATGTTCACTGCTAAATTTCCACACAAAACTTGTCTTTCCAAAATGCTCACAACTTATCTCATGTATCACAAGAGTAGGCTCTGTTCTCCAGGGGAAGTCCCCTTACTTGATCTTTTCCCTGCTCCACACACTTCTCAATCTCAACAGAAAAAGGGGTGAGCAGCACAGGACGAGGAGACCAATTGCCATTGCATTTTCTTTCCCCACCAATCATACTCCCAACCCATCTCTCTTCCAAACTGGCCTGTTTTCATAGAAGGAACATCATCCTATCAGTCTCCCATTACCTCAGCCTTTTCCTTATCATGGCATCATAACTCAATTAAAACTGATCTCTTTAAAGAGATGATCTCTTAATTGACAAGTGTGTTGGTCTTTTCTCAATCTTAACCTGTCTTCCCTCTATGCAGCAACTGACACTGCTGACCACTCTCTCCTCCCTGTTACATACATTCTCCTCTCTGAGTTGTGATGACTTTGTTTTCTCTTGGTTGTCCTTATACCTGTCTCACCACTCCTAAGTCTCCTTTGCTGGATCTTCTTCCATATCACTGCACCTAAAGGTGGGTGCTCTCTGGTTCCATTCTGAACCCTCTTCTCTCTTAATACTCTCTTATTTGGTGACTTTATCAGCTCCATTTCCTCCAATTCTCTTCTCCATGAAGATGGCTCACAGTTCTGTATATACAGTTCTCACATCTCTCGTTCTCTCTCTCTCTCTCTCTCTCTCTCTCTCTCTCTCTCTCTCTCTCTCTCTCTCTCTGCTCTCTCTCTCTCTCTCTCTCTCTCTCTCTCTCTCTCTCTCATATTAAGATTTGCCTATTCCTAACTGGATGTCCCAAAGTCATCTCAAATACAACATATCCAAAACAAAACTCACTACCTCTCCCCTCTGAACTTCCCAATTTCCCTTGAGTATGTAAATATCTCTCTAGTCCCCAAGCTCTCATCACTGGTATTATCTTGGGTTCCGTACCATCCCTAAAATCACAAATACAATATTACCAAATCATTTTACCTCTCCAACATTTTTCCTAGCTGTCTCCTCTCCACTCTCATGGACATCACCCAAATTGAGACATTCCTCTTCCTTATTTCTCAACTGGACAATATCAGTAGCCACCTAATCGGCCACCCTTCCTCATCTCTCCCCTGTCCAATCTGTCCTACATGAAAATTTCAGAGTGATGTTACTGAAACACAGGTGTACCTGCATTACTTCCCCATTCAATAAACTCTAGTGACTCCTTATTAACTCAAATGTGTACGATCTTTATCTCTCCCTTTTCCTGACCTCTATTTTTTGCCTTATCTTTCTGCTTCTTTCTCTTCTGCTGTCTCTGCCCCCACCAAACTATAAACAAAACACTTCATAGGGGGCTCTGTACAGAGTGGAAACATGACTGAGGTGCTGAATGAATGGCTGGGTCTTTGCTGAAAGTGGTCTTCCAAATGTTTGCAGAGTTTTCAGTGACTGCAGTCCAAACTCTGAGGCAGAATATTGTGCCCTGAGTTAAGGTGAGTGTGTCCCCCAACAATTGCCAGGACACAAAGTCCTTGAATATAATGCAGTGCCATCAAAATGCCTTCAAAATGCCATGAAAATGCCATCAAAAGAGGCTGCCTTCCCGCTCTGGGTAAATGGCTCCTGGAAGACCTGGAGGAGCACCTTGTGGACTCCCAGAGCAGACTCTGGCCGCACCCCTTTTTCCTGAAGCATGGACTGTTGGTGTTGGGCAGGTTTCTGGGAATTCCTACCCCTGGGGGTGGGAACTTTCAGTCACCTCAGAGTCCTGCTGGATCTATATATGGAACTTCTCTGCCTTGAGGACCCACTAGGTTCAAGAACCCTGCAGTGGACAAATTGAACAAAGAAACAACTGAAGGCATCTGGAGCCCCCAAAGACCAGAAGATCTTCCACAAAATCAGAGAGTATGTGTCTGTGTTTGTGTGATTATTTATTAGGTAGGTTTAGAGCACAAAGGGATTCTTGACCTGGTGCCTGTGGACTTGTAGTTTTATAAATATTTTGATACCTATCTTTCAATATAATTTGAATTACAATCCCACGTATTTAACTTTATGCATCTAAAAACATGATTCTGAAAGTGGGTCCATAGATTTCACTAGACAACCAAAGGGCTCCAGGATGTAAAAAAGGATTAGAATACCTTGTTTAGAGAATCTGAGTGTCAGTAGCATTCTGGATGTATTAATTTGTCTCTATTTCTGTAGCCCCTCAGTATTGTAATGAGTGTGTGAATTGAGGCGATCTGAGTGTTTATTTCTGTACCTGTATCACATTGTGTGTAATGTAATCATATCTAGAGGATATGAGTTGTGCATTTCTGTAACCAATACAGTGTTGGGAGCTGAGCAGAGGGGTGTGGTACCAGGGTAAGTGTTTCTGTGTCAATAGAAATTTCACAAAGGGATTTCTTGATCAGATACAGGTCGCAGTAGATGGTTCTTGTGGTCCTTCCAATAAGAATAAGGACCATTCTCCTCCCACATGGCAACACTAAGGGTAAAGCAGGAATGCGAGGACCTTACCTGAGGAGACAGACATCAACTTTATATCTTCTCTTACAGAGGCTTCAAAATGAAGACTGTCTTTCTGCTAGCTGTACTAATGGCCTGTGGTAAGAAATGACCCCCATGACTTCCCTCTTCCCAGGAATCAACCCCAGGACAGACAACTCTTGGGTTGTACAAAAAGTGTCTCCCCCAGCCTCTCTTGGGCTCCCTATGTTTCTCCATTCCATCAACCTTGCAATTCCCAACTAATTCTTCACCATCTCTTCTTAGAGACTGGGAAGAAAATAGAGAGAACAAGATTCTCTGCTCAGGTGAAAAGTAGGGAAAGACAAACTAAAGCAGTAGTGGATAGAGAAGACAGAAGGGTAGTCACATCTGACTGGGGACCACTGGTATCTCTTGCAGGCTTACCTGAGGTGCAAGGGAACTTGTGGCAATTTCAGGACATGATTTGGAAGCTCACAAAGAAGATTGCATTGACTAGCTATGGTTTCTATGGTTGCTACTGTGGCTTGGGAGGCAAAGGAACCCCAAAGGATGCTACTGACAAGTAAGCTGTTCTTCCCCAGTCCTGCCAGGGTGGCTACCTTAGCTTCCTTGGGAATCAATACAAGCAGCAATGATAGGAGGTACAAATTAATGGGTAGGCCACAAGAAAGGGACAGCAAAGAAAAGAATTTCAAAAGCAAAATTACAGAAGAGTGTTCATCTCAAGCCCTCCTTGGAGTCTTTCAATAGAGGCCCTTGAAATCCCCTAGAAGAAGAAATAGTGAAGACTAGAGGAAGATGTTTTCAGAATCAGAGACCCTCCATTAAAAAGAATAAGATTTGGAAGTGAAAAGAACCTTAGAGACCATGTAATCCAATCCCCTCATTTACAGATGAGAAAATTATGATCCTAATAACGCAGGTGTCCTGCATACCAGACCAGGGCTTATTCCACCAAAACAGGCTGATTCCTTGGGTGGCCGCTCTAAGTGCCCTGTTTGCTGACCTCCTGTTCCCCAATAGGAGAGGAGCTCATCACTCAGTAGGGCATCTCTCTTTAGGTGCTGTTTTAATCATGACTGCTGCTATTCAAAGCTGGAGCAGAAAGGCTGCAAACCCAAAACAGAGACCTACAATTACAAGTACAAGGATGGATCCATCACCTGTGGTGAGATAGCACATTACAGTCAGGCACCACTGAGCATTCCAGATGTGCAGAACCCTAAAATGGCATCTGGAAAGACACTGCTCCAAAATCCCTGAAAACAAAGGCTGCCCTCTCCCCTCAGACAAGGGGCTTCCCCTATGGAAGGGAATGTGTCTTCGTCAAGGCAACCAATAAAGGAACTCACCTCAGTGGGGCAGGGTGAGGGGTGTCAAGAGAAGGGAAAATTACCCATTCATTTCTATGAACTCACAGGGTCTGGTAACTACTGTCAGAAGCAAATCTGTGCCTGTGATCGAACAGCTGCCTACTGTATGAGGAGAAATCTGGGAAGCTATAAAGTGAAGTATCGCAACTACCCCAATTTCCTGTGTAACGGAAGTAAAGCTCAATGCTGAGAGCTTCTTTTCCTCTTCCTCAGCAAGAATTGACAAGAAGGAGCCTCAGATATCCCATTCTAAAGCCATTACCCCCATTCACAGCTTTCCACATTTCCTTTTCTGAACTATACTGTTTTGACATCAGGATTCAGATTAATTAATGCAGTCGATCAACAAGCATTTATTACCTGCTTACTCTGGGCCTAGCTTTCCAAATTAATTACCAACCTCAGTTCCAGAGGGTGGAGGATGAAACCCATCTCCCTTCTCTCTGGGGAGAGGTGGAAAAGGAGAATGTGGAACCCACACCTGAAGTCGGATGCAGTTGGGACCTGTGGTTTGTTTGCTTCACTGGTCCTCTTTGTCATGAGGAGGAAGGTGGTTATTAGGAAGTGGCAGTGATAGGAAAGAAAATGCATCAATAAAGTGGTGAGTTTGTTGCTTTATGTTGTTTTTTTATGAGTTCCATGTTGTGGGCATGAAGAAATTTGTTCTGTATGGCTCAAATATGATGGGAAGAGAGGGAGGAAAGGAATGCAGGGGAAAGAAATGTGGTTCTGCCCTCTCGGACCAGCAGACCCAGCTGCTTCTATTGGCCACTATTCCCCTGAAAGGATCAGAGACACAGAATCTTAGAGATGAAAGTGGGTTTGACTAGAAGTCATCTAAGTCTGCCTAGAAAAGAAGCTTCTCTCTTAGAACTACTTCTGCTTTCCTCACATGAAGTGATGAATACGTTCTTAACAAATCACTGAATCTGACAATCCAATTGTTGACTGAGGGTTGAAGGAAAGCAGGCCAGAGGCCCTTCCCCAATCCCTGCTTCCAGCTGGGCTGACACCTTCCCTGAGGGCTGTCTCCAGGATCCCTACTGTCATGAGCACCAAGGGCCCCACATGTCTCTAATCTACCCAATAGAAGGATGAACACCACAGTAGTATCAGCTAGAATCATGCACGTTTCAGAAGGCCAAGCTTTTCAGCCAAACATTTGTGTAGTACATTCCAAATACAGTGATATCACTGCTGAGCAAAACAACACCATCAATCCTACCTAGAACTTAGAGTTGGGAAAACTGCCAGAGGCCTGGGGAGGTCAAATGATCAGCAGGTGTCACAGGCAAGTTTTCAATCCAGGTCTTCCTGGACTCCAGTTCCAAGGCTCTATCCACTAGAGCAGGGTGTTAAAAAATCCAAAATGAGCAGTTGGGGACTGTCCATACCCAAGTCTATTTCAATTCCTTCTTTTCCTTTGCATACTTGGTTCAGTTCAGTAAACATTTACTAAGTGCCTACTCTGTGCCAATCACTGTGCTGAGCCCTGTGAATAGAAAATAAAAAGAATCCATGCCCTGGAGGAGCTTGCAGTCCAATGGTGGAAGACAACACACAAAGTATAGACTAGGCCAACATCCACACAGAGCTGGAAAATGCCTCACACACAGGTCATCTAGCCTGATCTCCCAAGGAGGCACTGTGGTGCAATGCAGTGAAAAGAACCTTGGCCCTGTAGGCTGAGGACCTGGGGTCCAGGTTCATCTCTGACACTGACCTCACTCTCTGTGTGGGTGAAGATGAATCAGTGGTCCTCCCTGGACTACAGGCTTCTCATTGTAACATGAGTGTATTGGGAATGACAGCCTGCAAATTCCCTCCAGCTCTAATTCTGTGATTTCATTTCACATGTGAAGAAACTGAGGGCTAAGAAGGGACAACAGCTTGAGTAAGGTTAGACAGGTAGTAGCTATGTGGGCAATGGAGAGAGCACTGGACTTGGAGTCAGGAAGACCTGAGTTCAAATCTGGCCTCACACACTTACTAGGTGTGTGACCCTAAGCAATTCACTTAATCTTTGCTTAACCCAGTTTCCACATCAAAATATAAGGATACTGGTAGCATTATCCCACCCAGAGTTGTTGTAAGGAAAACAAACAGGAGAAGGAGGAAAGGGTGGGGGAGAAGGAGGAGGAATGGCAATGGTAGGGGTGGGGCTGATAGTGGATGTGGTAGCAGTAATAGTAATAGTGGTAATGGTAATACTATCAATCATAGAAGGAGGAGGAAGAAGAGGAGAAGGAAAAGAGGTAATGGGTGGGTGGTAGTGGTGGTAGCAGCAGTAGGAAGAGAAGGAGGAGGAGGTAGAAGAGGTAGCAGTGATGGTGGTGATAGCAGTGTAATAGTGTCTATAGTAACAGAAATCTAGCAAAGACAAAATTCAAACTCAATTTTTCTGACTTCAAATCCAGGGATTTTTCCCATACATGCCTCTCCTAGTCAGGTGTTAACCTGATGCCAACATGCTCCTAACAAACATATTTCTATTATTACTTTTTAAGGTAGCATTTGAGGTCAATTTCAAAGGATGGCTCCTCTACCCATACCAGAGAGGAATTAAACCATCAAGGAGAAGGAAGGATACTCTAGGCATAGAGAATGCCATGAGTAAAGGAGTAGAATTGGGAAAATACAGGGTATGTTTCAAGGGACAGTGAGATATCCACTTGGGCTAGAGCGTAGAAGGAATTCCCATGAGATAAAGCTGGTAAAATAGGATAGCGATGGATTGGGAAGGGTCTTGAATGCCTGGGATAAACATCTAAACTAGGAAAACCTGGAGGGTTTTTTTTCCAACACAAGAGCAACATGAGCAAGTCAAGGAAAAAGGAAGATAATTCTGGCAACAAGTAAAGGGGGAATAAGAAAGGATAGGAGTGGGAGTGAGGGGAGAACAGACACCCAGTGTAATGGACCTCTGGTGCAAAAGAGAGAGAAGCCATGAAATGGAATGTGCTACTCTTATAATCCGGAAAACTTGGGTTCAAGTTAGTACCCCTGGCACTAACTGGCTTTGTGACCATGGGCAAGTCACAGAATCTTGCTGAGCCTTCCAGCTCCCACTAGTATGACCAGGTGCGGAAGCTAGGGAGTGACTGGCTATTCCTCCCTTCAGAGTTGTAGATGCTATTCTGAAGCATTGTGGAAGCTGTTTCTATAACCCACAAGCTCTTAACAGTGGGCTTCCCAAATATCAGTAATTATGAACTAATCAAGAAGATTTCATTAGTGTTTAGAAATAGATATTTACTAAGATATGTATGTGGTGTTAAGGGAAGATTTGCACCTCTGATATGAGGGCTACCCATCCACTTGTGGTGTCCACCTTTCACCCAACTCTCACCTATGACTCCAAGAAACTACATTGTCTGTGATAATCACAACCCAATAAAATCATCCAGACATATGGGCTGAACCAGATTGAGGGTAAATGAGTTGGGGGGGTTTCTACAAAGTCCTGCCTCAGTGTTAGTAAAAAGACCCCTGTAATCTCCTTCTGACCAGTTGTCAACCCCATTACCATTTGTGAGCTGAGAGCTACAGAATCAGTGGCTGCCAGGGCTTTTTCAGTCACTCCCAAGGCCTGCTCCTGGTTTGCTGGGGCCAGGTCTGTGCTCCTATGCCCTGTGCTGGACTTCCCTCCACTCTTACCCAGGTGCCATAGATCTTTCCTGCTGGCCTTCTAAATTGTCTTAAGTGTCTGCTGAGTGAGAGGTCTGGAAACCACTACAGATGCCACTGATTCAATCAGCCAGAAGCTTGCTCTGGATTAGGTGGAGCCTGGTCTGTGCTGCTTCAGCCTACGCTTGACTGTGAACCTCCCTCGCCTGGTATTACCTGCCAACCTTCAAAGTTGTCTTGGAATGGAAATCTGTTTCACTCCCTTTTTTTGTGGATTCTGCTGCTCTAGAATTTGTGTAGAGTCATTTTTAAAGGTATCTGGAGGGATTTGAGGGACAGCTCAGGTAAATCCCTGCCTTTGCTTAGGCATCTTAGCTCCACCTCCAGTCAATTCCAAAGTTCTTAAGAGAAAAGTGGAGAGTGTCGTTGTATCACATTTTCTGCCTACAATCCAAAGACTTGCCCTGTGTTAATTCTCCATAAAATCATCTTTTTGGTAAGACTTACATTTGGCATTTGAACATCATGGCCAGTCCATCATAGTTACCCCTCTGAAGCAGAGTTTGAATGTTTGGCAGTTTAGTGCAAGAAAAGGACCTCGGTGTCTGATAACTTATCCTGCCATGTAAGGGTTAAGGGAATATAACATCTCTGTCCATTTATAGGCCTATGTAACCACATGTATTCTCTTTTTCCCCTTAAAACAGGGACTGTGCTCCCAGGTCTAAAGGTACACAGGTATTTCAATCATAGATCTCTTACTGCTTTGAACTTCAGCCCAGTTCACAGTTGACACATTCGGTGCTGAGTCACAGAGGCTTTCACAGCTTTTGGCATTGAGCCAGCTGGGTACCGCGGCACCTGGGTTTTGATGCTTTCTGGCTCTGAGGCTATTAGTTGAAAACTATATATACTGGGCAGTGGGCATTTTACTTGGGGGCTCGCTCATAGGAAGAATGCTCACCTAAGGTCTTTGTAATTTGGCAAGATGAGATTCTGGGTAGCCGTTGTTAAGGAGCCACTGGCTTTGTGGACCCAGATATTGGTGCCCCTGGTCTGGTGAGTATGTATCCATTACTATGTTTAGACAGTTGCAGCCCTGTCTAGTGGATTCTTTCTTGGATACTCACTTTTCTCTACTTATATTTCTTTCTCATTATTTAATTGAAATAAGATAACCAACCCCTTTAAAGCTGTCTTTCCTTTAGAAAAGCACATCAAGAACATGTGTTAGCCTCCCTCCTGTGGTATTGGTCTTGCAGTCCCACAGCAGCTGATAGTAGCATTAACAGTACACCAGGTGATCTTCAGTATCTTTCTAAAACGATTCAACTGGAAATGATTCAATTTCTTGGCGTAGCTCTGGTACACTTCCAGGTTTCACAGGCATACAACAATGAAGCCAACACAATAGCCCTGTAGACCTTCAGTTTGGTAATCAGTCTAGTACTTCTCTCCCATACTTTCCTTCAGAGCCTCCCAAACACTGACCTAGCTTCGGCAAAGCATGTATCTACCACATTATCAATGTGTACATCCCTAGAAAGTATACTGCCAAAGTAGCTGAGCTTCCCCAAAGCGTTCAAAATTTCTCCATTTGCTGTAACAAATGGTTCCAAATATGGATGGTGTGGTACTGACTGATGGAGCACCTGTGTTTTCTTCG
Source organism: Bettongia penicillata ogilbyi (assembly GCA_023548195.1). Classification (NCBI taxonomy): domain Eukaryota; kingdom Metazoa; phylum Chordata; class Mammalia; order Diprotodontia; family Potoroidae; genus Bettongia; species Bettongia penicillata. The sequence continues at coordinate 3,441,216 of JAJHZJ010000029.1, read as the reverse complement.
TGTTAATTATTAGGCCAAAATTAGCACATGCAGCAGAGAATTGATCTGTTCTTTGTGTCATCTCTGCTCCAGAGCCTGCACTGAAAGCATAATTATCTGAAAACAAAAAATCATGCACAAACACTCCTTCCATTTTGATCTTGGCTGGTAATCTTTTCGAGTTGAAGAACTTACCATCGGTGCAGTACCTGATCTTGATAGTATGTTCATTCTCATTAAAGCCATTTGACAACATGGGTGAAAACATCAGGCTAAAGAGCATAGGAGAAGGGACACAGTCTTCTATTCCACTGGCGATTGGGGAATGTCAGAGCATTTTCCATTATCCAGAACCCAAGCAAGCATGCCATCATGAAATTGATGTACAAATGCTGATGAACTTCTCCAGGCAACCAAATTTTGACATAATGTTGCATAACCCCTCACAACTAACAGTATCAAAGGTCAGATCTACAAACACTGTGTACAACTTCTGTTTTCCTTCTGGCATTTCTCCTGGAATTTCAGGCAGTAAACCCCATATTGACTATTCCTTCATCCTTTCTGTTTTTCTTGATAATTTCATGAAAGATGATATCTAGGCTCTTTTTTTGATCATGACTTTCAGGTAGTCCCATAATTTTTAAATTTTCTCTCCTGGATCTATTTTCCAGGTCAGTTGTTTTTCCAATGAGATATTTCACATTATCTTCCATTTTGTCATTCTTTTGGTTTTGTTTGGTGATTTCTTGGTTTCTCAGAAAGTCATTAGCCTCCATCTGTTCCATTCTAATTTTGAGAGAACTATTCTCTTCAGTGAGCTTTTGAACCTCTTTTTCAATTTGGCTAATTCTCATTGGCTTTTTGAACCTCTTTTGCCAATTGAATTAGCCTATTCTTCAAGGTGTTATTTTCTCAGCATTTTTTTGGGTCTCCTTTACCAAGGTATTGACCTGTTTTTCATACTTTTCTTGCATCTCTCTCATTTCTCTTCCCAGTTTTTCCTCCACCTGTCTAACTTGATTTTAAAAATCCTTTTTGAGCTCTTCCATGGCCTGAGTCCATTGGATATCTAATTCGGATGTTTGGGATATAGAGGTCTTGACTTCTATGTCTTTCCCTGATGGTAAGCATTGTTCTTCCTCATCAGAAATGAAAGAAGGAAACATCTGTTCACCAAGAAAGTAACCTTCTATGGTCTTATTTTTTTTTCCCTTTTCTGGGCATTTTCCCAGTCAGTTACTTGACTTCTGAGATTCCTCTACACCCCTGCCTCACTAGTGCTTGGGTTCTGAGATTCTAATGCTCCTTCCCAGCCTCAGGGCTTTCAGCGGAGGGCACGGCTGCTATTCAGGGTAAGATTAAATTCAGGTTCTCAGGTGGGGGCAGGGCTGCCTCCTAGGCTCAGTTCCTTCAGAGGGTTTATGCAGAGATCTTCAGTAATGGATCTAAGGTCATTCCTGCTCCTGGAGCTCCTGGCTGCTGCCGCCTCTGACACTGCCTACTAAGGGGGCCTGAGTTATGTAGACACCCTGCTACCCTCTCGGCCAGCCCAGAATTCTCTCTCACTGACCTGTAGTACCTGTGGGTGGAGGGAACTTCGCGGCTGCCAGAGGTTCCGTCCCTGAAGCCTGCTTGGATCTGCTCCTCTCGGGGCTGTGAAGCCAGGGCTGGGCTCCACTGTCCGGTGTGCGATTGACTTTTGGGGTGAGTTTTTCAGGGCTCTCTGGAACGGAAATCTCCTCCACTGCATTGCTGCGCAGCTTCCACTGCTCCATAATTTGTGGGGAGTTATTTTTAGAGGAAATTTATGGGCTGTGGATTCGGAGCTAGCATACGTGAGTCTTTCAACTCCAGCATCTTGGCTCCTACCCCCTCTTTCATCCTTTCTGAAACCAAGCTGACTCTACAGTAGATGACCATCTATGACGTGATGGATCAACCTATTAAGGAATACTGACAAGAATCTTATCAACAATGGCTAAGAGAGAGACCCTGCATGATTGCCACAAAAAATTTTAGTCAGCTTTTGTATGAGCAACGGACCCACACACACACCTTGTAAATCTCAGCTGCAATAGAATCAGCACCAGGTGCTTTCCTACACTAAAGGAGTCTAATAGCATTCAAAATCTCATTTACAGTTGGAACTGCAGCTAGGAAGGGATTGACTTGAACCTGAGGTAAATGATCAATGGCCTCAGCATTGACTGATGGTGGTCTATTGAGAACACCATGGAAGTGTTTGGTTCATCTCTCTAGGATCATATCCTAATCAATGTGGTTCCATCAGCACTGAGTAGTTGAGATACACCATAACTCTTTGGCCCATAAATAGCCATCGGGGCATCGTAAAAGTGCTTTGGGTTGTTACTATCAGCATGAAACTGAATTTCATTTGCTTTCTTACAGAGCCAAGAATCCTGCATCTCTCTAAGGTTTGCTTACACTTTACTTTTCATGCAATTAAATGCTGCCTTCTTAGAGATGAATGAAATGCCCTATTGATAAACCTTATAGAGTTCTCATTTTCCATTTTGCAGCTTCTGAATTTCCCCCAACCCTGAGTGCAGGGTTGTGACTACAGCTCCCAGTGTATCCACACCAGTTGCTTCATCATTTGCTCATTCCAACAGGGCTTTGAGATAGACAAAAATGGAAGAATGGTAGGGGTGATATCTTTTAATTTGTGCTTAAATTGGACTTAAGCGAGGCAAAATTCCACAAAGTCATCAGCCTCACTGTCTCTTCCAGACTCATCACAGTCCAGGTATAGGATAGAGTCAAATGACTGAGGATGGTTCAAAATGCAGTGGATGGTTCAGCTGCCTTTGTGGCTTTTGGAACAAATGATTTCTCAGCTGCCCATTCCACCAGGGGAAGTCTTCACATGCTTGGGCTAGACACCCCCCCCCCCAACTCATCAAAGCGTTTGAGATCCCTCTGTTATCCTCAACATGGTTTAGCCCAAAACAAATTACAGGGTTTTAGCCACTGTGCTTGCTATAGATTCCTGGAGGACATAGGTGAGTGTTAGGTGAAACAGGTGGACAGCAAAGGTGGACAGCAGCCCTGAAGAGGGTTCAACAGCCCTCACACCAGAGATACCAGTCTTCCCTGAAGACACCCTACACCTCCACAGCAGGAGTTTTAGAGCACACAAGGGAGGACAACAAAGGTGGAAAAGAATGGAGCTGAGTGTGCCCAGGCTCCACCTGCATAGGAAGCACATTCATGCCCTGGGGTTGGTCAGGACATTAATGAACAGAGGGGGCCACATCATCTGCAAACTTTCTTCTAGGAGCTAATGGGAAACAAACTCTTTTCTTTTCTCCTTCTGCCTTTGTCAGAAAGTAGAGTTTGTCTGAATATACTATGTCTGCCTTTTCAGCTGGGTGTTTGCTATCTTCAATAGCACTTTAAAACCAATTATTTCTAGATTAAAATGAGATTGATCTTCATTTTGTGAATCACAAATGTCTTTCATTGCATGCAGAGAAAACACATGGAGTGGGACATGGGGGTGCTAGTTTGGAACCATTTGTTTCAAAAGCCACAAAGACAGCTGAATCATCCAATGCATTCTGAGCCATCATCAGTCTTCTTGACCCTATCCTGTACCTGGACTGTGATGACTCTGGAAGAGACAGTGAGGCTGATGACTTCGTGGAACATGCACAATTTAAATGGTCAAAGATCTACTTCTCTGGACAAATGTGAGGAAGTTCCCTGAGGGCTGGACAAGCTACATGGATGGGAGAAGCTACTATGGTGAGGATTATTTAAAATCTGAATTATTAAAATGAAAAGCCCAAAGAAAGGGATCCCCATGGAATTAAGGGCCATAATCCCTAGGTTAAAAACTGTTTGTATCCAGGGTGAGTGTCCATAGATTCCTTGCACTCACCATAGGCGATCTGGATCCAGCCCGAAGAGAAGGTGATCCACAAGCATCTATTCTAGGTACCTGCCCTAAGAAGCTAGGTGAAGGCATAATGCATAGAGCAGGAGGCCTGGAGTCAGGAAAACTCAACTTCCTGAGTTCAAATATGGTCTCATATGCTTAGTAGCTGTGTGACCTAGACAAGTCATTTAACTCGGCTTGCCTCAGTTTCCCCATCTGTAAAATGATCTGGAGAAGGAAATGGCAAACCACTCAAGTACCTTTGCCAAGAAAACCTCAAATGGGGTCACAAAAGGGTCAGTCATGACTGAAAGGACCCAACAACAAAAGCCCTAGGCAAAAACTTTTACCTCCTAGCTTTAAGTACAAGGGGAGGGAGGCTTATGCAAAAAGTCCAGCATCAAACAGGAAGGAAGCAGTGCAGAAGGCAGTGATCTTTCACTAGGAAAAAAAAAAAGGCATATTCTGAGGAACCACTTCAGTCAAATTGCACTCCACAGTGACTCCTGCTGGTTGCAAATGAGAACCTCATGCTGGGATTTCTGTGGATTTTTATATTTGAAGGGTTTTTTTCTGTTTGAGAGCTTAAGTACGACTATAATTCTTCATTTTACTTCTTTTAAAGCAGTTTCTTGCATTATCTGTGCACACATTTAATATATCTGTAGGCTAAGGATATTAATTCTTTGTGAATTTTAATTTTGTTTCCATTTTATGTAAATTCTTTTTTTCTACATCTTGAGTTTAATGTTAAATTTAACCCAACACTGGCTACATTTGGGAAAATTTGTTAGATATTGAATTTTCTTCTTAATTTCAATATTTATTTTACTGGAGTTTTTTCTTTCAATTTCTCCAACTGTTGATATACAATCTCATTTGTCCCCTACAGAATTGTAGAATCCATTTCCATTGATGGATGAACTCAAAGACCATCTCATTAACCTCATGGTTAATAACACAACCACAGAGAGCAAATCTTGGGTTGTCTTTTAGGCACCAGTGCTTCTTAGGATTGAACTCGCATGGTGTCCTTTACTAGATTCTCACAGTGGGGGTGGGGGGGAGAAGAAGGAAGAAACTCTTGTCAATTGACTTCTGGGTCAATTATTTGCTCAGATGAATTTTACCAGTTTGAGTAAATGTTTTAAGGCATCTCTGGGGCACTCACCACTTTCCAAAGACTGATGGAGAAAAGAGTTAGAAGAATTGTTCCATCAGACTGTAATCTCCTTGAGGGCAGGGACTTTCTCTGTGTTTATTAATTGTATCTCCAGTGGTTAATTAAAATGCCTATTAAGTAGGCACTTAATAAATATTTATTGGATTGGATTGAAATGGACAGTGGTCTAAAGCTTCCAATTGACAAGTTTCTGTTTTTTTAGAGCATCTGTCAAGGATGTGGGTCACACAACAAAGTGTGAGCACTGACCCACAGAACATACGACTGTTGGATTGACTTAAATGCCTCATCTATGTGGAGTCACTAAAGAAGGAGGACCAACACTGTCCCCACCTTGGAGAAGTCCTTATTTTGTTGGGGATGATATATTCTACAAATAAAACGTATGTACAAAGAAACAGAATTTTAAATTCAACATACAAAGCATGTGACAAGTCACAAGTAGAGAGTACCTTTACACATGTGGGCTCTTCTTTAAGAAAAAGTACTCTTTTCGAAAGCTAGAAATTACAACATAGACAAAAATCCTTTTGACAAATGATTACAAATAGATTCGTGCATAAAGAATTCTGCTTTGCAAGGAAACTATTCATTAACAAAAATTTTAAATGCATACTTTTTAGCAACACATATACTGGCTGACACAAGACACTTTGGGGCACATGGATGCTAGAAGGAGAAATAGAGAAGTATTAGAAGAGTTGGGTTGGCTTAGTCTGGTGAGACTTTTGGAAGAGGTCAGTCTAGAGTAGCAAGGACCTAAGATTGACCAGATGTCCTTCAATGCTAAAGACAATAAAAAGAGCATTAAAACAGAAACTATTGGAGGCAATAGGAGGACCAAAAAATGTGTAGAAGTAATGGTTGGGATATATAGGATGGTAATAAACAATGCAGAAATGTCTACTCAACTTTCATTTCTGTTTTCTTGGCCTGAAGCAAAATTTCTGAACTGGAAAGTCCATAACAAAGATTGTTAAAAGAGAGTTGAGAACCAAACTAAGATAGTGAGGAACATTCAAGTACTCTCAAATGAGTTTGCCACCAAATCTGGATGAACTATATCATAGGGAACTAAAAGAGCTTGTAGTTGTGATTGCTGAACTATGGTTAGTGATCTTTGAAAGACTGTGCAAAATAGGTAAAGAGAAAGCAAGAAATAAAAACAAGAAAGAAATCTGGAAGAAATTAGGTTAGCCCAGCATCTCACACTGTATACCACTGTAAGGTCTCCATGGATATGTGACCTACATGTGAAAGATCATATCATCAATTCGAATAGAATGAAAGGAGATGCCTCTCACAATTATAGAGAGAAGGATAGTTCTTGATCAAAGAAGGGACAAAGAGGACCACAGGAGATAAAATGGATAATATTGATTCTATAAAATTGAATACTTTTATACAAAATCAATATAGCTAAAATAGAAGAAAACTAGGTAATTGGAAAAAAAATTTCTAAGTTTCTCTGAAAGGACTGTGATATTTAAGATATATAATGAACTGATTCAAATAGATAAGAACAAGAATCATTCTCCAATAGATAAATGGTCAACAGACATGAACCGGCAGTTCTCAACAGAAGCAAAGCAAGATATGAGTAACCATGTGAAAAAAAAATGATATCTCTTAACCAGTTGTTAAGCTCTAACTATACAGTTGTCTTTTTCCTTTCATTCATTCTATTCTCTTTCATTCTCTATTATCCTAATAAGGATCACATCTTTCTTCCTCAACATTTGATCCCTTTCTTTCCCATTGCAGTCATCCAGGCGTACAACCCTGCTTTATCCTTGACTCCTCATTCCCCCTTATCTCACATCTTCATTCAGGTACCATCTTGTGGAATCCAACTCCACAACATCTCTCACATGTGCCTCATCTCCACTTACATATCCATCAGTCTAGTTCAGGTCCACATCACTTTAACTTGGTCAGTGGCAATAAACTATTAATTGGTAGCCTTGACTCAAATTTCTTTCCTCTCCAATCTGTATGCCATGCAGCTTTCAGAGTGATATCAACCCACGTCACTACCCTCCTCAATAAATTCCACATATTCCCTATTAATTCTATCGTCAATTCCAAATCATCTGTTGTCATGTCACACTTCATACAATCTGGCACCAGTATACTTTTCCAGGCTGGCTATACATCACTCTTTTTTATGCTGTCATCCAGACAAACTAGCTTTCTTGCTGTTCATCATACACGACATTCTTTCTCCTATCTATGTGCCTCTACTCTGCTGTTTCCCATGTCTAAAATGTTCCCCCACCTCTTCTTTACCTCTTAGAACATTTAGTTTCCTTCAAAGCTTAATTCAAGTAATATTTTCTGTATAAGATCCTTTCTGATCTTCCTTGTTGCTTGTGTCTCCTTTCTTCCTGACCTCTCTGAATTACCTTGTATTTGTTGTTGTAAATACACACACACACACACACACACATATATATCAATATCCATTTCATTCAGATTGGCACTTTTTTCAGTATATGAATGTGTAAAATACTTCCTAATAATTTCTTTATTCCTTCTTCAATAGATGTGAGTTCAGCTTTTTCATTTTTTATCCCCCAAATTTTTTTTTAAATCAAGTTAAGTAACAGTTAATCTATTTTATAGTTGCTATATTTTTAAGCAGCTTTGATTTTATTTCTTCATGTTTCCTTTCAATTTTGTTCATCACTCGTTGACTTTTCAGGATCTCTATTTTGGTATTTGACGGTTTTTTAGTTTGTTCATTTTCTATTCTTTTTGGTTGCATGTCCAATTTAATGATAGTCTTTTTTTCTTTTATTAAAAAAAAGTGTTTAAAAATATAAATTTTCTCCTAAGTAATACTTCAGCTGCATCTTAAAATTTCGATATGTTGTCCACTGTTCTCATCTTTAATAAAAAAAAGTAATAGATTCTATGTTTTTTTTGACCCATCCATTCATTAGGATTAAATTGTGTAGTCTCCAATTAATTTTTAATCTTTGTTTCAAAGATCTTTTGGTGAATAGCTTTTTTGTATTATGGTCCATAAAATACATTTAATATTTATGTTTTTCTACATTTGTTTGTGGAGTTTTTATACTCCAACAATTGATTAATATCTATGAAGATGCCATTCACAGATGAAAAATAGGTATGCTTCCTTATATTTGCAAGATTAAACAAACAACAAAAGAAAAGAAAAGAAGGATCTGAACAGAATTTCAGATAAGTTAGATTTGAAAAACCTCTGGTGACTACTTCTTTTCTTGTTTGTTGTTGCAGCTTGTTTAATCTTTAAATTTATCTACATCTGAGAAGAGCAAATTAAGATCATCTTTTATGATAGCTTTAGTGTTTATTTCTCCCTGTAATTCATTTAAATTTTCCTTTAAGAATTTGAATCCTATACCATTTGTTGCATATATTTTGGTATTGATATTAATTCATTTTCTATGGTCGTTTTCAGCAAAACATAGTTTCTCTGTTTGTCTCTTTTAATTAAGCCTGTTTATTATTTTTTCAGAATATGATTTCTAACTCCTGCCTTTCTTAAATTCAGATGAAGCATAATAGATTTTATTCCAGCCTTTCATTTCAACCCTGTGCTTATGTTTTTATTTCAAGTGGTTCTATTTATTTATTTCAGCATTCATTATTGTAAGATCATGGACCCTAAATTTCTCCCCCCTTCTCTCCCTACCTTCTCCTCAAGATGGCATGCAATCTGATATAGGCTATACATGTATAATCATATTAAACATATTTCCACATTAGTCATGTTATGAAAGAAGAATCAGAACACAAGGGGGAGACCATGAGAAAGAAACTAGTATGCTTTGATCTGCATTCAGACTCTATAGTTTTCTCTCCAGATGTGGATAGCATTTTCTATTATAAGTCATTTGGAAATATCTTAGATCATTACTCAGAAGAGCTAAATCTATCAAAATTGGTCATCCATCAACACAATGTTGCTGCTACTCTATACAATGTTCTTCTGGTTCTGCTCAATTCACTCAACATAAGTTGACATAAGTTTTTCAAGGTTTTATCTGAAATTTGCCTTCTCCACCATTTCTTATGGAACAATAATATTCCATTACATTCATTGTACTACAACTTGTTCAGCCATTCCTCAATCAATGGGCATCCCCTCAATTGCCAATTCTCTGTCACCACAAAAAGAGCTACAATAGATATTTTTGTACATGTGGGTCCTTTTCCATTTTTTATGATTTCTTTGGGATACAGACCTAGTAGTAGGATTGCTAGATCAAAGAGTATGCAGTATATAGCCCTTTGGCATAGTTCCAAATTCCTTTCCAGAATAGTCAGATTAGTTCACAACTCCACCAACAATGCAATAATGTTCCAATTTTCCCACATCTTCTCCAACATTTGTCATGTTAGCCAATCTGATAAGTTGTTTTAATTTGCATTTATCTAATCAATAGTGATTTAAAACATTTTTTCATATGACCTAATTAACTTTAATTTCTTGATCTGAAAACTCCTTATTCATATCCTTTGACCATTTATCAGTTGGAGAATGTCTTGTATTCTTATAAATTTCACTCACTTCTCTATATATTTTAGAAATGAGGTCTTTATCAGAGATACCAACCATAAAAAATTGTTTCCCAGTTTTCTCCTTCCCTTCTAATCTTGGTTGATAAGAAAGCAAAAACTTTCTTAACTTGATGTAATCAAAATTACCCTTTTTATATTTCATGATGTTCTCTATCTCTTCTTGGTCATAAATTCATCTCTTCTCCATAGAACTGACAGGTAAACTATTCCTTGCTCTCCTGAGTTGCTTACAATTTCACCTTTTATGTCTAAATAATTTTGACCTTATCTTGGTATATGGTGTAAAATGTTAGTCTATGCCTAGCTTGTGCCATACTTTTTTCCAGTTTTCTCAGCAGTTTTTCTCAAATTGTGAGTTCTTATCCTAGAAGCTGGAGTCTTTGGGTTTATCAAACAGTAGATTACTATAAGCATTGACTACTGTGTCTTGTGTACCTAACCTATTCCACTGATCCACCACTCTATTTCTCTCCCTATACCAAGTAGTTTTGATGATTGCTGCTTTATAATACAGTTTTAGATCTGCTAAAACTAGGCCACTATCCTTTGCATTTCTTGTCATTAATTTCCTTAATATTCTGGATCCTTTGTTCTTCCATATGAATTATTACTTTTTTCTAGCCCTATAAAGTAATTTTTTGTAGTTTGACTTATGACACTGAATAAGTAAATTAATTTAGGCAGACTTGTCATTTTTATTGTATTAGCTGGGTCTACCCATGAGTAATTGATATTTTTCCCATTATTTAGATCTGACTTTATTTGTGTGAAAAGTGTTTTGTAATTGTGTTCATATAGTTCCTGTGTTTGTTTTGGTAAGTAAACTTCCAAATATTTTATATTGTCTACACTTACCAGGTATGTTTCTCATAAACAACATATGGCTGAATTCTCCCTTCTAATCTGATATCTTCTTTCATTTTGTGGGTGAGTTCTTCCCAATCATGTTGACAATTATAATTTTTAACTCCATATTTTCCGCCTTGCTCTTCTTATACATTTTCTCATCTTTGTTTCCACCTCCCTCTTTAGAAGTTTATTTTGCTTAAAATGAATCCCTCCTTTAATCTACCCTTTTCATTCATCTGCTTTCCATGCTTCCTTTTCCCTTCTGTTTCCCTGTTGAGTCATATATTTTCCTGGGCAAGCCAAGACTAAAGTGGAGGGAGAGTTGGTGCATGATATTTTCTTTCCAGTCATTTGTGCACTCAATGAAGCCTTTGAAGCTGAGATACATCAAAATGTGAATTGATTTTCTGACATTTATGCTAATTTTGGCCTAAGAATTAATACCTGGAAAAGAGAGGTTCTCCATCATCCAGCACAACACCATGCATATGTAGATCCATCAGTTACAACAAATGGAAAATTTTGGAGTGGTGTGGATAAGTTCAATTACCTTGGCAGTATACTTTCCAGGGATATACAAATAGATGATGAGGCTAATGCATGCATTGCCAGAGCTAACTCAGTGTTTGGAAGCCTGCGAAAGAATATGTAAGAGAAAAGAGATAGTAGGCTGCTAGTCAAACCAAGGGTCTACAGAACCATTGTGCTGACATCATAGTTGTATGCCAGTGAAACTTGGGCAGTCTACCAGCATTGTCCCAGAAAACTGAACCACATTCATTTGAATTTTCTTGGGAAGATTCTGAAGATCTCCTGGCAAGTCCCTTCTTGAGCTACACTGCCAAACATTCAAACTCTACTGCAGAGAACACAACTCCAATAGGAGGGCTACTTTGTTTGAATGCCAAACATTCATATGCCTAAAAGACTATTTTACAGAAAACACACAAGGCAGCTGCTCACAGGATGGTCAAACGAAGCAATTCAAGGACACTATCAAGGTCTCTCTAAAGAACATTGGTATTGACTGGGAGACATGGAAAAGACTGGCACAGGATTGTCCAACATGGCATGCCCACATCAAAGGAGGCATTTTACTCTTTGAGCAAAGCAGAATTGCAGTAGCTTAAAATAAATTGAGGTGTCAAATTTAGAGACTTGTCTCCCAAATGTTCATATGGACTATTTCTACCTGACCTGTGATAGAGCAAACTGAGCTCCACCATACCCAGCATCAGCTGTATCTTAACTCAATATCATGATGCCATTTTGGTCCTCTTCAAGCACAAAGGACAAACAGCCACAATAGCAATGGAGTTATGAACTGCTTCAACCATTATGGAAAGCAATATGGAATTATGCTGAAAATTTCAGGAAAGTATGCAATTCCTTTGTCTCAATAATACCACAACAAAGCATATATCCCAAAGAGATCAGAGAAAGAGGAAAAGGATCCTATGTCCAAAAACATTTGTACTGGTTCTTTTCATATTAGCAAAAATTTGGAAACAGCTATTGGAGAAAGAGAACCCAAGTTGTGATATATTAATAGAATAGAATATTATTATTCCATAAGAAATGGTGAAATGGACAGTTTCAGAGTAAACATGGAAGACCTAAATGAACTAAAACAGATGGAAGGGAATAGAAAACAGGAGAACAATTTATACAATGACAAAATTATTTAAAATAAAAACTTTAAAAGAATTTAGAACTCTGATCAGTGGAATGATAAAACATAAATCCAAATTATGGAATCAAAATCAACCAAAGATAAAGCATACTTCACACATCCTGATAGACAGATGATAGATTCAAAATGTAGAATAAGATATTGGTGTTTGGACAAAATCCATGAGGAAATTTATTTTAATTGACTGTGCATATTTGTTTTGGGTCTGGAAAAAGGAAAACTCATTTTTGAAAGTTCCAATCCAGCCTCACATTCTTACTAGCTCTGTGACCCTGGCTAGCTCACTTAACCCTGTTTGCCTCAGTTTCTTCATCTGTAAAGTGAATGAAGAAAGAAATGGCAAAACATGACAGGATGTCTGCAAGAAAACCCCAAATTGGGGGTGGGGTGGGGTCAAAAAGAGCCAGACATGACTAAAAATGACTAAAGAACAAAATTTGTTATAAGGATTTCATTTTTTTTGGTTGTTATTCAAAGAGGAAGGAAATGGGAGACAGAGAAATCAAATCTCTCATGGAAAAAAAAGAATAGGGAAGCTATGGGCATGTCTGTCATCATCAAGGAAGCAGCCAATAGATAGGGAGATTTAAGATTACACAGAGGGGGGCGGGGTCAAGATGGCAGAGTAAAAAGACGCACGTATGCGAGCTCCGAACCCACAGCCCATACATTTAATGTAAGAAGAGCTCCCCAGAAGTTCTGGATCACTGCAGGGTGTGCAGAAACATAGTGGAAGAGATTTCCGTTCCAGAGAGCCCTGGAGAGCCGTCCCCAGGGTCCATCACGCCCCAGAAAGCAGACCCCACCCCAGCACTGCCCTGGCTGTGGCCCCAGAGAAGCTGATTCGAGCAGGCTTCAGGGACGGAAGCTCCGGCAGCCTGGAAGGTCCCTCCGCCCACAGACTCTACAGGTAAGTGAGAGACATGCCTGGGCTGACCGAGAGGGAGCGGGATGTCGCTGTGGCTCGGGCCTCCTCGGGAGGAAGCTGCGGAAGCAGAGGTGGGGGTGGTGGCGGAGGCAGCTGCAGCGTGGCCACGGCGGCCCAGGACTCCCCCAGCAGCAGGCAGGATCTTCATTACTGAAAGTCTCTGCATAAACCACCTGAAGGAGCTGAGCCTGGGAGATGGCCCTGCCCCACCCGCTCCATTTCTGAAGGTCTCTGCATAAAGCCCCTGAGGGAACTGAGCCTGGGAGGTGGTCCTGCCCCCAACTCAGCACCAGAACTAAAGCTCACATTGAAGAGCAGCCACGCCTGCCCGGAAAACCCATTTGAATCTCAGACCCCAAGCACTAGCTGGGCGGATCTAGGCAGGGGTGGACAGGAATCTCAGAAGTCAAGTAACTGGCTGGGAAAATGCCTAGAAAAGGGAAGAAAAATAAGACTATAGAGAGTTTTTTTGAACAGATGCAAATGATCCCGACTTTTGGATCTGATGACAAGGACGTATTCTTGCCATCAGGGAAAGACGTGGAGGGCGAGGCCTCAGTACCCCAGACACCCCAGGGGAGTGGCGGGTGGGCTCAGGCCTTGGAAGAGCTCAAAAAGGATTTTGAAAAGCTAGTTAGACAGGTGGAGGAAAAACTGGGAAGAGAAATGAGAGAGATCCAAGAAAAGTATGAAAAACGGGTCAATACCTTGGTAAAGGAGACCCAAAAAAATGCTGAGGAAATTAACACCTTGAAAAATAGGCTCACTCAATTGGCAAAAGAGGTTCAAAAAGCCAATGAAGAGAAGAATGCTTTCAAAAGCAGAATTAGCCAAATGGAAAAAGAGGTTCAAAAGCTCACTGAAGATAATAGTTCTCTCAAAATTAGAATGGAACAGATGGAGTCTAATGACTTTACGAGAAACCAAGAAATCACAAAACAAAACCAAAAGAATGAAAAAATGGAAGAGAATGTGAGATATCTCATGGGAAAAACAACTGACCTGGAAAATAGATCCAGGAGAGACAATTTAAAAATTATGGGACTACTTGAAAGTCATGATAAAAAAAAAGAGCCTAGACATCATCTTCCATGAAATTATCGAGGAAAACTGCCCTGACATTCTACAACCAGAGGGCAAAATAAGTATTGAAAGAATCCATCGATCACCACCTGAAAGAGATCCAAAAAGAGAAACTCCTAGGAACATTGTGGCCAAATTCCAGAACTCCCAGCTCAAGGAGAAAATCTTACAAGCAGCTAGAAAGAAACAATTCCAGTATGTGGAAATAAAATCAGGATAACTCAAGATCTAGCAGCTTCTACATTAAGGGATCAAAGGGCGTGGAATAGGATATTCCAGAAGGCAAAGGAACTAGGACTCAAACCAAGAATCACCTACCCAGCTAAACTGAGTATAATACTTCAGGGGAAAAACTGGTCTTTCAATGAAACAGAGGACTTTCAAGCATTCTTGATGAAAAGACCAGAGCAGAAAAGAAAATTTGACTTTCAAACACAAGAATGAGAAGAAGCATGAAAAAGTAAACAGCAAAGAGAAGTCTTAAGGGACTTACCAGAAGTGAACTGTTTACATTCCCACATGGAAAGACAATATTTGTAACTCTTAAAACTTTTCAGTATCTGGGTAGTTGGTGGGACCACACACACACATGTACACGCATGCACGCACACACAGATACACACATGCACGCACATACAGAGACAGAGAGCACAGAGTGAATTGAATAGGATGGGACCATATCTTAAAAGAAATTAAGGTAAATGGTGAGAGAGAAATGTAGTGGGAGGAAAGAGGGTGAAATGGAATGGGGTAATTATATGTCATTTAAGAGGCAAGCAGGAGACTTTTTAGTGAAGGGAAAAAGAGGAGAGCTGAGAAAGAAAAAACCAAGAAGTTTACCCTCATCACATTTGACTAAAGGAAGGAGTAAAATGCACTCTCATTTTGATATGAAAATCTATCTTACAGTATAGGAAAGTGGGGGAGAAGGAGATAAGCAGGGAGGGAGGAATGATGGAAGGGAGGGCAATGGGAGAAGGGAGCAATTTGAAGTAAACACTCGGGGAGGGACAGGATCAAAAGACAGAAGAGAAACAATGAGGGGCAGGATAGGATGGAGGGTAATTCAGTTAGTCTTACACAACACGACTATCATGGAAGTCATTTGCAAAACTACACAGATATGGCCTATATTGAATTGCCTGCCTTCCCAAAGGGAATGGGTGGGGAGGGGAGGGATGGGGAGAATTTGGAACTCAAAGTTTTAGGAACAACTCTTTAGTATTGTTGTTGCTACTAGGAAAGAAGACATACAGTTAATGAGGAATAGAAAGTCATCTGGCCCTACAGGAGAAAAGAGAAGATGGGGACAAGAGAAGGGAGGGATGACAGAAGAGAGGGCAGATTGGAGATAGGGAAAATTAGATTGCTTGGTATATTGGGGTGGGGGAGGGGATAAAAGGGGAGGAAAATTTGGAACCCAAAATTTTGTGAAAACGAACGTAAAAACTTAAATAAATAAATAAATATTTTTTAAAAAAAAAGATTACACAGAGGGAGAAGATGATGAAGCTATTAGAGGAGATGGGAGAGGAGAGAATCAAAGACACAGGTAGAGGGGCTTGCCTGAGTGGTGTAACAGGGCTTTGATGCATGCCCAGATCACCTAACATGGAGGCTGCTATGGAGGAGGTACTACGGACATGGTTCTAGAAAAAGATATTCTGGGTTCCCATACCATGAGAGCAAGAGCAGCCTTTTCCATCGACTACATAATCAGAATAGGGAATGTCTTTGAAACTCTCAGACTGGGAAGATTGTGCTCTTTTTCCAGTTTTGTCCAGAGGGTTGAAAGTCCTCATCATCCCCAGCTAAGGTGCCTATGAACTGAGCTACCTTCCTCCTCTCCCTTTTAGGCCCTGTGGCCCAAAGAATCAGGATTTGGGTTTTGGTCCATTTCATTTGTCCTTTTCAATTCAAGGCACAATTCAGTTCCTGGACCTGGGAACCTGAACCACAGCAACCCTACAGGAAAGATTTGCAGACCACATGCTGCTGCCAGTCCAGCACGGAAGCCCTGAGAAGCCAGGGTACTGGGACTCAAGCCCAAGGAGACTGCATACTCAGAACATGAAGGCACTCTGCTATATAGGAATAGAGCTAAGCTGTGTCTGTATATTGACTCTTGCTTTACATTTGAAGTCAATATTCCTTTGTAAAAGCTAATCTGACTTAAGAAGCTAAATGGAACTGGAGTCAAACAGATCCCAAAAATTGAAGGAACAAATGGGGTAGGGGTTTGAGCCACTGGCAAAAATAATCAATCCCACTAACCCTAGAGTATCAGGGAACTCTGGAGGAGAAGTGAAACACCTGGTCTTCAGGCAGTACGAGCCTGTGTAATCAGTTACCTTGACAAAGACCTCTTCCTTCTGAAGCAAAGGAAAGCACAGGTAATGGATGAATGTGTATAAAAGGAGGGGAAAAAAGCATCTTACCAGAAAAATAAGAGTCCAAATCCTCAGCTGAGAAGAGGGGCAGAAGTGGTTGACAAGAGAAGGTTTCCTACAGTCACTGTGGTGGGGATGAAACAATGACCACTCAGTTAAAATAGGATTACTATATAACCAGCAAGTAGCACTTGGGTCCAGCACAGACTTGAAAGTTCAACTATTCCCTTCTCATATTTTCATCAAGGAAGCTTACATTAAGGACCTAAATTATCTTATCAAGATTTTGGAAAGATAAGAAAGTAGGCTTACGTGGATTGACAGGTACTAAAGATCACTTGATCAACTTCTGATTGCAACCACGTACTAATACTTGTTTCATCCTCAGAGGCTTTGGGGATTACTTAGGGTTTAAATGCCCTTGACAACAAACTTTGTGTAAATGTATCCAACATGAAACTCATTTATACTCCAGTCTATGATTTCTCCTTGACAAGGCCAGTCTTTCTATTCGTGTTTTTGATTGTTTTCCCTCTCATCTCTCCTGGGAGCTAACTTCTTCAATCATCCCCTTTCTCTCGTTATCATTTTCTTTTTATCTCCTGGTTTCTTCCCCATCACCTACAAAAAATGTCACTCAAACTCTGAGAAACCTTCACTTGACCATTCTATCTTCTCAAGCTACCATCTTTTACTTCTTCTCCCTTTCACAGCAAAGCTCCAGGAAAGGGCCATCTACAGTACCTGCTTCAATCTATTTGCTTCTCAACCTGTTTTAACCTGACTTCTTACCTCCTTACTTTGAGTTTCTTGCTTTTTGATAAATATGTATTTACTCAAAAAATATAGCAAGAATTGAAATATAACAATACCTTTCTGAATGTGCAAGCTCTCTTCTTTCTAACTGGTCCCTGGTGAAAGAGAGCTCAAATTTAAAGTGGTTGTCACAAAATATTCATCCCAAGTTCATAGCCAGGATAGAGATTGCTCCCCTGTTTGTAGAGCACAGTGGCTTGCCATCCAGATCAATTTACTGTTGCACAACCTCTCATATTGCTACAAAGTGTTCACCTCACCAAGTTCAATCAAAAATCGATCAATAAATCCTTATCAAGTGCCTGCAGTGTGCCAAGCACTGTGCTAAGCACTAGGGATGCCAAAGAGGTAAAAAAAAAACTGTCCCTGCCCTCGAGGAGCTTACAATCTAAAGAGGGAGAAAACAAGCAAACAAATCCAAAGCTAGTTGTACACAGGATAAATAGCAAATAATTGACAGAGGGAAGGAACTGCAACTAACAGGGGTTAGGGAAAGCTTCCTGTAGAAGACTGGATTTTCTCTGGCACTTAAAGAAAATCATAGAGATCAGTAGTTGGATTGGAAGAAGGAGAGCATTTTAGGAATGAAGGAAAGCCAGAATAAATGGCAGCAGCCACTCCAGCAGCAGAGTCCACTTTTGGATTCCTTGGCCTAAAGACCCTGAGGGAATTAAGCAGCTGATTTGGGTCTCAGGTCTGAATGGCAGTCCTGGGGTGAGGACAAGCACTGGCATAGTGGAGCTGGTGGTGGCTGTGGAGAGGGAACCCTACTCTCAGATCCTGGGCAAAAAAAGAGTGCTGGTGATTGCTCCCAGACCAGAGCACAGGCCAGATGAGGAGTAAACTCCTCTCCCATGGTTGTGTCACCCTGGAGGAACTGAGCTTGACAAAGGCCTCAAAAAATCAAGTAACTGGCTGGGAATATGCCCAATAAGGGGGGAAAATATGACTATAGGTTACTTTCTTGGTGAAAACATATTTTCTTTCATCCTTTCAGATGAGGAAGAATAAACATACCATCAGAGGAAGATATCAAACTCAAGGCTTCTACATCCAAAACCTCCAGAAAATATATGCAATGGTCTCAGGCCATGGAAGAGCTCAAAAAGGATTTTGAAAATAAAGTAATAGAGGTAGAGGAAAAATTGGGAAGAGAAATGAGAGCAACACAAGAAAATTATGAAAAATGAGTCAACAGATTGCTAAAGGAGACCAAAAAAATGCTAAAGAAAATAAAATCTTTAAAAATAGATTAACCCAAATGGCAAAAGAGGTTCAAAAAGCCAATGAGGAGAAGAATTTTTTACAAAGCAGAGTTGGTCAAATAGAAAAGGAGCTTCAAATGCTCACTAAAGAAAATAGTTGGGCAGGAAGCGGCGGAGGCAGAGGCGTGGGCGGGCGGCTGAGGCGGCAACGGCCCGGGACTCAGGAATCCCCCAGCAGCAGGTAGGATCTTCAATACTGAAGGTCTTTCCAACCTGAGGGAGCCGAGCAGGGGAAACGGCCCTGCCCCCACCCTGCTCTACTGCTGAACGCCTCTGAATAAAACCCCCAAGGGAGCTGAGCACAGCAGGCGGGGCCCCCCACCCCGCCCCCACCTGCTCTGTTCCTGAAAGTCTCTTCAGAAAGCCCCTGAGGGCCCAAGCTAGGAAGCGGCCCTGCCCCCACCCTGCGCCAGAACTAAAGCTTGCCGCGGGAAAGCGCATTTGAATCTCAGAGGCCAAGTACTAGCTGGGCGGATCCAGGCAGAGGTGGAAAGGAATCTCAGAAGTCAAGTAACTGGCTGGGAAAATGCCTAGAAAGGGAAAGAAAAATAAGACTTTAGAGAGTTTTTTCCAACAAATGCAAATGATTCCGACCTTCGGATCTGATGGGGAGGACGAGGACGTATTTTTCCCATCAGGGAAAGATGTGGAGGGCGGGGCCTCAGTACCCCAGACACCCCGGGGGGGTGTTGGGTGGGCTCAGGCCTTGGAAGAGCTTAAAAAGGATTTTGAAAAGCAAGTTAGACAGGTGGAGGAAAGACTGGGAAGAGAAATGACAAAGATGCAAGAAGAGTATGAAAAAAAGGTCAATATCTTGGTAAAGGAGTCCCAAAAAAATGCTGAGGAAATTAACACCTTGAAAAATAGGCTCACTCAATTGGCAAAAGAGGTTCAAAAAGCCAATGAGGAGAAGAATGCATTCAAAAGCAGAATGAGCCAAATGGAAAAAGAGGCTCAAAAGCTCACTGAATTTAATAGTTCTCTCAAAATTAGAATGGAACAGATGGAGTCTAATGACTTTATGAGTAACCAAGAAATCACCAAACAAAACCAAAAGAACGATAAAATGGAAGAGAATGTGAAATATCTCATGGGAAAAACAACTGACCTGGAAAATAGATCAAGGAGAGACAACTTAAAAATTATGGGACTACCTGAAAGCCATGATCAAAAAAAGAGCCTAGACATCGTCTTGCATGAAATTATCAAGGAAAACTGCCCTGACATTCTAGGACCAGAGGGCAAAATAAGTATTGAAAGAATCCATCGATCACCACCTGAAAGAGATCCAAAAAGAGAAACTCCTAGGAACATTGTGGCCAAATTCCAGAACTCCCAGCTCAAGGAAAAAATCTTGCAAGCAGCCAGAAAGAAACAATTCCAGTACTGTGGAAATACAATCAGGATAACCCAAGATCTAGCAGCTTCTACATTAAGGGATCGAAGGGCGTGGAATAGGATATTCCAGAAGGCAAAGGAACTAGGACTGAAACCAAGAATCACCTACCCAGCTAAACTGAGTATAATACTTCAAGGGAAAATATGGTCTTTCAATGAAACAGAGGACTTTCAATCATTCTTAATGAAAAGACCAGAGCTGAAAAGAAAATTTGACTTTCAAACACAAGAATGAGAGGAAGCATGCAAAAGTAAACAGCAAGGAGAAGTATTAAGGGACTTACCAGAAATGAACTGTTTGCATTCATACAGGGAAGGACAATATTTCTAACTCTTAAAACTTTTCAGTATCTGGGTAGTTGGTGGGACCACACATACACATGTACACGCATGCACACACATACACACATGCATTCACATGCAGAGACAGAGAGCACAGATTGAACTGAATAGGATGGGGACCATACCTTAAAAGAAATTAAGGTAAATGGTGAGAGAGAAATGTAGTGAGAGGAAAGAGGGGGAAATGGAAGGGGGTAACTATATGTCATTTAAGAGGCAAGTAGGAGATGTTTTTAGTGGAGGGAAAAAGAGGAGAGCTGAGGGAAAAAAAAAACAAAAAAACAAACAAACAAACAAAAGTTTACCCTCATCACATTTGACTAAACGAAGGAGTGAAATGCACACTCATTTTGGTATGAAAACCTATCTTACAGTATAAGAAAGCGGGGGAGAAGGAGATATTGGGGGGGGGGATGATGGAAGGGAGGGCAAAGGGAGGAGGGAGTAATTGAAAGTCAACACTTGGGGAGGGACAGGATCAAAGGACAGAAGAGAAACAATGAGGGGCAGGTTAAGAGGGATGGCAATTCAGTTAGTCTTACACAACATGACTATCAGGAAGGTCACTTGCAAAGCTACACAGATATGGCCTATAATGAATTGCCTGCCGTACCAAAGGGAATGGATGGGGAGGGAGGGATGGGGAGAATTTGGAACTCAAAGTTTCAGGAACAATTGTTTAGTATTGTTGTTGCAACTAGGAAAGAAGACATACAGTTAATGAGGAATAGAAAGTCATCTGGCCCTACAGGAGAAAAGAGAAGATAGAGACAAGGGAAGGGAGGGATGACAGAAGAGAGGACAGATTGAAGATAGGGAAAATTAGATTGCTTGGGGTATTGGGGTGGGGGGGAGGGGGGAAAAGGGGAGAAAATTTGGAACCCAAAAATTTGTGAAAATGAATGTAAAAAGCTAAATAAATAAATTAAAAAAAAAAAATAAATTACAAAAAAAAAAAAAAAAAAAAAAAGAAAATAGTTCTTTAAAAATTAGAATGGGGCAGATAGAAGCCAATGACTTTATGGGAAACCAAGAAATTGTAAAGCATAATCAAAAGAATGAAAAAATAGAATACAATGTGAAATATCTCAGTTTTACTGGGTCAGATGTTCTTGGTTTTAATCCTAGGTTTTTTGACTTCTGGAATATATTCCAAGCCCTATGGTCTTTTAATGAAGAAGCTGCTAGATCTTTAGTTATCCTAATTGTATTTTCACAATACTCTAATAGTTTCTTTCTGGCTACTTACAATATTTTCTTCTTGATCTGGGAGCTCTAGAATTTGGCTACAATATTCCTAGGAGTTTTCCTTTTGTAATCTCTTTCAGGAGGTGATTGGTGGATTCTTTCAATATTTATTTTACTCCCTGGTTCTAGAATATCGGGGCAGTTTTCCTTGAAAATTTCTTGAAAAAAGTGATGTCTAGGCTCTTTTTTTGATTATGGCTTTCAGGTAGTCCAAAAATTTTTAAATTCTCCCTACCAGATCTATTTTCCAAGTCAGTTGTTTTTTTCAGTGAGATATTTCATATTTTCTCCTATTTTTTCATTCTTTTGGTTTTGTTTTATAATTTCTTGATTTTTCATAAAGTCATTAGCTTCCATCTCCTCCATATTGCTCCTTAAGGAATTATTTTCTTCAATGAGCTTTTAGACCTCCTTTTCCATCTGGCCAATTCTGCCTTTTAGGGCATTCTTCTCCTCATTGGCTCTTTGGATCTCTTTTGCCATATGGGTTAGTCTATTTTTTAAAGCATTTAAAGCATCTTTTGGATCTCCTTTAGCAAGCAGTTGACTCATTGTTCATTATTTTCTTGCATCACTCTCATTTCTCTTCCTGATTTTTGCTCTACATCTCTTACTTGATTTTCAGAATCCTTTTGGAGCACTTCCATTTCCTGAGACCATTGCATATTTTTCTTGGAAGCTTTGGATGTAGGAACTTTGACTTTGTTGTCTCCTCATTGTATGTTTTGATCTTCCTTGTCACCAAGGTAAGATTCTATAATATGATTCTTTTTTTTTTTTTTTGCTCATTTCCCCAGCTATTTTCTTGACATTTGAGCTCCTTTTCAAGGTAGTTCTCTGCTGCAAGTAGAGGTGGAGGGTGTACTGTCTGCCACTCAATCCCCCACAATCTGTGGGCCTAGAGCTCCAAAAACAGTTGTTACCCCTGTCCCTGCTTCTGCTGCTGTGAGCTCCTCTACCTCCTCCACTGTCCTGGGCCTGGGACCAGGCCACCCTCCACTCTCACACAGTTCCCACAGGTTTTTTCCACTGACTTCCAATTTATCCTCAGCGTTTTGGGGTTGTGAAATCTGGGAACCACCACAAGTGTCCTAGAATCAGTCCCTCCAAGCCTGCTCAGGTCCCATCTGTGCCAGCGTGGCCCACTCTAGACTGTGCTCTGCTCCCAGCATTGTGTGATAGACACTTCCTGAAAACTTTTCAGACTGTCTTGGGCTGGAAATTTGCTTTACTCTGTCATTCTGTGGATTCTGCAGCTGCAGAATTTTAGAGTCGTTTTGTTACATGAATTTGGCTGGGATTGGGGGAAGAGTGCTAGAAAGTCTGTGCTGTTACTCCATCATCTTGGCTCTGCCATCCATGAATAGATTGTTTACATGGGGTGAGATCCATCTTAGCCAGGCTGGAATGTCAGCTTAGAAGCTGGTAGACAAGAGCACATTAGAAAAGATAAAATCTGCAATTTTCCCCAGATGATATGAGTGACTTCCCCAGAATTACATGCCCTCTCCCTCTAACCTATCCAGGAGGGCAAAAAGGGAAGGAACAGAGAAGGACCAGTCAAGTTTCTGGCATAGAAAAATGTGTCTTTATACAACAGTGGTCTCTTAAGTTGGGGTCAGTGTCCCCTGGTGGGCAATGGAATACGTTCACAAGATTTCAGTGACTTGATCCCAGATGACTGTGGGCTCATCTCCAACACAACCACCTTCAACAGCCCCCACAGCTGGCTTTCACTGACTGTACTGATTTCCAGCTCCTCAAGGTTGCTGTAAGCAAACTCAACACAGAAACCTGTGGATACTCCTTGCCAAATTTCCACAACTTCTTCTCCCCCAAATCCTCACAAGCTATTTCTTGTATCACAACAGTTGGCTGTGCTCTCTAGGGTTAACAGAGCAAGTCTCACCTGGGAATGCTCAAAGCCACACAAAGCAGGCCTAGAGACAGGAGTGCCAGTAATCAAGTAGTCTCATTAATTAACTTCAGAGTGAGGAATGTTCTCATAGCTGAAGTAAAAGTATAGGCTATATACTTAAATCACAAGTGGGGAAGGAGTGGAGGTACAAACAATCATTTAGTGATTTCCCACAAGAAACTTACAGGTCCCACAATGCAAGGGTTCTGGAGTCTACTCTTTGGAGATCATGACCACCTCCCCTGGTGAACCAGAGTTCTGTGACAAGAACAGGTTCTATAATTTTTAATTACTTCGTTTAAGATCCAGAGATTGTGAGCATTGTCAGAGTTTTGATTGGTCAGTTTAAGCTGCATTGTGAGCTCTGACTCCCCAGCCAGAGAGGCAGATCCTGAGAAAACTAAATTATTCATTATACATGACATATCAATTAATATGAAAATTATAATTGCTTTCCCACCAGGGAAGTCCTTTACTTGATCTTTTCCCTGCCCCACACACTTTTCAATTTCAATAGAAAAAGGGTAAGCAGCACAGGATGAGAAGACCAGTTGCCATTGAATTTTCTTCCCCCACCAGCCCTGCCCCCAACCCATCTCTCTTCCAAACTGGCCTGTTTTCATAGAAGGAAACACCATCCTCCCATTTCCCATTATCTCAGCCTCCCCCTTATCATTGAAGTATAACTCAATTAAAACTCATCTCTTTAAAAAGATCTCTTAGTTGACAAGTGTGTTGGTCTTTTCTCAATCTTAATCTATCTTCCTCTATGCAGCATCCGACTCTGCTGACCACTCTCTTCTCCGGGATACATGCAATCTCCCCTCTCAGTTGTGATGGTACTGCTTTCAACATCTCAACACTCTTACATATCTCAACACTCCTAAGTCTCCTTTCTGGATCTTCTTCCATATCACTGTCCCTAAATGTGGGCATTCTCTGGTTGTGTCCTAAGCCCTCTTCTCTCTGAATGCTCTCCTGTTTGGTGACTTTATCAGCTCCACTGGCTTCAATTCTCTTCTCCATGGCAATGGCTCACACTTCTGTATATACAGTTCTCACATCTCTCTGTCTCTCTGCCTCTCTCTCTCTCTCTCTCTCTCTCTCTCTCTCTCTCTCTCTCTCTCTCTCTCTCTCTCTCTCTCTCTCTCTCTCTCTCTCTCTCTCTCTCTGCCTCTCTCTCTCTCTCTCAAGATTTGCCTATTTCTAACTGGATGTCTAAAAGTCAACTCAAACACAACATGTCCAAAACAAAACTCACTATCTCTACTCTCTGAACTTCCCAATTTCCCTGAGAGACTAGTATATTTTTCTACTCCCCAGGCTCTCATCCCTGGTATTATCCAGGATTCCTCGTTATCCCTAAACGTACACATCCAGTGTCATTCTACCTCTACAACATTTTTTCCTGTCTACTTCTCTTCACTTTCATAGTCACCATCCTAATTGAAACCTTCCTTATCTTTCAACTGGACAAATACAGTAGTCTCTTAATTTGTCTCCCTATCTCATCTCTCCCATCTAATCCATCCTCCATGAAAATCTAAAAGTGATGTTTCTTAGCACAGGTCTAACTATACTACTTCCATATTCAGTAAACTCTTGTGACTACCTGTTAACTCAAATGTTTGAGATCTGTATCTCATTATCTTTCCAATCTCTATTTGTTTGCCTTATCTTTCTGCCTCTTTTTTTGCTGCTCTGTGACCTCTACTCAACTATAACCAAAACACCTCATAGAGGACTCGGTACAAAGAGTGGACACCACTGAGGTACTGAATGAATGACTGAGTCTTTCTCAAATGTTAACAGAGTCAATTGCCAAAGTAGTCTGTCAAATATTTACAGAGCCATCAGTGGCCACAATCCAAACTCTGCGGCAGGATGGAGTATCCTGAGCTGGAAAGTAAATGTGTCCCCCAACCATTCACAGGACATAAAATCCCTGAATCTAACCCATCTGAGTGTTATTACTCAGTCTGACACCTATAATGCTATCAAAAGAGGCTGCCTTCTTCTCTGGGGGAATGGATCCTGAGACACCAGAGGAATTCCTTGTGGACTCCTAGAGCAGACTCTTGTCCCACCCCTTTTCCCTGCAATGTGGACTCTTGGTGTTGGGCAGGTTTCTGAGAATTCCTTCCCCAGGGGGTGGAAACTCTCAGTCACCTCAAAATCCTCCTGGATCTATCTATATGTGGAAGGTCTCTGCCTTGAGGACCAGGGCTCAAGAGCCCTAGAGTGGAGAGATTGAACCAAGAACCAGCTGAAGGCATTTGGAGCCCCAAAGACCAGAAGGTATTCACTAAAGTCAAAGGGTATGTATCTGTGTTTGTGGGCTTCTAGATTATTATGTATGTTTAGAGCACAAGTATCTGTGAACCTGTAATTTTTAAATATTTTGATAATTATCTTTCAATATCATTTTGTTTCCTTTATAAGCCTATGTATTTTATTTTATTCATCTAAAAACATGATTCTGAGAATGGGTTCATAGCTTTCACCAGACTGCCAAAGGGATCCAGGACATGAAAAAGATTAAAAATTCCTTTTTTAGAGGGTCTAAGTATATTTTTCTGTACCAGTAATATTCTATACCTATTGATTTGTCTCTGCATTTTTGTGGCCCTGTATATTGTAATGAGTGTGGAAATTGAGGTGGTCTGAGTGTTTGTTTCTATACCTGAATTACAATGAATGTATGTCTAGAGGATATGAGTTGTGCATTTCTGTAACAAATACAGTGCTGGGAGCTGAGGAGAGGGGTGTGGTGCCTGGGTAATGTGTTTCTTTGCCAATAAAATTTCATACAGGGATTTCTTGATCAGGTAGAGGTAACAGAAGATGGTTCCTCTTGTTCTTCCAATAAGAGTAAGGACCTATTCTTCCCTCCCACATGTTCGCCCAAGGGGTGAAGCAGGAATGTGGGGACCTCACGTGAGGAAACAGACATCAACTTTATACTTTCTTCCACAGAGGCTTCAAAATGAAGACTGTCTTTCTGCTAGCTGCACTAATGGCCTGGGGTAAGAAGTGACCCCATGACTGCCCTCTCCCCAGGAATCAGCCCCAGGAGGGACAACTCTCAGATTGTACAAAAAGTGCATCCTCCAACCTCTCTTGGGCTCCCTAGCTCTCACCCATTCCATGAACCTTCCAAATCCCAATTGATTCTTCAGCATCTCTTCTTAGAGGCTGGAAGGAAAATAGGGAGGACAAGATTCTCTGCTTAGATGAAGGGTAGAGAAGGATAGAACAAAGCAGTAGTGGATAGAGAAGATAGAAGAGTGACCACATCTGAGTGGGGACCACTGGTATCTCTTGCAGGCTTATCTGAGGTGCTAGGGAACTTCATGAAATCCTGATACATGATTAATATGGTCATGGGGAGAGATGTAATTGCCAACTCTAACCCCTACGGCTGCTACTGTGGCTTGGAAGGCAAAGGAACCCCCAAGGATGCTACTGACAGGTTAGATCCCATTCCTCAGTCCTGCCAGGGTGACTACCTTAGCTTCCTTGTGAATCACTATAAGCAGCACTGACAGGAGGTGCAAATTAATGACGAGGGCACAAGGCAAAGGCACCAAAGAAATGAAATTCTAGAGTAAAATTATAGAATAGTGTTGATCTCCAGCTGTTATTGGAGTCTTTCTATAGATGCCCTTGGAATCTTCCAGAACAGGCAATAGGGAAGACTGGAACCACATTAAGTTTTCAGAATTAGAGACTCTCCATTAAATAGAACAAGATTGGAATTGGAAAGGACCTTAGTAGTGCAATCTCCTCATTTACAGATGAGAAAACTATGATCCTAATAACCCAGGTGTCCTGACTCCCAGATCAGGGCTCATTCCACAACAGGCTGCCTCCTTGGGTGGTCTCTCTGAGTGTCCTGTTTGCTGACCTCTTGCTCCCCAATAGGAGAGGAGGATAGCACTCAGTAGGGCTCCTTTCTTTAGGTGCTGTTGGAAGCAGGACTGCTGCCATTCTGATCTGAAGAAATATAACTGTGACACTGATAAAGTGATCTACAGATACAGATATGTGGATGGGATCCTCTCCTGCGGTGAGATAGCACATTACGGTCAGGCACCACTGAACATTCCACACGTACAGAACCCCAAATGGGTGTCCAAATTCCCTGAAAACAAATTCTGCACTCTCCCCTCAGACTAGGGGCTTCCCCTGGGGAAGGGACAGTGTTTCCATCAAGGCACCCAGTAAAGGGGATCAGTTTGGTGGGGCAGGGTGAGGGGTGTCAGTAGAAGAGAAAATTACCTACCCTCTCAATCCATTCATTTCTCTGAACTTATAGGGTATGGGTCCTACTGTCAGATCCGAATCTGTACCTGTGATGCACAAGCTGTCTCCTGTATGCTGCAAAACAGAAAGAGTTACAAAGTGAAATATCGCAACCTCCCCAATTCCCAATGTAAAGGGAAAGCAACTAAATGTTGAGAGATTCTTTTTCTTTTCCTCAGCAAGAATTAACAAAACTACTTTGTCTTTAAAGCAAGTTTTGATCAGGAGACTGCTTAGTAGCTGGGTGAACCTGGCCAAGTCACTTAACACATTGCCTCAGTTTCCTCTTCTGTAAAATGATCTGGAGAAGGAAATGGCAAACCACTTCAATATCTTGGCCAAGAAAACCCCAAATGGGGTCACAAAGGGTCAGACATGACTGAAAGGACTCAACAACAAAAGTCCAAGGCAAAAATAGCTTACTGTACAAGGTGGGAGGCTCATGCAAAACCTCCAGCATCAGACAGGAAGGAAGCAGTGCAGAAGGCAGTGATGTTCCACTGAGAAAAAAAGGCATGTTCTGAGAGGAACCCTCTCCTACTTTGGTCAAACAACTCCACGGTGACACCTGCTGGTTTCAAATGAGAATCTCGTCCTGAGATTTGTGCGGATTTTGTATTTGATTTTTTTCTCCTTGAAAGTGTAAATACTATTGTAATTCTTCATTCTACTTCTTTTAAAGAAATTTCTTGCATAATTGGTACACGAATTTGATATATCTCTAATAATTTTAATTATTTGTGAATTTTAATTTTGTTTCCATTTTATGAAAATTCATTTGTTTCTACATCTTGAATTTAAAGTTAAATTCAGCCCAACATTCACTATGTTTGAGGAAGGTTGTTAGATAATGAATTTTATTCTTGATTTCAGTTTTAATCTTATTGGAGTTTTTCTTTCAATTTCTTTAACTGTTGACATGAAATCTCATTTTTACCCTACAGAATTATAAAATCCATTCTTTGGAAAATCCTTTTGTCTATTGATGGATGGACTCAGAGACCATCTCATTGACCTGTTGGTTAATAGCATCACCACAGAAAGCAAAGCCTGGATTGCTTTTTAGGCACCCGTGCTTCTTAGAATTGAACTGACATGGTGGCTATCACTAAATTCATATAGTGGGAGTGAGAGGAAGAACTCCTAATTGTCAATTGACTTCCAGGTTAAGTATTTGTCCAGATGGATTTTACCAGTTTGAGTGAATATTCAAAGGCATCTCTGGGACACCCACCATTTTCCAAAGACTAATAGAAGAAGCAGTTGGAAGAACTGTTCCATTAGACTGCAATCTCCTTGAGGGCAAGGGCTTCCTTTGTGTTTAATTAATTGTATCCCCAGTGGTACACAACAGGCCCTTAATAAATGTTTGTTGGATTAGATTGGAATGGACAATGGCCTAAAGCTTTCAATTGATAAGTTCCAATTTTTTAGAACCTCTGTCAATACATGCCTCACACAACAAGGTGTGAGCACTGATCTACAGAAGATAAATTGTTGAATGGAATTAAATGCCTCATCTATGTGGATGGAGGACCCACACAGTCCCCACCTTGGGGAAGTTCTCAGTTTGATGGGGAAGATGTGTTCCATAAATGAAATGTATGTATAAAGAAACCGAATTTTAAAATTCAAAACTCAAAGCATGTAACACATCACAAGTGGAGAGGGTCTTTTATGCATGTGGGCTGTCCCTTAAAAAAAGTAATATTTTGAAAAGCTGGAAATTAAAAAATAGGTTTTTTTCCTGTTATTAATGTATTTTTAGTTTTCAACGTTCATTTCCAGAAATTTTTCAGTTTCCAAATTTTCTTTCCATCTCTCCCCTCCTCCCACCCCAAAATCCAGTGTATTCTGATAACCCCTTCCCCCAATCTATCCTTCCTTCTATCACACCCCTCCCTTCCCTTATTCCCATCTTCTCTCTTTTCTTGTAGGTCAAGATATATTTCTATACCCCCACTACCTATATTTCTTATATTTCAGTTACATGCAAAAACAATTCTCAACATTCATTCCTAAAATTTTGAGTTCCAACTTCTCTCCCTTCCTCCCTCCCCACCCATCCCCAATGAGCAGGCTATATACATGTAGTTTTGCAAAAGACTTCCATAATAGTCATGTTAGGAAAGACTACCTATATTTCCCTCCATCTTATCCTGTTCACCCATTTATTCTATTCTCTCTTTTGACTTTATCTCTCCCCAAGAGTGTTTACTTCTAATTATCCCTTCCTCTCATTTGCCCTCACTTCTGTCTTCCCTTCCACATTCCACTTATCCCTTTCTCCCATAATTTCCTGTAGTGTAAGAAAGATTTTCATACCAAATTGAGTGTGCTTGTTATTCTCTCCTTATGCCAAATGTGATGAGAGTAAGCTTTACTTTTTCCCTCTCATCTTCCCCTTTCCTCCTCCATTGAAAAATCTTTTTCTTGCCTTTTTTTATGAGAGATAATTTGCCTCATACAATTTCTCCCCTTCTCTTCCCAATATATTCCTCTATCACCCCTTAATTTTATTTATTTAGATAGCATCCCTTCCTATTTAACTCATCCTGTGCCCTGTGTGTGTGTGTGTGTGTGTGTGTGTAATCCCTCCAACTACCCAAATACTGAGAAAACTCTCAAGAATTACAAATACTATCTTTCCATGTAGGAATGTAAACAGCTCAGCTATAATAAGTCCCTTATGACTTCTCCTTCCTGTTTACCTGTTCATACTTCTATGATTCTTGTGTTTGAAAGTCAAAGTTTCTATTCATCTCTTGTCTTTTCATCAAGAATGCTTGAAAGTCCTCTATTTCATTGGATGACCATTTTTTTCCCTTGAAGTATTATACTCAGTTTTGTTAGGTAGGTGATTCTTGGTTTTAATCCTAGTTCCTTTGACTTCTGGAATATCATATTTCAAACTCTTTGATCCCTTAATGTACAAGCTGTTAGCTCTTGTGTTATCCTGATTGTATTTCCACAATACTCTGATTGTTTTTTTCTGATTTCTTGAAATATTTTGTCCTTGAATTTCACTGGAAATTCTGGAATTTGTTTGCAATATTCCTAGGAGGTTTTCTTTCCATATCTCCTTCAATAGGTAATCGGTGAATTCTTTCAATATTTACTTTACCCTCTGGTCCCAGAATATCAGGGCAGTTTTCTATTTTTGATCATGGCTTTCAGGTAGTCTTGTAATTTTTAAATTGTCTCTCCTGCATTTATTTTCCAGATCAGTTGTTCTTCCAATGAGATATTGTCTTCTATTTTTTTCATTTTCTTGGTTTTCTCTTGTAATTTCTCACTTTCTCATGAAGTCATTAGCTTTCATCTGTTCTTTTCCAATTTTTAAAGAACTATTTTCTTTAGTGAACTTTTGAACCTCCTTTTCCATTTGACCAATTCTGTTCTTTAATGCATTCTTCTCCTCATTGGCTTTTGGGACATCTTTTGCCTTTTGAGTTAGTCTATTTTCAAAGATGTTAATTTCTTCAGCATTTTTTGGGTCTCCTTTAGCAAGCAGTTGATTTGTTTGTCATGATTTTCTTTCACCACTCTAATTTCTCTTCCCAATTTTTCCTCCACCTCTCCTGATTTTCAAAATCCTTTTTGAGCTCTTCCATGGCCTGAGACCATTGCACATTTATTTTGGAGGTTTTGCATACAGAAGTCTTGAGTTTTAGGTCTTCCTCTGAACACCTAAATTGTTCCTCCTCATCTGAAAGAATGGAAGAAAATACCTGCTCACCAAGAAAGTAACCTTCTGTTGTCTCATTCATTTTCCCTTTTGGGGCATTTTCCCAGTTAGGTACTTGATTTTTGAGTTCTTTGTCAAGGGGAGAGGGACCCGTAAGTTCTCAGTTCCTCCAAGGTGGCACAATCAATGGAGAGGAGTTGCTTTCTCTCCTGGTCTGCAGCCTGGTCTGTGAGCAGGATTCCCTCTCCAGTGCCTCCACCAACTCCACCATGCCAGTCAGCACTCCTCCTCACCCCAGGGCCCCCACTCAGCTCTGAGATACAGATCAGCTGCTCAATTCCTCCAGGGGCTTTAGGCCAGGGTTCCAACAATGGAAGCTGACACTGCCTGGGGCCAGGGCTAGAACGCTGTGATGCATTCCCTTCTCATCAAAGTGAAAGAGATTTCTCACCACCCTTTGAAGCTCTCTTTGGCATTTGAGGAATCTGGGACCCACAGTTGCTGCCAGTGGGCTGTGCTATGCTCCACACCTATGCTGGGCTGTGCTCCCTTAGAAAATAGTTAAAAAATCTTTTTGACAAAATGATTCTCAATTTTACAAATAATTCTATGTAGAAAGAACTCTACTTTGCAAGGAAAATATTATTTGATTAACAACAATTTTTAATGTATACTTTTCAGCAACACATACTGTCTGAAGTAAAATACTTCAGGGTACATAGATGGAAGAAAGAGGGATAGAGAGGTATTAGAAGAGTTGGGTTGACTTAGTCTAGCCAGACCTCTAGAAATGGTCTGTCTGGAGTATCAAGGGCTGAAGATTGACCAGATGTCCTTCAATGCTAAAGAAATAAAAGAGCTTCAAAAAAATCTATTGGAGGCAAGAGGAAGATCAAAAAGGGGGTAGAAGCAATAGGTTGGGATGTAAAGGATAATAATAAACAATGCAGAAATGTCTACTCAACTTTCATTTCTGTTTTCTTGACCTGAAGCATAATTTCTGGACTAGAAAGTCCATAACAAAGATTGTTAAAAGAGAGTTGAGAACTAAACTGAGATAGTGAGAAACATCCAAATGTCCTCAAATGAGTTTGCCACCAAGTCTGGATGAACTATATCCCAAGGGACCAAAAGAGCTTGAAGTTGTGATTGTTGAGCTAATGTTAGTGATCTTTGAAAGACTGTGAAGATAGGTAAAGAAAAAAACAAGAAAGAAATCTGGAACAAATTAGATTTAGCCCAGCATCTCACACTGTATATACCACAGTAAGCTCCCCATGGATATGTGACCTACATGCGAAAAGTCACACCATAAAGTACAAGAGAATGAAAGAAGATGCTTCTCAAGTATGGACAGGAAGAATTTTTTTTGACCAAACAAGGGACAAAGAGGGTCAGTGGAGATAAAATGGATGATGTTGATTTCATAAAATTAATATTTTTTTTTTTACAAATTCAATGAAGTTAAAACAGAAGAAAACTAGTTAACTGGAAAAACTTTGTAAGTTTCTCTAAAAAGGGTCTGATATCTAAAACACATAAGGAACTGATTCAAATAGATAAGAACAAGAGTCATTCTCTAATGGGTAAATGGTCAATAGACATAAATAGGCAGTTCTCAACAGAAGGAAAGCAAGATATCAATAACCTTATGAAAAAAATGATATGAATCTCTTTTCAGTCGTTAAGCTCTAACTATAAAGTTGTCCTTTTCCTTTAATTCATTCTGTTCTCTTTTCATTCTCTGTTATCCTAGCAAGGATCAAATCTTTCTTCCTCAACCTGAGATCCTTTTCAAGGGGAAACATTGATATCATCCAGGTCTACAACCCTCGCATTTTCCTTGACTCCTCCCTCTCTCTCATCATACATTTTCATTCAGTTACCATCTTGTTGATTCCAGTTTCATAACATCTCTCACATGTGTCTCATCCCCTCTTACAAATCCATAACTCTAGTTCAAATCCACATCACTCTAACTTGGACTGTGGCAATAGACTACTAATTGGCCTCCTTGCCTCAAATCTCTTTCCTCTCCAATCTTTATTATCAGAGTAATATCAGCCCACATCTCTACCCCACAATATAAGTTCCAAAGATTCCCTATTAATTCTAGGGTCAATTCTAAACTCATCTTTTGACATGTCATACTTTACACAATTTGGTACCAGTATACTTTTCCAGGTTTATTACACATCACTCTTTCTTAGGCCCTCTATAAACCAGACCAACTAGCTTTCTTGGTATTCTTCATACATGACATTCTTTCTCCCACCTGTGTGCTTTTACACTGCTATC
Organism: Bettongia penicillata ogilbyi; assembly: GCA_023548195.1. Lineage (NCBI taxonomy): Eukaryota > Metazoa > Chordata > Mammalia > Diprotodontia > Potoroidae > Bettongia > Bettongia penicillata. The sequence goes on along the minus strand of JAJHZJ010000029.1, from coordinate 3,407,357 downwards.
TCCTATGCCTGAAATGTTCTCCAACCTCACCATTACCTTTTAGAATTCCTAATTTCCTTCAAAACTCAATTCAAGCTTCCTTCAAAGTGCAGTTTTCTGTGTAAGACTCCTTTTGATCCTCCTTGCTACTAGTGCTACCTTTCCTCCCCACCATTCCAAATTTCCTTGTATTTGCTTTCCTGTTCTATTAATCTGAGGGTTCTATGTTGTTGTAAATATTTATCCATTTCATTTATATTGGTATATTTTTAAGTATATATTTGGCTAAAATGGTTCCTAACAATTTATTTTATTTCTTTTTCAGTAGTTGTAAATTCAGTGTTTTCATTTTTGATTCTGATAATTTCTTTCTTTCTTTTAAATCAAGTTACCAAATAGATAATCCCTTTTGAGGTTGTTATTTTTTAAGGCACCTTCACATTTCACTTTTTAAATTTATTTTTGACCTTCAATATTATTCATCTCTCTTTGACTTTACAGGATTTCTATTTTGGTATTTAATGAAAGATTTAATTTGTTAGTATGCTATTCTTTTTTGTTGCATATTCAATATATATTGGTTGCTTCTTTTTATTAATAGAACTGCTTAAAAATTTTACATTTTCTCTTAAGTAATATTTTGACTGCATCACAAAATTTTATTATGTTGTCTCATTGCTGTCATTTTTATTTCAAAAACTTAAGAGTTTCTATAATATGTTCTTTAGCCCTCCCATTCTCTAGGATTAAATTATTTGGGCTCCCATTAATTTTTAATCTTTGTTTCTAAGAATCTCTGCTGAAAAACATTTTGTATTATGGTGCATAAAAGTACATCTAATATTTATGTTTTCCTGCTTTTGTTTGTGGAATTTTATGCCCAAACAATTGATAAATATCTATGAAGGTAAGAAATATGCATGCTCCTTTATATTCCCATCCAAGAGTCACCAGAGCATTGTCAAATCTAACATCTGAAATTCTATTTCTTTAATATTTTTGGTTGTTTGTTTATTCTTTATTAAATCTATCTAAACCTGAGAAGGGCAAATTAAGATCTCCCTATTATTATAGTTTACTCTTTATTTCTCCCCATAATTAATTTTATTTTTTCTTTAAGAATTTGAATCCCAGACCATTTGGTGCGTGTATTTGAGCATTCATATTAATTCATTTTCTATGGCACTTTTCAGCAACATACAACTTCACCCTTTATCTCTTTTAATCAGACTATTTTGGTTGTTGTTTTCTCAGAGACAGTGATTTCTACCTCTGCCTTTTTCATTTCAGATGAAGCGTAATAGATTTTATTCCAGCCTTTTATTTTAACCCTATGCATATCTTTCTATTTCAACTGTGTTTCTTGTAAATAGCAAGTTAGAGAATTCCCCTTTCTAATTAATTCTGTTAACCTCTTCTGTTTTGTGGGCAAGCTCTTCCCATTCGCATTCAGAATTATAATTTTAACTTGTATCTTTCCTCCCTTCCTCTTCTCATGATTTTTCTCATCTTTGTTTCTAGCTCCCTCTTTGGGAGTTTATTTTGCTTTAATTGAATCCCTCCTTTAATCCACCCTCCTCATTCTTCTGCTTTCCGTTCTCCCCCTTCTGTTTCTGTGCTGACTCGTGCTCCTGTCTGTACAGGATCAACATGGAGGGAGAGTTGGTGTGTGACTTTTTGTTTGCAGATGTTTGTGCACTCAGTGCAGCATTTGAGGCTGAGATTCAACAAACTAAGGATCGATTCTCTTCTACTTGTGCCAATTTTGACCTAACAATTAACACCAAGAAAGCAGAGATTCTCCACCACCTAACACCACACTACACATATATAGAACCATCAGTTACAACAAATGGAAAAATTTGTAGTACTGGGGATAACTTCACTTACCTTAACAGTATACTTCCCAGGGATGTACAAATAGATGATGAGGTTAATGCATGCATTACTAGAACTAGTTCAGTGTCTAGGAGGCTCAAAAAGAATATATGAGAGGGAAGAGATATAGACAGCCAACCACACTAAAGTTCCACAGAGCCATTGTGCTGACCTCATTGTTGTATGCCTATGAAACATGGATAGTCTACAAGCAACATACCAGAAACTGAACAACTTCCATTTGAATTTTCTTAGGAAGATTATGAAGATCACCTGACAAGTAACAAACACTGATGTCCTTCATTGAGCTGAACTGCCAAGCAATCAAACTCTGCTACAGAGAACACAACTCCAATGGGAAGTGAACCTTGTTTGAATGCCAAATATAATTTGCTTAAAAGACTATTTCACAGAGAATTCACACAAGGTAGCTGCTCATGTGGTGGTCAGAAGTGATTCAATGACACTCTCAAGGTCTCATAGGTACAAAAATATTTGTAGTGGCTCTTTTCATATGGGCAAAAAGCTGGAAACAGAAAGAGTGCCCAGCTATTGGGGAAAGACTATTCAGGTTATGATATATTAATAGAATAGAATATTATTTTTTCATAAGAAATGGTGAAATGGACAGTTTCAGAGCAAACATGGAAGAACTAAATGAACTAAAATAGAGTGAAGAGAATGGAACCAGGAGTACACTTTATACAATGACAAAATTACTAAAAAAAAAACTTTAAAAGACTCTAGAACTCTGATCAATGGAATGACAAAACACAAGTTCAAATTTTAGAACTATAATCAGCCAAAGATAAAGCATACTTTCCACATCCTGACATACAGATGACAGACTCAAAATGTAGAATAAGATATTGATGTTTGGACAAAATCCATGAGGGAATTTGCTTCCATTGACCATGCATATTTGTGCTAGAGCTGGAGTCAGGAATAATAATCTCATGACTTCAAATCCAGCATCAGATTTTTACTGGCTGTGTGACTCTGAGCAATTCACTTAACCTCGTTTGCCTCAGTTTCTTCACCGGTAAAGTAAATGGAGAAGGAAATGGCAGACCATTCCAGTATCTTTGTGAAGAAAACTCCAAAATGGGGTCAAAAAGTCTCAGATATGACAGAAAATGACTAAACAATAAAATTTGTTATAAAGATGTCCTTTATGTTGTTCAATGAGGAAGAGAATGAGAGAGAGAAAATCCTAACTAACATGGAAAAAAAAGACTAGAGAAGCCATGGGCATATCTGTCACCATCAGGGAAGCAGAGAATAGACAGGGGAGATTTAAGATTACACAGAGGGAAAAGATGATCAAGCTATTGAGGAGATGGGAGAGGAGAGAATCAAAGACACAGGTAGAGGGGCTTGCCTGAGTGATGTAACAGGGCTTTGATGCATGCCCAGATCACCTAACATGGAGGCAGCTATGAAGGAGGTACTACGGACATGGTTCTAGAAAAAGATATTCTGGGTTCCCATACCATGAGAGCAAGAACAGCCTTTTCCATTGACTACATAATCAGAATAGGGAATGTCTTTGAAACTATCAGACTGGGAAGGTTGTGCTCTTTTTCCAGCTTTGTCCAGAGGGTTGAAAGTCCTCATCACCCACGGCTAAGGTACCTATGAAAGGGAGTTGGGTTGGGGGAAGGACTAACTTCCCCTTCTCCCTTTTAGGTCCTGTGGCCCAGAGATTCAGGCTTGGGGTTGTAGTCTATTTGATTTGTCCTTTTCAGTCTGAGACACAATTCAGTCCCTGGACCTGGGAACCTGAGCCATAGCAACTCTGCAGGCAAGATTCCAGACCAGATGCTGCTGCCAGCCCAACAAAGAAGCCCTGATAGGTCAAGGTACTGGGACAGAAGGCCAAATAGAGTTTGAACTCACAACTTGATGTCACTCTGCTATATAGGAATACAACTAGGCTGTGAACCTAATCCATCTCTCCTTCACAGATGCTGAGGTGGTGTTCCCGGGTGGGGGAGGAGGAGAACAAGAATTGTGATTCTACTGCTCCAGGTGTTGGGGCAGGCAGGGTTAGGGGAATGTCTGTATTTTGGTGTTGCTCTAGCTTTGAAGTTAATATTCCTTTGTAAAAAGCTAATCTGGCTTTTAAGAAGTTAAATGGAATTGGAGTCCAGGTGACCTCTAAGATTGAGAGAAAAAAATGAGGTAGAGGTTTGAGCCACTGGCAAAGATGATAGATACCACTGCCCGCTTAGAGGTACCAGGGAACTCTGAGAGAGGAGTGGAAAGTAATACACCTGGTCTTCAGGCAGTACAAGCCTGTGTGATCACTGTTACAGTAACAAAGACCTCCTCTTTCAGAAGCAAAGGAAAGGACAGGTAATGTAGAGGGGGTTCAGTGTGTTTAAAAGGAGAGAAAAAAAGTACTTCTATTTTACCACCAAAATCAGAGTCCAAATCCTCTGCTGAGCAGAGGGCCCAAGTGAGTGACTAGAGAAGGTTTGCTGCCATCACTGGGGGTGGGGAAGGGGAAGGAAGTGAAACAATGAGAGCTCAGTGGAAATAGGATGACGTATAACCACAGGTGGCACTTTGATCCAGCATAGACTATTACTTGTGAAAACTTGACTATTTCCTTCTCATACTTTCATCAAGGAAACCCACATTCTGGGTGTAAATTATCTTTTCAAGATTTTGAAAAGATAAGAATGTAGGCTTATGTGACTTGGCAGGTACTGAAGCTCACTTGATCAACTTCTGATTGCAACCATGTATTAACATTTGTTTCGTTCTTAAAGGTTTTAGGAATTATTTAGGGCTTAAATGGTCTTGACAACAAACGTTGTGTAAATATATCCAACACAGAATTCATATGTACTCCAATCTATGATGAATTCAGTGGTCCTTCTCCTTGCCAAGGGCAGTTTCTCCATTCATGTTCTTGATTGTTTTCCCTCTAATATCTTCTAAGAGCTAAGTGCTCCAATCACCCCCTCTTTCTCTCATGATCATTCTCTTTTTAGCTCCTGGCTTCTTACCCATTACCTACAAAAAATGCTTGTATCACCCAGAGAAACCTTCACTTGACCATTCTATCCTCTCAAGTTATCATCCTTTATTTCCTCTCCCTTTCACAGCAAAACTCCAAGAAAGGGCCATCTATAGTACCTACTCCCATCTTTTTGCTTCTCACTCTGTTTGAACCTGACTTCTTACCTTCTTACCTTGAGTTTCTTTGCTTTTTTATAACTGTATGTTTACTCAAAAGAAACAGCAACAATTGAAATATAGCAACATCTTTCTGAATCTGAACAAACTCTCCCCTCTCTAATTGGTTCTTGGGGAGAATAAGCTCAATCTTAAAGTGATTGCTACAAAATATTCCTCCCACTGAGTGAACTTAGCTGTGAACAGCCAGGAGAGGGATGGCTCCCCTGCTTGTAGGGCACAGTGCCTTGGCAGCCAGATCAATGCACTGTGGGACAGCTCCCCAGATTGCTACAAAGCACTCACCCCAGGAATTCAATCAAAAGTCAGTCAATACATACCTATTAAGTATCTACTATGTGCCAGGCACTAGGGATATAAAAGAGATTTTAAAAAACTATCATGGCCCTCAAGGAGTTTACAATTTATTGAGTGAGACAACAACGAAACAAATCTGTACAAAGCTCATGTATATAGGATGACTAGCAAATGATTAACAGTGGAAAGGAACTGAAACTAACAAAGGTTAGAGAAGGCTTCCTGTAGAAGAACACCATGGAGGCCAGTAGTTGGATTGGAGGAGGGAGAGTATTTTAGGCATGAAGGAAAGCCAGAGAAATGCCAGGAGTCAAGAGACACTGTCTTCTTCATAGAGCAGCCAGAAGGTCAGTGTAATGGGGTGAAACAGTATGTGTCAGGGAGGAAGGTGTAAGAAGATTAGAAAGGTAGGGGAGAGGTGGTTTATGAAGGGATTTGAATACCAAACCCAGCATTTTCCATTTCTTCTTGGAGTGCATAGGAAGTCACCAGACTTTAATGACTAGAAGGGCAACATAATCAGACCTGTGTTTCAGGAAAATCACCTTAGTGGTTTCATGGAGGGTGGACTGGAGTGGGAAGAGACTTGATGCAGGCAGACTCACCAGCAGACTATAGCAGTCATCCAGGTGTGAGGCAATAAGGGCCAACACTAGAGTGGTGGCCGTGTCAGAGGAGAGAGGAGGGCATAGTCAACAGATGCTGAAAAGGTGAAATCAACAGCCCTTGGAAACAACTTAAATGTACATGGAGAGAATGAGGAATCCAGGATGACTTCTAGGTTGTGAGCCTGAGGGAATGGAAGGATGATATTGCCTGCTACAATAATAGGGAAAGTAGGAAGTGGGGGGAAGGTTTAGAGGGAAAGATAATGAGTGCAATTTTGGACATGTTGACTTTAAGATATCTACTAGACATCCAATTTGAAATGTCTGTAAGGCAGTTGGAGATAGGAGATCAGCAGAGAAAATGGGGCAGGAAAGATAAATTTGAGAATCATCAGCCTAGAGATGGTAATTAAATCCATGGGAGCTAATGAGTTCAGCAAGGGAAGCAGATTTGAGGGAGAGGAAAAGAGAGTCCTAGACAGAACCCTGATGGGCAGCTAAGGTTAGAGGGCATAATCTAGAGAAGGATCCAGTAAAGAAGACCAAGAAGGAGCAGTTAGATAAGTAGGAAGAGAACCAGGAGAGAGCAGTGTTCTGAAAACCTAAGGAGAACAGAGTAATTAATGATGTCAAATGTTACAAGGAGGTCAGGGAGAATGAAGATAGAAAAAAGCCTGCTGTGGTTTTGAAGAGAGCAATTTTCCTGAAATATTAAAGTTGAAAAGAGGTTAAGAAGAGAATGACAGGAGAGAAAGTGGAGGCAACTTTTTAAGATGGCCTTTTTGGGAAGCCACCATTGGACAAATTGCTTCCTGGCTTTCTGGGCACATTGTCTTGAAAGCCAGGAAAATTCTTTGCTAGACAGCTCCTCAGGGCTGGTTCCTCATTAGGTTTAGCTGCCAGCAAACTCTGCTAAGGAACCCACTTACTCGACCTGGGCATTTCCGACCTTGCAATCTTACCAGATCATAATCTATCCCATTCTGCCTCCAGTATTCATTTACCTATGAACCATTGAACACAACAGAGAAAAACACTAGCACCAAGTTTTTACAACCTACAGATAACCAGGTGAGAGAAAAAGCCTGAGGCTCCTCTCTATCCAGAGGTAATAGCAGTTCCTCTTCTTCCTCACTCAAAAATCATCTGGAGCTCTGTTGGAGACTTTGTGTACCTCCTCACTTCAACTACCTAGAATCCCTAATTTTCTTCAAATTACATCTCATTAAAAATCAATTATCTCCTGCACAAGGTCTTTTCAATCTCCACCTCAGCTATCACAGTCCTACAATCATTCTGAGCCATTTCCATTTCTTTCATTTTATTTTCAATTTTGAAGTATTTCCCTCTCCAGCTCCTCATCCACACATTGAGAAGGAAAGAAAAAAACAGTGTAGTCATTTTTAAAAATTTCCTCATTAGCTATGTCTAAAAAAAATGAGAAAATATGCTTCAATTGGCATTATGACGCCATCAGTTCTCTATCTGAAGGTGGTTAGTATATTTCATCATGAATCCTTTGGAAATGAGGTTGGTCACTGTGGTGATCAGAGTTATTAAGTCTTTCAGGTTTTATCTTTATAATACTGCCTAACGTTATTGTACAAATTGTTCTCCTCACTTCAGTTTTCATCAATTCATACAAGTCTTCCCAGGTTTTTCTGAAATCATTCACTTTCCTCACTTCATATTACATATGAAGGACTCCACACTCCATCGCATTCATATACCACAATGTGATCAGTCATTGCCAACTGATAGGCATCCCTTCATTTCCAGTTCTTTGCCAGTATAAAAATAGCAGCCATAAATATTTTTGTACATATTCCCATCCAATCCAACACAAATTTATTAAGCACCTATTATGTGGCAGCCATTGTGATAAGCCCTGAGGATACAATTTTTAAAAAAGGAAAGATAGTCCCTGACCTCAAAGAGCTTAGTTACAATCTAAAGGGAGAAACAACACACAAAAAGAAGTAGGAAAGGTGCAGTAGAATGGGACATGAGGGGGAATATGTTCTATGAAGTTGAAATCAGGCAGAGCAGCAGATATAGAATGGAATGAACCCAAAAAGTTCAGTTTTTGTGCTCTATAAAGGAGGCCATTGGGAAAAGTTTGATATTCCAGCCTCCAGTCCTCCAATAAGAGGGGAGAGGAGACTGAGGAAAGCAGTGTCAATCAGGGCTTGAGTTGGCAGCATGGTGGTGAGTTTAAAAGTGCTAAGCTTATTATGAAAGGGGCATCAGGTTCCACAGAGTTGAAACCAGGCAGGGTAGCAGCTGCAAAATGAAATGAGCTTTCTTTGATCTCTTTGGGGTATAGACCTAGTACTGGTACCATTAGGTATATCCTCGGAGTAGAATCATATTATGTAAAGCTGAAACCAGGCAGGGCAGTAGATGCAAAATGGAGTGAGCTTTCTTTGATCTCTTAACTGGTATCATTAGGTCTATCCTGGGAGGGGCATCATGTTCCATAAAGTTGAAACCAGGCAGGACAGAAGATGCAAAATTGAATGAGCTTTCTTTGAGCAGACCTATCCCTGGGTCAAAGGGCATAGTTTAATAGTTTTGGGGGCATACTTCCAAACTGCTACCCGGAATGGTTGGATGAGTTCATAGGTAGAGCTAACAGTGCAGTAGTGTATGTATTTTTCCACCGTCCCTCCAAGATTTGTCATTGTCCTTTTTTGCCATCTTAGCCAAACTGATTGGTGTGATATTGTACCTCAAGGTTGTTTTAATTAGATTTCTCTAATGATTAGTGATTTAGAGGATTTTCATGTGGCTATTGAGAGCTTGGATTTCTTCTTTTGAAAATTGCTTATTAATATCCTTTTGCCATTTATCAAATAAGGAGTGACTCATTTTTGTTCCTAAAATATCTTAGAAATGAGACCTTTATCAGAGAAATTTTCTGCAACTGTATTCCCAGTTACCTGCTTTTTTTCCAATTTTAGTTGCATTGGTTTTGTCTGTACAAAAACCAATTAATTTTATGTAAGTAAAATTCTCCATTTGACCTCCTGTGAACTTTTCTATTCCTTGTTTAGTCATAGAACTCTTCCTCTACCCATAGACCTGACATGTGATTTCTTCCATGTTCCACTAATTTGCTTATGATGCCACTCTTTATATCTAAATTATTTTGAGATTATCTTCTCATACAATGTGAGATCTTAGTCTCTACCTAACTTCTGCCAGGCTACTTTCCAATAGCTTTTGTTGACTAATGAGCTCTTGCCACAATAGCTGGGATACTTAGGTTTGTCAAATACTAGGTTACTGTATTCATTTACTTCAGTATTTTGTGTGCCTAATCTATTCCACTGATTAATCTATCTCTTACCTGGTGCCAAATCATTTAGATAATATAGCTTTACAATATAGTTTGATACCTGGAACCACTATTTCCCTTTCCTTTCCTTTTTTTTTTTTTTTGATTCCCTTGATATTTTTGACCTTTTGTTTCAAAAGATAAATTTAATTATTTTTGCAAATTTTATATAGTAAATAATGTGGTAATTTGGCAGATTGAGTGAAGTTGATTTAGGCTCTATTTTCAATTTTATTACATTGGTTCAGCTTGCCCATAAGCAATGAACAGTCTAAGTATGTGCCTCTGTATTTATTTGTGTGAAGAGTGTTTCTAATTATGTTACTGTAGTTTTGATGTATATCTATGCTGTCCAAGGTTATTTCCTTGGAGAGAGGAATCCAAGACAACAGCATCGGCAAGGACTGCTTGCTGCAGGGATGGAAGATCAATTTTCTGTGGTGAAATCTTACCCTCTCAATTCCCCCCATCATGACTACATTTTAAGCCTTCATCGGGCATGTGTATCAATCCCCAAAAACAATGAGAAGTGGAAGGATTCTCTCACCTTAGTTCTGGGTAGCCAAATGAGGAATAAATCAACAACTTGTAACATCTCTCAAGGGGGGGAGAAGATCAAAACTGGGAAAGTTACATATCTCTGACTTAACTTAGGAGTTGTAGTAGGAGCTGTAGTATAGTGGTTCTTAAAGAATAAACCTTACTAGAAAAGCAAAGCATAAGGCATGCATTACGTGTCTACCACACAGAAGGTAAATAGAGTCACTACAAGATGTGGGCTTCTCACAAGCCAATAATAAAACTAGTAGTCTTTATGAAGACAGCAATGTAAGCTGAATTGATCAGCTGAGAGATAAAGACTGTCAAGAGAGGAAAATATGGGCTAGCACAATAATAATGGATTGAGAGAACACTGAAGTCAAGAAGAAGGTAAAGAAGCCATTTAGGAGGAATGAGGCAAGAGAAGAGAGAAGGGAAGGCAGGAGATGATAATAAGAAAGAGGAATTATAGGGGCTGATTTAGTTTTCCATGCCTTGAAGTAGGGAATGAATCTAAAGTTGGGGGGGAGGGGCACTGGGCAGGGGAAGAAGAATCACTCCCTCTTCCGGACTCACCTTTGGAATGTGGGTATTTCCAGTAAGGTCCATCCACACCTTTTCTTTTCCCAAAAGGAAGTTCCTACTCCCAGTTTATGGTTTACTAAATTTCTATTGAGTGTCCAGGACACACCCTACTCCCACCTCACCTGGGAAATGACTTTGGGTGTGCATAGAAGGAAGAAATGAGTCCCAATATCCCAATATCTCTTCTAAGATAATGACTTATTTTTTAATCTGGACAAAGAAAGAAAATCCCAGCTTCAATCTGTTCGACCTTTGAGGAAGTTTGTCAAAAAAAAAAAAATTACCAATAAAACTTTAGAAATACTTGGATAGATTTATATGAACTGGTACTGAGTGAAGTGAGCAGAACCAGGAGAACATTGTACATAGTAACAAAAACGGTGTGTGAAGACTGTTTTTGATAGACTTAGTCCTTCAGAGCAATGCAAGGACCTAAAACATTCCCAAAGGACTCATGATACAAAATTCTATCCAGATCCAGAGAAAGAACTACGGGCTTAGAGCACCGAATGAAACAGACTATTTTCTATTTAGTTATGTTTGCTTTTGTTTAGTTTTACTCATGCTTTCTCTCATTTGTTTTAATTCTTCCATGCAATATGACTAATATGAAAATGTGTTTAATAAGAATGTATGCGTAAAGCCCATATAAGATTGCCTACCCTCTTGGGGAGGGAGGAGGGAGGGAGAGAAAATTTTGAAGTTATGGAAGTGATTGCTGAAAACTGAAAACAAATAAATTTAGAGGAGAAAAAAGACAACAATAATGTAAAGTTGGAAGAAAGTCATTAAAAAATTTTTTTAATTACCAATAAATTAAAACGAGCTCCCTGGCAGAAGAAACCATGACGCTTTAGGGGACCAGGGTTCAAACTCTGGTTCTTTCCAGACCAGATCCTGAACATTGTTCTTCCCTAAGACCACTCTTTTTCACAAATAAGTCAACATACAGATAAACAGGAGTTAGAACAATTTTAAAAGAAATTAGAAAAGTAATTTTGCAGGACAGAATAAACTTTGGAATGAGCTTCTGCCCTACTCAGGTAGAGAGAAGGGAGAAGGAAAGTGTAGCTCTATTTCACAGTCTTGAACCTATCCCCCCAAATGGAAGGTTATCCATCACAGTCCTATTCTGGCCCCTGAAATCTAAGAGAATTTCAACCTCAGTGTCTCTAGTGCAGGCTCCATAGGCTGCTGTGGGACTTAGACCCCAACCCCACAAGCCCCAGTCTCCAGCTCCAGTTCCCATTCTGGGTCCTTGCTCCCTTGAAACACGGTGCCTCTGTCACCACCCCTACCACAACTACAGTGCTGAAGCCAAAACCTCCCAGCTTAATAGAAGCCTTCCCAGCCCTAGGGCTCCTGCAACCATGCCCAACTCAATGCTCATGAGAGTGCTAGTCCCTCCCAGGGTACTATCATCAGGGGATGTGTATAACTACTTCTCCACTTTCCTCTGAGAACTTGTAAGTTAGACTGGGCACTGGTTACACATGCACAGCCTTTCTGAAATACTGGTCTCTCTGCCTCTACATACAAGCTAGTTGATGGTAATTGTAATCTGCATCAAAATGACAGTTCTACCTACCTAAGCTTGAACTTGTACAGGACCCAGGCTAACCCACAGTGTCATTTCAAGCTAGAGGTTGTATCTTTACAGCTGAAGTCCTAATAGTTAGCAGTGTTACATTATTACATTATAGCTAGCATATATTATGGACCTGAGTTCAAATCTCACCTCAGACACTTGACACTCACTAGCTGTATGACCTTGGGCAGGTCACTTAACCCCAATTGCCTCATCCTGGATCATCTCCAGTCATCCTGATGAATATCTGGTCACTGAATTCAGATGGCTCTGGAGAAGAAGTGAGGCTGGTGACCTGCACAGCTCTCCCTCTCTTAAAACAAAGTCAAGTAGAAGTCATGTCATCATTTCTCTGATGGTATGGTCTTCTTCAGCAACACACACACAAACACACACACACACACATATATTGAATTAATTGAACTAATATATACATATATATATATAAAACACTTTACAAATCTTAAAGAGCTATGTAAATCCTAGTTTAGATGAGTCAAACAGAAAGTCTTTTTTTAAGGGAAACTATGGAATTGAATTGAAATTTCTGGGGAAACTAGAGATAAAAAGACTTATGGTACCTTCTAAATAGAAATGTCAAAAAAACACCATATTTTTCTGTACCACATGGAACTTTTACAAAAGTTGACTCGGTACTAGGGCACAGAAATATTGTGAGTCAATGTAAAAAGATAGAAATTGCCAATATACCCTTTATACACCATAATGGAATAAGAATAAAATTGGTTCAGAGACCATAAACAAAAGATATAGACCTGACCAGAGACTTAACAATGAAATAGTAAATAATAGTTTAAAAAAAAAAACAACAAATAGTTGTTTGGTCATTTTTCAATCATGTCCAACTCTTTATGACCACATTTAGATATTTTTCTCAAGGATAGTGCCATTTTTTTATCTAGCTCCTTTTACAGATGAGGAAACTGAGGCAAACAGGATTAAATGACTTGGCCAAAGTCACATAGCTAGTAAGTTTCTGAGGTCCCATTCAGGAAGAGGCATTTTCCTACCCCAAGCCCAGCAGCCTATCCATTCTGTAACCTGACTGCCTCAAACAAATCATAAAAACAATCACCATGGAGAAGAAAAGCATAATGATGAAACAATATACCAAAATTTCTGGGATGCAGTTAAAACAATCCTCAGAGGGAAAAATCATATCTTTATAACGATATGTAAGAAAATACAAAAAGAAGAGATTAATAGACTAGATCTGCATTTTTTAAATTAGAAAATAAATAAACAAGACTAAAAATAAACACAAAAGCAGGAATGTTAAAAATTAAAAAGGAAATAAATAATTGGAAACAAAAAATAGAAACAATAAATAAAACTAAAAGTTGATTCTTTGAAAAGACCAATAAAATTGATAAACCTTTAGCAAATCTGTTTTAAAAATAACAGAGCAAAAAAATCCAATCAATAAAATCCCAAATAAACAAGATAAAATCACATCAAAGACAGAAGAAATGCAAAAGAATAACCTGAGCATATTATACATAGTTCATTTTAGGAAAAGTGAGAGCACAGAAGAAATAGGTGAATATCTTCAAAACTAACAGAAAACCAGAGAGTGAACTTAAATAACCCAATCTCAGCAAGAGAAAGAGATTGATCTGTAAAAGAACTACCAAAGTGGGGTAGGGCAGTGGGCAGGGAGAGAATCTCCTAGTCCTGATGGAATTATAGGAGAACTCTATCAAATTTTTAAATATTATTCTTCGGGGGGAGGAGCCCAGATGGCGGAGCAGAAAGACTCAGGTAAGCTAGCTCTGAATCCACAGCCCATAAATTTCCTGTAAAAAGAACTCCCCACAAATTCTGGAGCAGTGCAAGCCGCACAGAAACGCAGTGGAAGAGATTTCCATTCCAGAGCACCCTGAAAAACTGATGCCAAAGGTCCATCGCGCACCGGACAGCAGAGCCCACCCCCTGCACTTCCCTGGACACACAGCCCCAGAGGAGCAGATCCGAGCAGGCTTCAGGGATAGAACCTCTGGCAGCCGCAAAGGTCCCTCCACCCACAGGTGCTACAGGTCAGTGAAAGAGACTTCTGGGCTGGCCAAGAGGGGAGCAGGGTGTCTCTGTGACTCGGGTCCCTTCGGGAGGCAGCAGCAGAGGCAGCGGCAGCCAGGAGCTCCAGCAGCAGATGGGAGCTCTGCTCCATTACTGAGGATCTCTGCATAAACCCCCAGAGGGAACTGAGCCTGAGAGGCGGCCCTGTCCCCACCTGAGCACCAGAACTTAAGCTCACATTGAATAGCAGCCACGCCCGCCACGGAAAGCCCTGAGGCTGGGAAGCAGCATTTGAATCTCAGACCCCAAGCACTAGCTGGGCAGATCTAGGCAGGGGTGGAGAGGAATCTCAGAAGTCAAGTAACTGGCTGGGCAAATGCCCAGAAAAGGGAAAAAAATAAGACCATAGAAGGTTACTTTCTAGGGGAACAGATGATCCCGCCTTTCATTTCTGATGACAAGAAACAATGCTTGCCATCAGGGAAGGACGTGGAGGTCGGGGCCTCTGTATCCTAGACATCCAAAATAGATATCCAATGGGCTCAGGCCTTGGAAGAGCTCAAAAAGAATTTTGAAAATCAAGTTAGACAGGTGGAGGAAAAACTGGGAAGAAAAGTGAGAGAGATGCAAGAAAAGCATGAAAAACGGGTCAATACCTTGGTAAAGGAGACCGAAAAAAATGCTGAAGAAAATAACACCTTGAAAAATAGGCTCACTCAATTGGCAAAAGAGGTTCAAAAAGCCAACAAGGAGAAGAATGCTTTCAAAAGCAGAATTAGCCAAATGGAAAAACAGGTTCAAAAGTTCACTGAAGAGAATAGTTCTCTCAAAATTAGAATGGAACAGATGGAGGCTAATGACTTTCTGAGAAACCAAGAAATCACAAAACAAAACCAAAAGAATGAAAAAATGGAAGAGAATGTGAAATATCTCATGGGAAAAACAACTGACATGGAAAATAGATCCAGGAGAGAAAATTTAAAAATTATGGGACTACCTGAAAGGCATGATCAAAAAAAGAGCCTAGATATCATCTTTCATTTTATCCTTTTATCGAGGAAAACTGCCCTGATATTCTACAACCAGAGGGCAAAATAAGTATTGCAAGAATCCATCGATCATCACCTGAAAAAGATCCAAAAAGATCCAAAAAGAGAAACTCCTAGGAACATTGTGGCCAAATTCCAGAACTCCCAGGTCAAGGAGAAAATCTTGCAAGCACCTAGAAAGAAACAATTCCAGTATTGTGGAAATACAATCAGGATAACTCAAGATCTAGCAGCTTCTACATTAAGGGATCGAAGGGCGTGGAATAGGATATTCCAGAAGTCAAAGGAACTAGGACTCAAACCAAGAATCACCTACCCAGCTAAACTGAGTATAATACTTCAGGGGAAAATATGGTCTTTCAATAAAACAGAGGACTTTCAAGCATTCTTGATGAAAAGACCAGAGCTGAAAAGAAAATTTGACTTTCAAACACAAGAATGAGAAGAAGCATGAAAAAGTAAACAGCAAAGAGAAGTCATAAGGGACTTACCAAAGGTGAACTGTTTACATTCCTACATGGAAAGACAATATTTGTAACTCTTAAAACTTTTCAGTATCTGGGTAGTTGGTGGGACCACACACACACATACACACACACAGACACACATATGTACACATGTGCGTGCACACACACACATACACACAAGCACGCACACACAGAGGCAGAGAGCACAGAGTGAATTGAATAAGATGGGACCATATCTTAAAAGAAATTAAGGTAAATGGTGAGAGAGAAATGTAGTGGGAGGAGAGAGGGTGAAATGGAATGGGGTAAATTATCTCTCATTCAAGAGGCAAGCAGGAGACTTTTAGTGGAGGGGAAAAGGAGGAGAGCTGAGAAAAAAACATGAAGTTTACCCTCATCACATTCGACCAAAGGAAGGAATAAAATGCAAACTCATTTTGGTATGAAAACCTATCTTACAATACAGGAAAGTGGGGGAGAAGGGGATAAGCAGGGTGGGGGGGATGATGGAAGGGAGGGCAATGGGAGGAGGGAGAAATTTGAAGTCAACACTTGGGGAGGGACAGGATCAAAAGACAGAATAGAAACAATGGGGGGCAGGATAGGATGGAGGGAAATACAGTTAGTCTTACACAACATGACTATTATCGAAGTCATTTGCAAAACTACACAGATATGGCCTATATTGAATTGCCTGCCTTCCCAAGGGAATGGGTGGGGAGGGAGAGATGGGGAGAATTTGGAACTCAAAGTTGTAGGAACAACTGTTTAGTATTGTTGTTGCTACTAGGAAATAAGAAATACAGTTAATGGGGAATAGAAAGTCATCTAGCCCTACAGGACAAAAGAGAAGATGGGGACAAGAGAAGGGAGGGATAATAGAAGAGAGGGCAGATTGGTGATAGGGAAAATTAGAATGCTTGGTGTATTGGGGTAGGGGGAGGGTATAAATGGGGAGAAAATTTGGAACCCAAAATTTTGTGAAAATGAATGTAAAAAGTTAAATAAATAAATTTATATTAAAAAAAATTATTCTTCACAAATTATTTTCAAAAACTTAGAAATAACCCTACCAGAATCCTTTTATGAGATAAATACTTTCCTATTACCTAAACTGTGGAAGAACAAAACACAGAAAACTACAGGCCAATATCATTAATGAACATTTATTCAGATTTTTAAACAAAATTCTATCAAAAAGACCGTAGTGATTTATCTAAGAAATCATTTACTATGATCAAGTGGGATACCAGGATACAAGGATGGCTCAACATTAGAAAAACAATCACCATAATTAACCATATTAAAAACCAAAACATCCAAACCACAGGATCATCTCAATAGACACAAAAAGAAATAGAGTGCTCTTTCATGCTATAAACCAGTCAAAATATTTGGGAAATAACCTCTTTCCCAGAGGTAAGGCCCAACAAGCAGGCTGTTCCCTGAGCTTGGCATAACAGTAACCCTTTGCATTCTGGATGACTTCATTCTCAGCCAAATGTATTGCTTGAACCAGCACCAGGTGTTCACTGAGGGATTTAGCTCCTGCTATTTCCCAGGGCCATTCATCACATGTTCACAATACCTGTTCCTTGTAACTTCCAGGTAGCACACTCCTGTTCCCATCACAGAACTCTGGTTCTATGCCCCACAGAGTAATCACAACCACCAAGACTTGGGAAAATTGCTGTTCTTATGGGACCCAAGAACACCTTTATTGTTCCAAGGAATACCAACCATGAGAACTATCTCAAGACCTAAGAATAATCATGCTGTGGTCCAACTCCTTTCATGAATATAAGTGGTCTCAGCATCAGCAGCATTAAGTCCTCCTTCTTAGGAGGGAGGGCTTTCATTTGAAAACATCATTTTGCTCACTCTGAAATTAATTAAACTTCTGTTTATTTCCTAACTTTCCTGTCTCTAGTCTTCTCTATTTCAGCTCCAGCAACCCACGGGTAAGAAACAAGTTCTGGTCCAGTTGATTACAAAATATAAGCATAGATAAGAAGGACCTTTTATTAATATCATAAAAAGCACCTATTTAAAACCAAAAACAAGCATCCTATAAAATGTGAATATATTACAACCTTTTTCAGTAAATACAGGAGTAATGCAAAGATGCCCACTTTCCCCGCTGATATTTTATATAGTCCTAAAAATTCTTGCTATTGTTAATTTGTTTCAGCCATGTCCAACACTTCATGACCCCATTTGGGGTAGTATTGGCAAAGATAATGGAGTGATTTGTCATTTCCTTCTCCAGCTCATTTCATAGATGAGGAAACTGAGACAAACAGGATTAAGTGACTTGCTCAGGGTCACACAGCTAGTAAGTGTCTTTGCACAGATTTAAACTCAGAAAGAGGAGTCTGCCTGACTCCAGGCCCAGCACACTATCCAATGCACCAACTAGCTTTCCAGCCAATGTAGTAAAAATGATAATGCTAGGTTAGTATTGCCAAAATACAGAAAAAAGCCAGGAAGTTGTCTGAACTCTCCTCAGTTTCCCTTGTAAACAACATTCAACAAGACTCTAAACAGATTCTGGAACAATCGAACTTACAAAAAGATGGAATGAAATAAATTTTCTAGTTTAAGATAACTTAGAAGGAATTCAGGAAGGGTCAGTCTCACTTGGGTGAAAGGGGAGCACAATCCAGCTCAGATGGTGCCCAGGTAAGTCAGTGGAAGAACTGCAGCTATATCATAGATCAGCAACCAAGGCCCCCCCAGTCCTGGATCAGTAAGCCAGTGGCACATCATGCCATCTGTGAGGTCTCCAGCCCCAATGCAGAAGGCTTATTTTCAGTCCCAGAACCCAGGCAACTGCAGGGGCAACTGCACCAGGCCACCCCAGCACAGTGAGCAAGCTGCTAGCACCTGAAGCTTCAGCACACAAAGCCAGTGACCAGGCCCCTGGCCCCCAATACAAGAAACTTGGGACAGTGCCCCCTGTGCCCTAGGAGGAGAGTTCAAATTAAAAGCCAGGAAATAGGCAAAACAGACAAGTAAGAAACAAAAAGGAATAATGACCATAGAGAACTACCATGGTGACAGGGAAGATCAAAACTCAGACTCAGAAGAGGATAACAATGTCATAATGCCTACATGCAAAACCTCAAAGGTGATTTTGAAATGGTTTCAAGTTCAAGCTCTTCTTGGAGGAGCTTTAAAAGTCAAATAAGAGATGTTGAAGAAAAATTGGGGAAAGTAATGAGAGGTATGTAAGAGAGAGTCCACAGTTTAGAAAATGAAGGACAAAAATTGGCTGAAGAAAAGATTTTCTTAAAAAAGATAATTGGCATCCAACCATTCTGGAGAGCAATTTTGAACTATGCCCAAAGGGCTATAACAATGTGCATACCCTTTGACCCAGAAATACTCCTTTTAGGGCTGTATCCCAAAGAGAGCATAAAAATGGGAAAAGGACCCACATGTACATAAATATTTCTAACAGCTCTTTGTGGTGACCAAGAACTGGAAATTGAGGGGATGTCCATCAATTTGGGAATGGCTGAACAAGTTGTGGTATATGAATGTATTGGAATACTACTGGGCTATAAGAAATGACAAACAGGAGAACTTCATGAAAACCTGAAAAGACTTATATGAATTGATACTGAGTGAAATGAGCAGAACTAGGATTTTGTGATAACTGACTTTGATAGACTTTGCTCTTCTTAGCAATGCAAGGACCCAAAACAACTCCATAAGACTCATGATGGAAAATTCCATCCACATCAAGAGAAAGAGCTGTGGAGTCTGAATGCAGATAGAAGATACTATTTGTTCTCTTTTTTTTGTTTTGTCTTTTTCTTTCTCATGATTTCTGCCATTCATTCTAATTCTTCTATACAACATGACTAACATGAAAACGTGTTTAATAAAAATGCATATGTAGAGAATATATCAGATTGCATACCATCTCGAGGAGGGATGAGGGGAGGTAGGCAGAGGAATTTAAAACTTATGGAAGTGAATATTGAAAACAAGAAAATTTAGCTAATTAATTGAAATATATATAATTGGTCAAATGGGAAAAAACTAAAGAAAACAACTCCTTAAAGAGTAGAATTGGCCAAATGGAAAAGGAGATGAAAAAGCTAACTGAAGAAAATAATACCTTAATAATTGGAATTTGGCAAGTAGAAACTAATGATTCTTTGTGAGACACCAAGAATCAGTCAAAGAAAACTAAAAAAATGAAAAAACAGAAGAAAACCTAATATACCCCACTGGAGAAACAACCAACCTGGAAAATAGATCCAGGAGAGAGAATTTAAGAACTATTGGACAACCTGAAAACCATGATCATAAAATGAGCCTGTACAGCATCTTTCAAGAAATTATCAAGAAAGTACTGCCCTGATATCCTAAAATATGAGAATAAAATAGTCATGAAAGTATCTACCAATCATCACCTGAAAGAGATACCAAAATGAAATCTCC
Organism: Bettongia penicillata ogilbyi; assembly: GCA_023548195.1. NCBI lineage: Eukaryota > Metazoa > Chordata > Mammalia > Diprotodontia > Potoroidae > Bettongia > Bettongia penicillata. The sequence goes on along the minus strand of JAJHZJ010000029.1, from coordinate 3,387,327 downwards.
AAGGAATATTGTAGCCAAATTCCAGAATTATCAGATCAAGGAGCAAATATTGTAAACAGCTAAAAAGAAACACTTCAAATATCATGGAGCCATAATCAGGATTACCTAGAAATTAGAAGCTTCTACATTAAAGAATCAGAGGGCTTGGAATATGATATTATAGAAGGTAAAGGAGCCTGGATTACAATCAAGAATCAATTTCATAGCAAAATTGAGCATTATCTTTCAGAGGGGGAAACAGACATTCAACGAAACCGGGGACTTTCAATCATTCCTATGAAAAAAACAGTTGAACAGAAAATTCGATCTTCAAATACAAGATTCAAGAAAAGCATAAAAAAATAAACAAAAAAGAGAAAAAACCCATGTTATTCAATAATATTGAACTGTTTACATCCCTGCTTAGGAAAATGATACTTGTAACTCTTAAGAAGTGTAGCTTTGTTAGAGCATGTAGACGGGGTGTGTTCATAGAGGTTGTGGGAATTGGTTGACTTTGATAAGATGACATAAAAAAATTTAAGCGGTAAAAAAAGGATTGTACTGGGAGAAAAGAAAAGGGAAGACAGAAGGTAATTTACATCATGTGAAGAGGTACAAAAGACCTATTACAGTAGAGAGAAAGAAGGGAGGGGTGAACAGTTGCTGAACCTTACTCTCATCAGATTTGGCTCAAAGAAGGAACAACATACACACTTGGATGGGTATATAAATGTATCTTACCCTATAGGGAAATGTGAGGAGAAAGGGGAAAGAACAAAAGGGTAGATAGAAGAGAGGGCAGAAGTAGCAGGGGAAAGGAGAAAGAGAAAGGAGGGGACTGACAGAAGGGCAGATTGAGGGAGGCAGTGGTCAGAAAAATGATAGAACTGCCAAAGTTAATTCATATTTTTAATAAAATTCCAATCAAATTACCCAGGAAATATTTTATAGAACTGGGTAAAAATATAACAAAATTCATTTGGAAAAGCAAAAGATCTTGAATATGAAGGAATATGTTGAAAATAAAATCATAGGAAAAGTAAATCGCAATTCTGGAGCTGAAATTATATTATAAAACAGAAATCATCAAAACCATCTAGTATTGGTTAAAAAACAAAAAGTTCAACGAAGTAGACAAGACAAAAGGTGAATCAGGGAAAAAAGATGAACTCGTCACTCCATTGTTTAAAGCCGTAGAAAACATAGATTGCCCATGGGAAAAAAAACCTTATTTGAAAAAAAACTACCTGGAAAATTAGAAAGCGTTATGGTAGAAATTGAGCTTCGACCTGCAACTCATACCATGCCCCACAATACATTACAAAAACATACATGACCTTAATATTAAAGATCATATTAGTAAAAAATTAGAAGATGAGCAGACCTCCCACAGCAATGAGTAGATGTAATCTTTTTATTTTTACTTTTTTTTGCCTTCTGAAAGAGAACGTTTTATTGTGATATACTGTATAGCACAATGAACAAAAGACTACCACAATTAAAAGGGTACTCCACAATCATATCTGAGATATATATGTATATATTTAAAACCTTCCTCATGAAAGCATACTGGAACATGTGTGCCCCTTCAGTCTTCCCAATATTATTATTTCAGGGGGGTCTGAAAAGTTTCCAACAATTCCCATGAAGGAGTTCATGGGAGCTCATTTAGAGACAGAGTCCCTCAGGGGTACCTTCTTGTTTCTTATGAAGTACATTTTCTTTAGATTTTGTGAAGTCTTCATTTGTTACTTGCATTCCAAATTCTCTTAGGGTAATGAAACAAGTTTCTGTAAAAATTGCCTTGCTATCTGCTCCAGAGAAGTCATCTTTAGCCATGAACAAACCATGTAAAGTTACATCATCCACCAAAGTCATTCAGCTTGTATGAATCTCAAAGATGCACTTCTCAGTCTTTTCATCAGGCAGAAGGAACTCAGTTTTCTGGCTAATATGTCTGACTAGCCCTTAATCCAAATTTCTATTCAGTTTGTGGCCATAATCATTTTTGAATCTCACCTAGAATCAAACCCACCCAACTAGTTCATCAATTCCAGTATCATTCACTGAATTTCTCTTTCTCTCCTTGAATTTAAATCATACATTTTGGTCCCAATGGCAACAATTTCATCAACAAAGTTATTCAGCTACTCAGAACAATTCTCGAAGGAGTTGAAGCCCATTTTGTAAGTACTTCTATATAAGTTCAGAACCAACAACTCTGGGAAGGTCTCTGAGGTGTGGTTTGCTACAGCTTTGGCTAACAAGGTAGATATATTATTGATCAAAAAAGAGTAGAGGTAATTACAAGGAAAGAAATACATATACATACGTATGTATGTGTATATGCATATATACATACATATATATCTTTGTTTACATGAAAATGGAAAGTTTCTACACACACAAAGTTAACATATCTAGGAAAAGAAAAGAAGTGGTCAAATGGGAAAAAAATTTGTATCAAATAAGTGTTTGGTATCCAACTTGTGTGTGTGTGTGTGTATTTACATATACAGAGACACATACATACATATACAGACTAATAATCATTCCAAATAAATAAGTTAGTCAATGAATGTGATAAACACATCTCAAGAGAAGAACAGAGGAGGGTGGAGTCAAGATGGCAGAGTAGAAGCATGGACCTGCTCTAGCTCTCCCCACAAAACCCTACAAATACCTGTAAAAAATGACTCTAAACAAATTCTAGAGCAGCAAAAGCCATAAAATGACACAGTGAAACTGATTTCCACCCCAACACAGTCTGGAAGGCTGACAGGAAAGGTCTGTCATGCCAGGCTCCAAGCAGAGCAAAGCCCAGCCCAGCATGGGCTATGCTGGCAAAGACAGAACTGGAATAGACTTCAGGGTACTGAATTACAGGAATACAGTTTCTAGATTTCTCAATAATTTCTCAACAATTTCCCAACAAATGCCAAAGACAGATTCAAAGGTCAGTGTGAATGGTCTCTCAACTGGATGAAAAGGGAATGTGGTCCAACCCCAGCCCCAGGGTGGCAGTAGCCACTGCAGCAGCAGCATTTAATTCTGCAGCTCTCAGCCTATAGACCCTGGAAGAATCAAGCTGCTGATCTGTGTCTCACTCCTGAGTGGCAGTCCTCCCAGTGAGGAGGAGTGCTGGCATGGCAGAATGGGAGGAAACTGTGGAGAGGGAATCCTACTCCAGAAAAGAGTGCTTTTGGTTTCTCAGAGACTAGAGTACAGGGAAGGAGAGGAAGAAACATCTCTCCCTTGACTATGCCACTTTGGAGGAACTGAAAACTTATAGGTCCCTAGAAAAGTATCAGAGAACATCTGCACACAACCTCTGAAATTTAGGGTAGTATACCCTCCACTTCACAAAGAACTCAAAAGTCAAGTAATTGACTGGGAAAATGCTAAAGAAGGTGACCCTCTTGGTGAAAAGGTATTTTCTTCCATCTTTTTGGATGAGGAAGAGAAAAGCATAAAATCACAGGAAGACAGCAAGATAAAGACTCTCACATCCAAAGCTTCCAAAATATGCAATAATCTCAGCCCATGGAAGAGTTCAAAGAGTTCAAAAAGGATTGTGAAAATCAAGTAAGAGAGGTGAAGGAAAAATTGGGAAGAGAAATGAGAGCACTGCAAGAAATCATGAAAAAAATGAGTCAACAGTTTGCTAAAGGAGACTCAAAAAATGCTGAAGTAAATAACACCTTTAAAAATAGGCTAACCCAAATGCAAAAGAGATCCAAAAGCTCTTCAAAAATGAGAATGGAGCAGATGGAAACTAATAACGTTATGAGAAATCAAGAAATTATAAAACAAAACCAGAAAAATGAAAAAATAGAAGACAATGTGAAATATCTCATTGGAAAATAACTGACCTTGAAAACAGATCCAGGAGAGATAATTTTAAAATTATTGTTCTACCTGAAAGCCATGATCAAAAAAAAAAAGAACCTACACATCATCTTCCAAAAAATTATCAAGGAAAACTGCCCTGATGTTCTAGAACCAAAGGGTAAAATAGAAATGGGAAGAATTCACCAATCACCTCTCGAAAGAGATCCAATAAGGAAAACTCCTAGGAATATTGTAGCCAAACTCCAGAGTTCCCAGGTCAAAGAGAAAATATTACAAGCAATCAGAAAGAAACAACTCAAGCATTGTGAAAATACAATCAGGATAACACAGGATTTAGCAGCTTCTACACTAAGGGATCAAAGAGCTTGGAATATGATATTCCAGAGGTAAAAGGAGATAGGATTACAACTAAAAATCACCTACCCAGCAAAACTGAGTATGACACTTCAGGGAAAATATGAAGCTTCAAAGAAATAGAGTACCTGCAAGCATTCTTATTGAAAAGACCAGAGCTGAATAGAAAATTTCACTTTCAAATACAAGAATCAAGAGAAAATTGAAAAGGTAAACAGGAAAGGAAAGCCTTAAGGAACTCATTGAAGTTGAACTGTTTACATTCCCACATGGAAAGATGATATTTGCAACTCATGATCCCTTTTTCAGTATTAAGGTAGTTAGAGGGAATATATGTGTGTATCAATCTATCTATACACATATATGTATATGTGTATATATGTTTATGCATATGTAAATGTGTGTATGTATATGTATGTGTGGGGGCATGCACGTATGTGTATATTATATGTGTGTAGGTGTGTATATGCACATGGGTGTATGTATACATACACACACACACACACACATATATATATATAGTTACATAGACAGAGGGCACAGGCTGAGCTGAATATGAAGGGAAGATACCTAAAAAATAAAATTTACTCTTGAGTGGAATGTACTAGGAGTAAGAGAAAGGAAGAGATGGAAAGTAGCAAATCATCTCACATAAAAGAGGAAACAAAGAACTTTTACAATGGAGGGGAAGAGGGGGAGGTGAAAGGAAATAAATGAGTCTTACCCTCATGGAATTTGGCTTTAGGAGAGAATAACACACACTCAGTTGGACTTGGACATCTGCTTTACCCTGCAGGAAGGCAGCAGGGAAGGAAATAGGAGAGGGAAGGTAATAGAATGGACAGCAAATTAGGGAAAAGGATAATCAGTAGCAGAAGCTATTGTGGGAGGACAAGTCAAGAGAAAGAAATGAACAAATGGAGGACAGGATAGGACAGGAGGAAATGTGGTTGGTCTTTTACAATATAACTATTATGGAAGTGTGTTGCATGACTACACAGGTATGACTTATAATGAATTGTTTGCTTTCTCAGTGAAGGTGGATGGGCAGGGAGAAGGGAGAGAATATGGAACTCAAAGCTTTAATAATGAATGTTAAAACTGTTTCAGCATGCAACTTGGAAATAAGATGTACAGGCAATGAGGTATAGAATCTGTTTTGCCCTACAGGAAAATAGAGGGAGGGGGATAGAAGAAGGTGGGGTAATAGAAGGGAGGACAGATTGAAGGAAGAGGTTGATTGGGTGCATGCTGTTCTGCGGTGGGGGGTGGAGAGAGATGGGGAGAAAATTTTGAATTCAAATTCTTGTAGAAATGAATGTTGAGGACTGAAAAGTTCTCTCATATAAAAAAAGAAAAAAGAAGAGCAGAGTACTCATAAACACATTAAAGAATTCTACAAATTCTAAAAAGAAAAAGCAAATCAAAACAACCCTGAGATTTAACATCACTCTCTGGAAATTGGCAAAGATGACAAAAATGGCAATAGTCAATGTCGGAGTGGCAGTAGAATGATAGCTAAACTAAGACATTGTTGGTGGAGTTCTGTAATGGTATAAATATTTTGTAAATATTTTCTGAAACAATCAGAAATAATGCAAATAAAGTGACTGAAATGCCTGTATCCATTGAACCAGAAACCCCAGTACTGGTATTATGTATTCCCCAAGGAAGTCTTCAAAGGGAAGAAAGTCCCCATTTACACCAAAATACTTATAGCAGAACTTTTTATGTCAGCAAACAAATGGAAGTAGGTACCCTTCAGTCGGGGAACATCTAAATGAATTGTACACATGAATATAATGGAATATTATTGTGCTCTAAGAAATAATGCATATCCATCAGTTGGGGAATGGCTAAAGAAGTTATGGTGTATGATTGTAATGGAATGCTATTGTGCAGTAAGAAATAATGAGCAGGATGATTTAAAAAAAATACCTGACTTACATGAATGGATGCATAGTAAAGTAAGCAGAACTAGGAGAACATTGTACACAGTAACAGCAATGTTGTGCGATGATCAGCTTTGAATGATTTATTTCTTCTCAACAATACAATGTTCCAAGACAATTCCAAAGGACTCATGATAAAAAATGGTAAAGAACTAAGGGAGTCTGAACAAAACATGAATCAAAGATGGATAAAAGCCTATTATTATTCATTTTTTGTGTTTATGTGTATGCATGTTTTTAACCTGTAACTTCTTTTACAACATGGCCAACATGGAAATGTTTTCCAGGATTGCACATGTATAACCTGAATCAAATTACTTATCATCCCAAGGAAGACATTCTCTATATACACTTCTCACCATTCTCTGTATATATAGTTACGTAGTTCTCACCTCTCTCTCTCTCTCTCTCTCTCTCTCTCTCTCTCTCTCTCTCTCTCTCTCTCTCTCTCTCTCTCTTTCTCTCTCTCTCCCCATTTCTCTCTCTCTGTCTCTCTGTCTGTCTCTCTGTCTCTATCTCTCTCTCTGTCTCTCTCTCTCCGTTTCTCTTTCTCTCTGTCTCTCTGTCTCTCTCTCTTTCTGTCTCTCTCTGTCTCTCTCTCTGTCTCTCTTTCTGTCTCTCTCTCTGTCTCTCTGTCTCTCTCTGTCTCTGTCTCTCTCTCTGTCTCTCTCTCTCCGTTTCTCTCTCTGTCTCTCTCTCTGTCTCTCTATCTCTCTCTGTCTCTCTCTCTCCGTTTCTCTCTCTGTCTCTCTCTCTGTCTCTCTATCTCTCTCTGTCTCTCTCTCTGTCTCTCTCTCTCTCTCTCTCTCTCTCTCTCTGTCTCTCTCTCTCTCTGTCTCACGATTTGCCTGTTTCTAACTGGATGTCTCAAATCCATCTCAAACACAACATGTCCAAAACAAAACTCACTACCTCTACCCTCTGAACCTTCCAATTTTCCCTGAGCATATGGATATTTTTCTAGACCCCAAGCTCTCACTCCTGGTATTATCTTGGGTTCTTCACTATCTCTAAGCTTCCAAAGTTACCAAATCACTCTGCCTCTACAACGTTTTCTCCAACTTGTCTCCTCTCCATTCTTGTAGCCACCACCCTAATTGACCCCTCCCCATCTCTCCACTAAACAATTGCAGAAGCCTCCTAATTAGTCACCTTTCCACATGTCTCCCCTATCTAATCTGTCCTCCATGAAAATTCCAAAGTGATGTTCATAAAGAACAGGTATAACCACATTACTTCCCTACTCAATAAACTCTTGTGATTCCCTATTAACTCAAATATGCAGGTTCATTATTGCATGCTTTTCTAACCTCTATTTCCCCCCTTATCCTTCTGCCTCCATTTCTGCTGCTCTTTGTGCCCTCCACCCAACTATAACCAAAACATCTCATAGAGGGCTCTGTACAGATTGGGCATTTGACTGGAGCACTGAATGAGTGACTGGTTCTTTGCTATGAGTAAGTAGTCTGCCAAATGTTTACAAGATGGTCAGTGGCCACAACTGACACTTTGAGGCAGGATGGAGTGTCCTGAGTTGGAAGGTGAGTGTGTTCCCCAACCATCCTCTGGACATGATGTCCCTGAATCTAACCCAAATGAGTGTCAGTACTCAGTTGCCATAAAAATGACATCAAAAGAGGCTGCCTTTCCCCTTTGGGGTAATGGCTCTGGGGAGACCTGGAGGGGTTCTTTGTGGACTCCCAGAGCAATCTCTAGCCCCACCCCTTTTTCTACAATGTGGACTCTTGGTGTTGGCAAGGTTTCTGGGAATTCCTACCCCAGGGGCTGGGAACTCTTAGGGAACTCTTAGCCACCTCAGAGTGGTGGCTGTATATATCCTAGCTCTATATATGAAGCATCTCTGCCTTGAGGACCAGTTGGGTCAAGAGCCCTGCAGTGGACAGAGTGAAGCAAAAAACAGCTGGAGGCATCTGGAGCTCCAAAGACCAGAAGTGCAAAGACTCAAAGTCTTTCTTTCTTTCTGTCTATGTTTGTAGGATTCTACATTGTTAGGTATGCTCCAAGCACGGAAGGACTCTTCACATAGTGTCTGTGAACTTACAGATTTTAAATATTTCCATAAGTACCTTTCAATATAATTTGGTTTCCTTTATAATGCTATGTATTATATTTTATGCATCTAAAAACATAATTCTGATAATGGGTTCACAGTTATAGGTTTCATCAGACTGCCAAAGAGGTGCAGGATGTAAAAAAAATTAAGAATCCCTTGTTTGGTGGGTCTGAGTACATTTTTCTGTACAAGTAGCATTCTGTATGTATTGATTTGTCTCTGTATTTCTGTGGCTCTGAGTATTGTAAAGAATGTGTGAACTGGGGTGGTCTAAGTTGTTGTTTCTGTACCTGAGTTACAATGAATGTATGTCTAGAGGATATGAGTTGTGCATTTCTATAACCAATACAGTGTTGGGAGCTGAGGAGAAGGGTGTAGTGCCTGGGTAATGTGTTTCTGTGCCAATAGAATTTCATACAGGGATTTCTTGATCAGGTAGAGGTTGCAGTAGATGGTTCCTGTGGTCCTTCCAATAATGGTAAGGACCTATTCTCCCCTCCCACATGGCAGCCCAAGGGGTGAAGCAGGAATGTGGGGACCTCACCTGAGGAGACCGACATCAACTTTATACTTTCTGCTACAGAGACTTAAAATGAAGACGGTCTTTCTGCTAGCTGCACTAATGGCCTGTGGTAAGAAGTGACCCCATGACTTCCCTCTTCCCAGGAATCAATCCCAGGACAGACAACTCTTGAGTCGTACAAAAAGTGCCTCCCCAGGCCTCTATGGAGCTCCCTAGCTCTCCCCATTCCATCAACCTTGCAATTCCCAATTAACTCTTCACCATCTCTTCTTAGAGGCTGGGAAGAAAATAGAGAGGTCAAGATTCTCTGCTCAGATGAAGGGTGGGGAAGGACAGACTAAAGCAGTAGTGGATAGAGAAGACAGAAGGGTGACCACATCTGATTAAGGGCCATTGGTATCTCTTGCAGGCTTATCTGAGGTGCAAGGGAACTTGTTACAATTGAAAAACATGATTAGGAAGCTCACAGAGAAAAATGTATTGATTAACTATGCTTTTTGTGGCTGCTACTGTGGCTGGCAGGTAAAGGAACCCCCAAGGATGAAACTGACAGGTAAGTTACTGTTCCCCAGTCTTGCCAGTGTGGCTACCTTAGCTTTCTTGGGGATTACTACAAACAGTACTGAGAGGAGATGCAAATTAATGGGTAGGAAACAAAGCAGGGGTACCAAAGAAATTAATTTCTAGGGCAAAATTATTGAAGAGTGTTCATCTCAAGCCCTCCTTGGAGTCTTTCTATAGATGCCCTTGAAATCCTCCAGAAGAGGAAATAGGGAAGACTGGAACCAGATAAGTTTTCTGAAGCAGAGACCTTCCATTAAATAGAACAAGATTGGAATTGAAAAAGACCTTAGAGATCAGGTAGTCCAATACTCTCATTTACAGATGAGAAAAATATGAACCTTATAATTCAAGTGTCTTGGCTACCAGACCAGGGCTCATTCCATCGCAACAGGTTGCCACATTGGGTGACTTTTCTCAGTGTCCTGTTTGCTGACCTCCTGCTTTCCAATAGGAGAGGAGGACAGCACTCAGTAGGGCATCTCTCCTTAGGTGCTGTTTAAATCATGACTGCTGCTATTCAAAGCTGAGGAATATAGGCTGCAAACCCAAAATACAGACCTACAATTACAAGTACCAGGATGGATCTATCATTTGTGGTGAGATAGCACATTACACTAAGGCACAAATGAGCATTCCAGATGTGCAGAACTAAACACCCTAAAATGATGTCTTGAAGGATACTGCTCCAAACTCCCTGAAAACGAAGGCTGCACTCTCCCCTCAGATGAGGGGCTTCTCCTGGGGAAGGGAATGTCAAGCTACCCAGTACAGGGGCTCAGTTTGGTGGGACAGTATGAGGGTGTCAGTAGAAAGGAAAGTTACCCACTCTCCTGACCCATTCATTTCCCTGATCTTACAGGGTCTGGTGACAACTGTCAGAAGCAAATATGTACCTGTGATCAAACAATTGCCTACTATATGAAGAAAACCCTGAAGAGTTACAATGTAAAGTATCACTTCTACCCCAGTTTCCTGTGTTCAGGGAATAAACCTAAATGCTGAGAGATTCTTTTGCTTTTCCTCAGTAAGAACTGAGAAGAAGGAGCCTCAAATCTCCCATTCCAAAGCCATCACCCCCATCCGCAGCTTTTCACATTTCCTTTTCTGAACTATACAGCTTTGACATCAGGATTCAGTTAATCAACAAACTTTTATTAATTGCTTACTCGGGGTCAAGCTTTCCACTGTAATTACCAACCTACGTTCCATCTCCCTTCTGTCTGGAAAGAGGTGGAAAAGGAGAATGCGGACACCACCCTGGTAGTCTGAGGTTGGGATGGTTCGTTTGGTGTGTTTTATTGTTCCTCATTATTAAGAGGAGAGTGATGGGTATTAGGAAGTGACAGTGATATGAAATAAAAAGGATCAATAAAATGTTGAGTTTGGGGTTTGGTTCTGATTTTTCATCAGTCCTGTGTTGTTCCTATCAAGGAAATTTGCTCATATGAGTCAAAGGGGATGGGGAAGAGAGAGAGAAAAGGAATACAGGGGAAAGAAACATGGTTCTGCCGTCTCCTACCTACAGACCCAGCTGCTCCAACTGGTCACTATTGCTCTGAAAGACTCAGAGACACAGCATCTCGGGGTTGAAAGTGAATTCATCTAGAAGACATCTAGTATAAGCCTGTCTAGAGAAGTTTCTCTCTTGGAAACACTTCTGCCTTCCTCACAGGAGACGCTGAATACGTTCTTAACAAATCATTGGATTTAATAACCCAATTGCTGACTGGGGGTTGGGCGAAAGCAGGCCAGAGACCCTTCCCCAACCCACTACCCCAGCTTCCAGCTGGGCTGACTCACCTTCCCAGTGATCTCTCTCTAGAATATCTGTTATCATGAGCATCTTAGGTTCCACTTGTCTCTAAGCCACTCACTACAAGGTTGAACACCACACTCTACCAGCTAGAATCACAAACGTTTTAGAAGACCAAGTCTTTTCAACCAAACATTTGTGTAGTACATTCCAAATACAGTGATATCACTGCTGAGGGAAATGACACCATCAATACTATCTAGAACTTAGAGTTGAGAAAACTGCCAGAGGCCTGAGAAGGTCAAATGTTTAGCAGATGCCACAGACAAGATTCAAATCCATGTCTTCCTGAACTCCAGATCCAAGGCTCTGTCCCCTATGGCAGGATGTTACAAAATCCAAAATAAGCAGTTGGGGACTGTCCATACCCAAGTCTATTTCAATTCCTTCCTTTCTTTGCATGCTTGGTTCAGTTCAGTAACATTTACTAAGTGCCTGCTCTGTGCCAATCACTGTTCCAGGCCCCTGTGGATACAAAAGAAAAGGAATCCTTGCCCTGGAGGAGCTTACAGTCCAGTGGTGAAAGATAACATACAAAGCATAGATTAGGCCACCATCCACATAAAACGGGAAAAGGCCTCACACACAGGCCATCTAGCCTGATCTCCCAAGGAGGCATTGTGGTGCGATGCAGTGAAAAGAACCCTGGCCCTGGAGGCTGAGGACCTGGGGTCCAGGCTCTGAACTCTTTGTGGGTGAAGATGAATCAGTGGTCCTCCCTGGACTACAGGCTTCTCACTGTAATGTGAGAGTGTTGGGAATGATAACCTACACATTCTCTCCAGCTCTGATTCTGTGATCTTTCATTTTATATGTGAGGAAATTGAGGAATGAGAAGGAATAATGACTTGATTAAGGTAAGATAAGTAGTACTTATGTGGGCAGTGGAGAGAGTGCTGGACTTGGAGTCAGGAAGACCTGAGTTCAAATCTGACCAGACACGCTTACTAGGTGTGTGACCTCAAGCAATTCATTTAATCTCTGTTTAACTCTGTTTCCACTTCAAAATATAAGGATAATGATAGCATTATCCCTCCCAGAGTTGTTGTAATGATCAAATGAGTAAGAGCAGGAGAAAGGAGACAGTGAGGAGGAGTGGTATTGGTGGTGGTGGTAGTAGTAGTAATAGTAGTAGTAGTAGTAGTAGCAGAAGAAGGAGAAAGAAGAGGAAAAAGAGGTAGTGGATGATGGTAGTGGTGGTGGTAGTAATAGTATTGGTGGCAGTAGTAGTAACAGTAGTAGAAAGAGGAGGAGGAAAAGTAGGTAGTGAGCAGTAATAGTAGTAGTGAGAGTAGTAGCAGTAGTAGAAGGAGAAGGAGGAACAGGAAGGGAAGGTAGTTGCTGGTAGTAGTGCTGATGTGGTAATATCAGTAGTAGTAATTACTACTACTAGTAGTAGTAATACAAGTAATGGTAGTAGTAGCAGTAGGACAAGGAAGAGGAAGAGAAGGTTATGATGGTGGTAGTGGTATAATAGTGGCAGTAGTAACAGAAAAGTAGCAAAGATGAAATTCAAACTCAGTTCTTCTGATTCCAAATCCAATGCTTTTTCCCATACATCCCTCTCATACTCAGGTGCTAACCTGATGCCAACAAGCTCATAACAAACATGTCTCTATTAATCACCTTTTCAGGTAGTATTTGAGTTCAATTTTAAAGGATGACTCTTCTACCCATACTAGAAAGGGATCCATCAGGCAAAGAAAAAGAAGGATACTCCAGACAGAGAGAATGTCATGAGTAAATGAGTGGAGATGGAAAAATATAGGGCATGTTTAAGGGGATAGTGGGTTGTCCAATTGGGCTGAGCATAGAAGGGATTCACATGAGATAAGACTGTCAAAATAAGACAGTGATGGATTTATGAAGAGTCCTGCATGCCTGGAATAAACATCTAAACTAAGAAAACCTGAAAGTTTTTTTTCCAATACAAGACAAAAATGTGCAAATCAAGGAAAAAGGAAGATAACTCTGGCAACAGGTAAAGGAGTAATAAGAAAGGGTAGGAGTGGGAGGGAGGGAAGAACAGACATGCAGTGAAATAGACCTCTGGTACAAAAGGGAATGAGGTCATGAAGCAGAATATACTGTTCTTATAGTTCAGAAAACTTGAGTTCAAATCCTACCCCTGGCACTAACTAGCTTTCTGAGCATGGGCAAGTCACAGAATTTTGCTGATCCTTCCAGCTCCCACTAGTATGATCAGGTGGGGAAGCTAATGACTGCCAATTCCTCCCCTCAGAGTTGTAGTTGTAGTGCTCAGGTGTTGTGGAAGTTGTTTCTACAATCCACAAGCCCAAGCCCTTACCACTGGGCTTACCAAATATCAGTTAATATGAATTAGCCAAGAAGATCTCATTAGTTTTTAGAAATAGGTATTTACTAAGGTATGTATGGAGTGTTAAGGGAGAACCAGCACCTCTGGTATGTCAGCTGCTGAGTCCTTTTCAGGGCTGCCCATCCATTTATGGTGTCTGCCTTTCACCCAACTCTAATCTGAAGCTCCAAGAAACTATATCACACGCAGTGGCCACAGTTCAAAAAGCCATCTAGGCAGATGGGCTAAACCAGGTTGAGGGTAACTGACAGGTCTCAAACCTCTCAATGTCTACCCCAAGCATGTGAAAACATCTCATGGCAAAATGAGAGGATGAAAACAATTTGTCCCAACAGCCATGAAGGAAGCTGAAGCAGGTGTTGTAGAGTGCTTAAAGTTTGATCAGACACCAAAGACTGGATCAGACATCAAAAGTCATCCACTGCATCCATGGTCATTACTAGTCATCTTATTTTGTCCTGTCACTGGACTTGGATGACTCTGGAAGAGAGAATGAAGCTGACGACTTTGTGCAACTCTGCCTCACTTAAATTCAATTCATGTTGAAGGCAACTAAACCAAAGGTCTAGAGAGCCATTTGGCTGGTTTCATTGTTGAATGTGCATGCCAGAAAACTTAACGACTTACATGTGAATTTTCTTAGGAAGATCATGAAGATCTCCTGGAAAGTCCTTTCTTGAACTGAACTGCCAAATATTCAAACTCTACTACAGAGAGCACAACTTCAATGGGAGGGTCACCTCGTTTGAATGCCAAACACATTTGCTTAAAGCACTGTTTCACAGAGAACTTACACAATGCAGCTGCTCATGTGGTGGTCAGAAGAAGTGATTCAAAGACACTCTCAAGGTCTCTCTGAATAACTTTGTTATTGACTGTGAGACATGGGAGAGACTGGCACAGGATTGTCCGGTATGGCATGCCCACATTAAAGGAGGCATTTTGCTCTTTGAGCAAAGCAGAATTGCAGTAGCTTAAAATAGATTGAAATGTCAAATTTAGAGACATCTATCTCTCAAATGTTCATGTGGACAATTGGTGACTGACGTGTGGGAGAGACTTCCAAGTATGTTGACTCAATATCACAATGCCCTTTTGGTCCTATTCAAACCCAAAGAACAAACAACAATAGTGAAGGAGTTATGAACTGATTCAACCATCCTGGGAAACAATTTGGAACCACGTTTAAAATGTCATTAAATTGTACATACACTTTGTCCCATCAATACACTATTAAATATATATCCTAAAGAGATGAGAGAAAGAGGAAATGGACCCCTATGTCCAAAAATACTTAAGTACTTCTTTTCATATGAGAAAAAACCTGGAAACAGAAAGAGTGCCCACGTATTGGGGAAAAACTAAACAAGTTATGATATATTAATGGGATAGAATATTACTATTCCATAAGAAATGATGAAATAGACAGTTTGAGAGCAAACATGCAAGACCTAAATGAATTAATACATAGTGAAGAGAGTAGAACAAGTGGAACAATTAAAAAAGGCATACTTTGTACATGCTGATAGATAATAGATTCAAAATGTAGAATAAGATATTGATGTTTTGACAAAAT
The DNA here is from genome assembly GCA_023548195.1 of Bettongia penicillata ogilbyi. NCBI lineage: Eukaryota > Metazoa > Chordata > Mammalia > Diprotodontia > Potoroidae > Bettongia > Bettongia penicillata. Next base: position 3,372,299 of record JAJHZJ010000029.1, on the reverse strand, counting down.
CTATGAGGGAATTTACTTCAATTGACTATACATATTTGTGCTGGGCCTAGAGTCAGGAAGATTCAACCTTTGGGTTCAAATCCAGCCTCAGACACTTATTGACTGTGTGACTCAAAACAATTCACTTAACTCTGTTTGCTTCAGTTTCTTCATTAGTAAAGTGAACGGAGGAGGAAATGGCAAACCATTCCAGTACCTTTGCGAAGAAAACTCCAAAATGGGGGTCACAAAGTCTCAGACATGACAGAAAATAACTAAATAACAGAATGTGTTATAAGGATGTCCTTTTGGTTGTTGTTCAAGGAGGAAAAGAATGAGAGAGAAAAAATCCTATCTAACATAGAAAAAAAAGACTAGAGAAGACATGGGCATATCTGTCACCATCAGGGAAGAAGCCCATAGATAAGGAAGATTTAAGATTACACAGAGGGAGAAGATGATCAGGCTATTAGAGGAGATGGGAGAGGAGAGAATCAAACACACAGCTAGAGGAGCTTGCGTGAGTGATGTAATAGGTCTTTGATGCATGCCCAGATCACCTAACATGGAGGCAACTATATAGGAGGTGCCAGGGTGATGCTTCTGGGAAAAAACATTCTAGGTTCCCATATCATGAGAGCAAGAACAGCCTTTTCCATTGCCTATATAATAATGTCTTTAAAACTATCAGACTGGGGCCCTTAGCTGGGGGGTGGAATCAAGATGGCAGGATAGAAAGACAGACCTGTAGAAGCACCCCACCATAGCCCATAAAATACCTGAAAAAAATGACTCCAAACAAATTCTAGAGCAGCAGAAGCCACAACACAAAAGAGTGAAAGAGATTTGCAGCCCAAGACAGCCTGGAAGGCCAACAGGAAAGGTCTATTACTCCAGAAGGGGAGCATGGCTGGCAGGGCATGGAAGGGACAGACCGGAAACAGCCTTCAGGGAACCAACACCAGCAGCAGTTCTCAGACTGCTCAACCTACAAACACCAAAGACAGCTTCAAAGGTCAGGAAAAAGGGTATGTGGTCTGGATCCACAAGCAGCAACCACTGCAGTAGCAGTGACCATTTTTGAAGCCCTCCACCTAAAGACCCTGGGGGAATTGAGCCACTGATGTGGATCTCAGCCCTGAGTGACTCTCCTGGGTTGAGGAAGAATGCTGGAGGTGGAATTGGTGGAGGCTCTGGAGAAAGAACCCTGCAGGCAGATCCTAGGCAGAACAGAGTGCCAGTGATTGCTCCCAGGCCAGAGTGAAGGACAGGAGGGGAGTAAACTCCTCTCCCCTGAGTGTGCCACCTTGGAAGAACTGAGAACTGACCCAGAGTATACCTTCCTCTTGATAAAGAACTCAAAAGTCAAGTAACTGGCTGGGAAAAGACCCAAAAAGGGGAGAAAGTATGACTATAGAAGGCTACTTTCTGGGTGAACAGGTATTTTCTTCCACCCTTTCAGATGAGGAAGAACAATGCATACTATCAGAGTAAGACTTAAATGTCAAGGCCTCTGCATCCAAAATAAATATGTAGTGGTCTCAGGACATGAAAGAGCTCAAAAAGGAATTTGAAAATCAAGCAAGAGAAGTGGAGGAAAAATTGGGAAGAGAAATAAGAGTAATGCAAGAAAATCATGGAAAGTGAGTCAACAGTTTGCTAAAGGAGACCCAAAAAGTGCTGAAGAAAAGAACACCTTTAAAAACACACTAACTAAAATGGAAAAAGAGGCCCAAAAAGCCAATGAGGAGAAGAATGCTTTAAAACACAGAATTAGCCAAATGGAAGTACTTCTATTTTACCATTAAAATCCAAGTTCAAATTCTCTGCTGAGCAGTGGGTGACAAGTGAAGGTTTGCTACAGTCACTGAGGAGTTTGGAGGAGAGTGAGATGACGAAAGAATGAGAGTTCAATGAAAACAGGATTACATACATAACCAGCAGGTAGTGTTTTGCTCGGGAATAGTTGATCACTTGTGAAAGTGTGACTTATTCCCTTCTCATATTTTCATCAAGGAAAACCACATTATGAGTGCAAATTATCTTGTCCAGATTTTGGAAAGATATGAAAGTAGGCATATATGACTTGGCAGGTACTGAAGCTCACTTGATCAACTTCTGATTGCAACCATGCATTAATATTTGTTTCATCTTTAAAGGCTTTAGGAATTATTTAGGGCTTAAATGACCTTGACAACAAACTTTGCATAAATATATCCAACACAGAACTCATATATACTCCAATCTATGATGAATCAGTGGCCCTTTTCCTTGCCAAGGGCAATCTTTCCATTCATGTTCTTGATTGTTTTCCCTCTTATGTATTCTAAGAGTTAACCTCTCCAATCATCCCCTCTTTCTCTCATCATCATTTTCTTTTTATCTCTTGGCTTCTTACCCATCACCTGCAAAAATGTTTGTGTCACTCAAACAGAGAAACCTTTTCATGACCATTCTATCCTCTCAAGCTATCATCCTTTATTTCTTCTCCCTTTCACAGTAAAACTCCAAGAAAGGGCCATCTATAGTACCTACTTCCATCTTTTTGCTTCCCACCCTGTTTGAACCTGACTTCTTAGCTTTTCACCTTGAGTTTCTTTGCTTTTTTTATAAATATATGTTTACTCCAAAGAAACAGCAGCAATGGAAATATAGCAACATCTTTCTAAAATTGAACAAACTCTCCCCTCTCTAACTGGTCCTTGAGGAAAATGAGCTCAGTCTTAAAAGGTTGCTACAAAATATTCCTCCATCAAGTTCCTAGTCATGATACAGATTGCTCCCCTCCTTGTAGACCAGAGTGTCTTGGAAGCCACATCAATGCACTGTTGAACAGCTCCTCAGATTGCTACAAAGCATTCACACCAGGAAATTCAATCAAAAATCAATCAATAAGTATTTATTAAGTGCCTACTATGTGCCAGGCACTGTGCTAAGCACTAGGGATACAAAAGAGGTGAAAAATTATTACTGGCCTCAAGGAGCTTTCAATCTAAGGAAGAAGACAGCAGGCAAACAAATCCATACAAAGCTAGCTGTACACAGGGTAAACAGCAAATGATTAACGGAGGGAAGGCATTGGAACTAACAGGGGTTAGGGAAAGCTTCCTGTAGAAGATGGGGTTTTATTTGGCACTTATGGAATACCATGGAGGCCAGCAGTTGAATTGGAGGAGGGAGAGTATTTTAGGCATGAAGGAAAGCCAGAGAAATACCAGGAGCCAAGAGACAGAGTGTCTTCTTCATGGAACAGCCAGAAAGCCAGTGTCTTTGGGTGAAATAGTATGTATCAGGGAGTAAGGTGTAAGAAGATTAGAAAGGTAGGGGAGAAGAGGCTTATGAAAGGATTTGAATACCAAACAGAGCATTTTCCATTTCTCCTTGGAGTCTATAGGAAATCATCAGACTTTAATGACTAGAAGGGCAATATAATCAGCCCTGTGTTTCAGGAAAATCACCTTAGTGGTTTCATGGAGGGTGGATTGGAGTGGGAAGAGCTTTGATGTAGACAGACTCACCAGCAGACTAAAGCAATCCTCAAGGTGTGAGGCAATAAAGGCCAACACTGGAGTGGTGGCAGTGTCAGAGGAGAGAGGAGGGCATAGTCAACAGATGCTAAAAGGTGAAATCAAGAGGCCTTGGAAACAACTTAAATGTTTATGGAGAGAATGAGGAATTCAGAATGACTTCTAGATTGTGAGCCTGAGGAAATGGAAGGATAATATTGCCTACTACAATAATAGGGAAGGTAGGAAGTGAGGAATGTTTAGAGGGAAAGATAATGAGTGCAATTTTGGACATGTAGACTTGAAGATATCTACTAGACATCTAGTTTGAAATGCCTGTAAGGCAGTTGGAGATTGGAGATCAGTAGAGAAAATGGAGCAGGAAAGGCAAATTTGAGAATCATCAGCCTAGAGATGGTAATTAAATCCATGGGAGCTAATGAGATCAGCAAGTGAAGCAGATTTGAGGGAGAAGAGAAGACGGTCCAAGAGAGAATCCTGATGGGCAGCTATGGCTAGAGGGCAGAGTCTGGAAGACAATTCAGAAAAGGAGACTGAGAAGAGCAGCTAGATAACTAGGAGGAGAACCAGGAGAGAGTGGTGTTCTGAAAATCTAAAGAGGGAAGCAGAGCCAAGATGATTGGCTAAAGACACTGACTTGCCTGAGCTCTTCCTTAAACCCTCCTAGTATCTTTAGAAAATGACTCTAAAATTCTAGAGCAGCTCAACCCACAAACAGATGGAGTGAAACGAATTTCCAGACCAAGAGGACTTGAAGGTCAGTAGGAAAGGTCTGCTGCAGCAAGGTGAGAGAGGAGCACAGTCCAGGCAAGGTATCAACAAGCCTGGAGCAGGCTTTGAAGTGACTGAATCACTGGCAGAAGTGATGGTTTCCAGACCGCTCAGCCAAAAGATGCCAAAGATAACTTAGATGGTCAAGAGGAAAATTCTATCACTCCTGGGTGAAAGTGCAGCTTAGTCCAGCACAGGTCATGCAAGTATAGACCCTGCCCCAGGAAATCAGCAGCAGGCCTTGGGAGTGACTGAATCAGCAGTGGCAGCAGCTGCTTCCAGAGCTCTCAGACCACAGATGATCCAGTTCACAGTCCTGAGTGGCAATCCCAGGATAAGGAGGTGCCCTAGCATGGTAGAACTTGTGATCACAGTGGAGGTGGCATTATTCCACATTTACAGGGCAGAAAAGAGCACTTGTGGTCACTCACAGACCAGAGTACAAACTAGGACCAAAGCGGTCATCTCTCCTTTGATCATGTCACCTTGGAAGGATGGAAAACATACAGGTCCCTAGAAGTATCTCTGACAACAGCTGCAAAAAACCCTGAAGCTTGAGACAGTGCACCCTCCATCCTAACAGCAGAGTCCTACTTGTTCCTAAATGGTTTTTACTTGTTCAATCATAGCATACTCAGGTTTACTCCAATCTTTCTTATGAACTATCCAATTATAAATAAGAATCTTAGACATATGTTTTACATTTTACCTATATAAAAAGGAAACAGTCTACCCTTATGAATCCTTTATAATCAGTCCTTGGCATGTACCTTCTATTTTTCTTGGTTCGTGTATGTCAAATCTTCTAATAAGTCCAAGTTTTTTTTTAACAAAGTCCTAAAAGTCTACCAGTTGATCAAATGTCTGTTTTTTTCATTGAGGATTATGTTTAACTTTGCTGGTTTTAATATTTTTGGCTGAAGGCCCAGTTATTTTGCTCTTCAATATATAGTGTTCCAAGACCTGCTGTCCTATAAGGTCTCTACTGCTAGGTTTTCTGTGATTCTAATTGTGGCACCATCAAATTTAAAATGTTTTAATCTTGGTGGTTTTAATATTTTATCCATGAGCTACAAGTTTTGCAATTTGAATATGATATTCCTATGAGTTTGGTGATTGATGGATTTTTTTTCTGTTTCTTCTTTCTCCCCTTGTTCAAATGCTTCAAGACTTTTTCTTTACACATTTATTGTATTATTGTATCAAAATTCTTTTTTTATCATAACTTTCAGTTAGTTCAATTATTTTTATGTTTTCTCTCCTAGATCTATTCTCCAAATCTATTTTTTCTTATAAGATGTTTCACTTTCTCTTCCATTTTTTCTTTATTCATATTCTGTTTAATTATTTCTTGATCTCTTCTAATTTTGCTGGCTTCAACTTACCCAATTCTAATTTTCAAGGTGTCATTTTCTTCCATAAGATTCTGGATCTCCTGTTCTAATTGGTTGACTTTCCTTTTATAATTTTCTTGCTTTTCTTGGAATATTCTTATTTTTTCTTTAGTTCTTCCTCCATCTCTGTCATTTGATTTTGAAAGACTCTTTAAAGATTTTCTATGAATTCCTTTTGGGTAGATGACCATTTGACATTACTCTTTAGGAGTTTCTTATTTCAATATCCCCCTCTGAAGACAAACTCCAGTCTTTTATATTCCCATAATAACTTTCTATAGTTGGAGTCTTCCTCCATTGCCTTGGGGTAATAGCTTAATTTTGCAATCACCTGTAGTGCTAGGGTATGAGATATAATGTCTCTTGTTCCAGATCCTCAGTTTTCTCCTCTAGTCCTGAACCAAAGCCAAACTGTAAGTGCCCACAGCCAGGGGCTTTCTGCCCCACTGCTTCTGCATTCACCAAAGCACAGCTGGGTCTGACATTTCTTATCAGCAGAGGTTCCCTCAATCTTCCTGGGCTGAGACATCCAATTCCCCTCCCTATCCTGGGGGTAAAAGTTCCTATGGATGGGGCCCAGGCAGCTTTTCAAACGAAATTCAAACTAACCCACTTGTGGTTTAATTGGCTTGTCACTTGTTAAAAGCAGAGCCTAGACTGGAGGTGTCTACTCTTCACTGGGAATAAAACTTGTCCTGGGATGGTCCTTCTGACCTTCTCAAATTGTCCCAGGAATCCTGGGGTTGTGCCCCAATTCTTATTTATTTTTACCTGCACTTTGTTCACACCAAGGTGCTATTTGTATCTCTTTTGTGGGAAAAACTCTTGAGAGTTTGGAATTTTTGACCTACTTCACCACCTTCCCAGAATCCTTTAGCAGAGCCTGGCTTTAACAGAAAGTCAAAAGTTAAGTATTAGATTTGGGAAATGAGCAAACAACAGAAAAGCTCTGAATACAGGATGTTACTATGGTGACAAGGAAGATCAAAATAAACACTCAGAAGAATACAACAAAGTCAAAGCTCCTACATTCAAAGCCTCCAAGAAAAATATGAATTGGTCTTAGGCTATAGAGCTCACAAAGGATTTTGAAAATTAAGTAAGAGATGTAGAGCAAAATTTGGGAAGAAAAATGAGAGCGATGCAAGAAAATCATGGAGAACAAGTCAACAGCTTAATAAAGGAGACACAAAAAATCCTGAAGAAAATGACACCTGAAAAAAGAGAATTGGCCAAATGGTAAAAAAGTTCCAAAAAGCCAATGAGGAGAATGCCTGAGAAAGTAGAATAAGTCAAATGGAAAAGGAGGTCCAAAAGCTCACTGAAGAAAATAATTCTTTAAAAATTAAAATGGAGCAAATGGAAGCTATTGACTTTATGAGAAATCAAAAAACAATAAAACCAAATCAAAAGAATGAAACGATAGAAAACAATGTGAAATAGCTCACTGGAAAAACAACTGGCCTGGAAAATAGATCCAAGAGAGATCATTTTAAAACTATTGGACTTCCTGAAAACCTTGATCAAAACAAGGGGCTAGACATTATCTTTCAAGAAATTTTCTAGAACTAGAGGGTAAAATAGAAATGAAAATAATTCACCAATAACCACCTGAAAGAGATCCTAAAATGAAAACTGCCAAATTCCAGAATTCTCATGTCTAGGAGAAAATATTGCAAATATGCAGAAAGAAATAATTCAAGTATGGTGGATCCATAATGAGGATACCAGAAGACTTAACAACTTCTTCATTAAGGGATCAGAGCATATTTCAGAGGGCAAAGAAACTAGAATTACAACCAAGGATCATCTACCCCACAAAAATTAGTTTAATCGTTCAGGGAAAAGTGGACAACAAATGAGATATTGGACTTTCAAGCATTCTTGATGAAAAGACCAGAACTGAACAGGAAATTGTACTTTCAAATACAAGACTGAAGAGAGGCATAAAAAGGGAAACAGGAAAGGGAAATCATAAGGGACTTCATAAGGTTAAATTGCTTACATTCCTACATGGGAAGATGATAACTGCAACTCATAAGACCTTTCTCTTCATCAGGGTAGTTAGGAATATATACAGACAGAGGGCACAGGGGTGAGTTGAATGTGAAGGAATGATATCTAAAAAATAAAATTAAGGGGTGAAAGAGGAATGTTTTGCAATAAAGAGAAAGGGAGAGGTAGAATGAGGTAAATTATCTCACATAAAAGAGGCAAGAATAAGTAAACATTTAAAAAAGAGGCAAGAAAAATCTTGTACAGTGGAGAGGTAGAGGGGGAAGGTGAAGGGGCAGTGAGTGAACCATACATCAGAATTGACTCAAAGAGGGAATAATATGCACACTCAGTTGGGTATAGAAATCTATATACACTACATGAAAGGAAGAGAATAAGAGAAGGGGGCAGTGATATAAGGGAAGACAGGGACTGGGGGAGGGGGGTAGTCAGAAGCAAAGAGTGGAGGGATACGGTGAAAAGAGAGAGAACAGAATAGGCAGGGGAGAACAGGAGAGAGGGAAATACAGTTAGCAATAGTAAACTATGAAAAACTTTTGAAGTAAGCTTCTCTGATGAAGGCCTCATTTCTCAAACTTATAAAGAACTGGGTAAAATTTATAAAATAAGAGTCATTCTTCAATTCATAAATAATCAAAGATATGATCAGTTTTCAGATAAAGGAATCAAAACTATAGTCATATTTTTAAAAAATACCCTAACTCACTATTGATTGAAGAAATGCAAATTAAAATAATTCCTAAGTACTCCCTCATACCTATTAGACTAGCTGATGAGATGGAAAAGGTATGACAAATGTTGGAGGGAAAGTGGGAAACATGATACATTCATGCACTGTTGGTGGAGTTGAGAATTAATTCAACCGTTCTGTAGAGCAATTTGGAACTATGACCCAAGGACTAAAGCCATGCATACCCTTGGACTTAGCAATACCCCTATTAGGTCTGCATTCCAAGAGAGATAAAAAAACAAAAAGGAAATGGACCTAAATGTACAAAAATATATATAAGAATTTATCACTAAGTGTAAAGAATTAGAAATTGAAGGAATGCCCATCAACTGGGAAATGGCTTAAACAAGTTGTGGTATGTGATTATTATAGGACACTACTGTACTCTAAGAGATGATGAGGTATATGCTCTCAGAAAAACATGGAAAGACTTGCATGGGCTGATGCAAATTGAAATGTACTGTGTAAAAAGTAACAGCAATGTTGTAAGATGATCAGCTGTGAATGACTTAGTTATTCTCAGCAATACAATGATCCAAAAAAACTGTGAAGGACTTACGATGAAAAATACTATCCTTTCCCAGAGAAAGAACTAATTATGTCTGAATACAGATAGAAGTTTGTTTTAATTGAAGATTGCTTTAACTTTCTTTACTTCTTGAGGGTTTTTTGTCTATGTTTTCTTTCACAATATGACCAATATGTTTCACATGACTGCATATGTATAACCTATATCAAACTGCCTGCCTTTCCAATGATGGGAAGGATTGTGAAAGGAGGAAGGCAGAGAATTTGGAACTCAAATTTTTAAAAATGAATGACTAAAATTGTTTTTACATGTAACTGGGGAGAAATAAAAATAAAATAAGAGTAAAAAACAAAACAAAACAAAAATCTAAAGAGAAGAGAGTGTCAAAGAGGAGAGAGTGACCAGCAGTGTCAAACTATGACTAAGAGAATGAAGATTGGACAAATGGCTGATGCGATTTTGGAGAGAGCAGTTTTGCTAAAATTATAAGGTTGGGAGACTGATGTAAGAGGTTAAGATGAGAATGACAGGAGAGAAAGGGGAGGCATCTTTTGAAGACTGTCTTTCCCACGAGAGTCAGTGGACAAATTGCTTCCTTGCTTGTTGGGCACATTGTCTTGAAAGCCAAGACAATTCCTTGGTGGACAGCTCCTCAGAGCTGATTTCTCCCTAGACTTGATTGCCAGCAAACTCTGTTAAGGGTGCCACTGACTCAACCTGGGCACTTCTGACCTTGCAAATCTTACAAGATCATAATCTATCCCATTCTGCCTCCAGGATTCCTTCATCTATGAATAGTGAATCATTAAACACGACAGAGGAAAACACTGGCATCAAGCCTTTACAACCAGTTGGGAGAAAAAGCTTGTGGCTCCTGCCCATCCAGAGGCCACACACTTCCTCCTCTTCCTCACTCAAAAATCATCTGGAGAAAAAAGACCAAGTCCCTCTGTTGGAGCCTTTTGTATACCTCCTCACTTCAACCTCTCAGAATCCCTAATTTCCTTCAAATCATGCCTCAATAAAGGGACTCCTCAATATCCATGGTTTCATCTCTATCCTACCTCAGCTATCACAATCATATAATCATTCTGGGACATTTACATTCATTCCATTTTATTTTCAATTATGTCCCTCGCTATTTCTTCCCCCACCCATTGAAAAGGCAAAAAAAAAAAAAAACAAAGTATAGTCATTTTTTAAATTTTCCTCAATTAAGTATGTCTAAAAAAAATAAAGAAAAAGAAGAAAATATCTTGAATTTCTATTATGATGCTATCAGCTCTCTATCTGGCAGTGACTAAAACAGTTCATCATGAATTTTTTAGAATTGGGGTTGGTCATTGTGTTGATCACTTACTATGTCTTTCAGATTTTATTATCTTTGTAATACTGCTGTCATTGTACAAATTGTTCTCCTCACTTCAGTTTTCATCAGTTCTCACAAGTCTTCCCATATTTTTTTGAAATCATTCACTTTATCACATTCTCTTGGTGCCATCACATTTATATACAATAATGTGTATACTCATTGTCAATTAATAGGCATTCCCTCAGTTTCCTATTATTTGTCATCACAAATACAGCTGCCATAAATATTTTTGTACATATGGATCATTTTCCTCTTTCCCATCCAATTCTACACAAATTTATTAAGCACCTACAATGCAGGCATTATGATAAGCCCTGAGGATACGATTAATAAAAAAAGAAAGATAATCACTGCCCTCAATGAAATTAGATAGAATCTAAAGGGAGAGACAACACACAGAAAGAGGTAGGAGAGGGGAGGGCAGGGAGGGAAGTTAGAATTGGACATGCTGGGGGGAATGTTCCATGGAGCTGAAATCAGGCAGAGAAGCAGATACAGAGTGGAATGAACCAAAAGTTCCATTTTTTGCCCTCTATAAAGGAGGGCATTGGCAGAAATTTAGTACTCCAGTCTCTAGTCCTCCAATAAGAGGGAAAAGGAAACTGAGGAAGGTGGTGTCAATCAGGGCTTGAGTTACTAGTACGATGGTCAGTTTAGAATAAATCAGGCAGGGCAGAAGATGCAAAGTGGAGTGAGCTTTCTGTGGTCTCTTTGGGTTATAGATCTAGTACTGGTATTACTGCCTCTATCCTGGGAGGGACATCAAGTTCTATAGAGTTGAACTCAGGCAGGGCAGCAGATGCAAAGTGGAATGAATTTTCTTTGATCTCTTTGGGGTAATTGCACCTTGTAGTGGAATTACTGGGCTTATCTTGGGAGGAGCACCATAAACCATAAAGTTGAAACCAGGCAGGGCAGCAGATGCAAAGTGGAGTGAGCTTTCTTTGATCTCTTTGGACTACAGGCTTAGTAGTGGTATCACTGTTTCTTTCCTGGAAGGGGTATCATGTTCCATAGAGTTGAAACCAGATAGAACAGCACATGTAAAGTGGAGCAAGCCTTATTTTATCTATTTGGACTATAGACTTACTAGTGGTACCATTGAGTAAAAGGGCACAGTTTAATAGTTTGGGGGGCATAGTTCCAAACTGCTTTCCAAAATAGTTGGATGAGTTCATAGTTCCAGCAACAGTGCATTAGTGTGTATATATATTTCCATAGTCACTCCAGGATTTGTCATTGTCCATTTTTGTCATCTTAGCCAAATTGATTAGTGGGATATTGTACCTCAAAGTTGTTTTAATTAGATTTCTGTAAATATTAGTAATTTAGAGCATTTTTCATATGGTTATTGAGAGCTTAGATTCCTTTCTTTAAAATTGCCTATTAATATCCTTTCACAATTTATCAAATGGGGGAATGGCTCTTATTCTTATTCCCCACTAATCACAGAAATGAGACCTTAATCAGAGAAATTTGCTACAACAAATTTTCCCCAATTTCCTGGGTTTTTTTTCTTCTAATTTTAGCTGCATTGGTTTTGTCTGCACAAAAACCATTGAATTTTATGTAAATAAAATTCTCTATTTTACCTCCTTTAAATTTCTCTATCTTTTGTTTAGTTATGGAACTCTTCTTTCACCCATAGATATGACATATAATTTCTTCCATGCTCCACTAATTTGCTTATTATATCATTCTTTATATCTAAATCATTTGGGGGTTATCGTGTCATAAAGTGTGAGATGTTGATATATATCTAGTTTCTGTCAGACTACTTTCCAGTTTTACCAATAACTTTTTTTGAATAATGAACTCTTGCCACAATAGGCAGGATACTCAAGTTAATCAAACACTAGGTTACTGTGCTCATTTACATCAGAATTTTTTGTGACTAATCACTGATTAATCTATTTCTTACCTGGTGCCAAACAATTTAGATGATACAGCTTTATAATATAGTTTGAAATCTGAAACATCAAGTTGCCCTTCCTTCCATTTTTTTCAATTCCATGGATATTCTTGATCTTTTGTTCCATAAGATGAAATTTATCATTTTTGCAACTTCTACATAATAAATAATGTGGTAGTTTGGTAGTTTGACTGGTGCAGTAGTGAATAAGGAAATTAAATTAGACAGTATTGTCATTTTTATTATACTGGATGAGCTTATCCGTGAAAAGTGAATATACAGAGTATGTACATTTGGATTTATTTGTGTGAAGAATGTTTTGTGATTGCATTAACATAGTTCTTGTCAACACACTTCATGGTTATTTTGGTATCTCCCCAGGGAGAGAGGAATCTAAGAAAGCACCATCAGTAAGGACCACTTGCTGCAGTGACAGATGATCAATTTTCTGTGAAGAAGTATTTGTGTTAAATACAAAAAAGCATAGAAAAATCTTCATGAACTGATACAGGGTGAATGAAGAAGTACAAGGAAAAAAATAAACACAATTACAACAATGTAAATGGAAAGAACACACTAAAAAAGTGAATTAACAAATTTATAAAGATCAAACAGTACTCAAATGAAAAGATATGGGAGGAACCCAACCCTCCCCAACCACACCTTTGTGGAGGCGGAAGTTCCCAGGGTGTTATACATTGAACATTTTTTATCAGATTTTTTCAATGTACCTGAGTTGGGGGGGGGGGGTTATTTTTAAAATATATATATTTTTGGTATGGCTATTTGGAAGGGGGAAGAGGAGGAACTCTATAATAACGTGAGAAATAAAAGACATCAAGAGTTGTTTGATAGATCAATAAATAGATGAATGGATAAATGAATGAAATTATTCCTGGAATTGTCCTGTTCAATCTTTATTTTACCTTTGTCACCATCAATTCCCCTACTTGTCTTCGATCTTTCTGTATGGTTTCTCCCACTCCAATTAGAGGGCATGTTCCTTAAGAGTAGGAAGCATGCTAATTTCCCTCTCAGAATCCCCAATGCACAGCACAATACATTGCAGGTAATAGGGTTTTATAAAGGTTTATTGAATTGAAATCACTTGAAAATGTTTACTAAGCATGTCCTGAGTGCAAAGCCCTCTGCCAACACAGTGCGGGATAGAGATATGAGTAAGGAAGGATTCCAGTCATGAAGGTGAAAAAGTTTCTGGGGTTTGGAAGTGAATAGATTGGTTATGTGGGGTGAGATCCATCTTAGCCAGGCTGGAATGTCAGTTTAGAAGCTGGTAGACAAGAGCACAGTAGAAAAGATGAAATCAAGAATTTTCCCCAGATGGTATGAGTGTAGTGACTTCACCAGAATTACATGCTCTCTCCCTCCAAGCTGCACAGGATAGCCACAAAGGCATGAATAGGAAAAGACCAGTCAGATTTCTGCCATAGAAAAACGTGTCTTTATACAACAATGGTCTCCTAAGTTGGAGTCAAGGACCTCTGGTGGACCATGGAGTATGTTCACAAAGTTCCAGTGACATGACCAAGCAATGCTGGGCTCGTGTCCAACACACCCATAGTCAACAGCCCCCACAGTTGACTTTCAGTGGTTTTACTGAGTTCCAGCTCCTTAAGGCTGCTATAAGCAAACTCAACACAGAAACCTGTGGATGCTCACTGCCAAATTTCCACACAAAACTCGTCTTTCCAAAATGCTCACAACTTATCTCATGTATCACAAGAGTAGGCTCTGTTCTCCAGGGAAGTCCCCTTACTTGATCTTTTCCCTGCTCCACACACTTCTCAATCTCAACAGAAAAAGGGTGAGCAGCACAGGATGAGGAGACCAATTGCCATTGCATTTTCTTTCCCCACCAATCATACTCCCAACCCATCTCTCTTCCAAACTGGCCTGTTTTCATAGAAGGAAACACCATCCTATCAGTCTCCCATTACCTCAGCCTTTTCCTTATCCTGGCATCATAACTCAATTAAAACTGATCTCTTTAAAGAGATGATCCCTTAATTGACAAGTGTGTTGGTCTTTTCTCAATCTTAACCTGTCTTCCCTCTATGCAGCAACTGACACTGCTGACCACTCTCTCCTCCCGGTTACATACAATCTCCTCTCTCAATTGGGATGACATTGATTTCTCTTGGTTGTCCTCATACCATCTCACCACTCCTAAGTCTCCTTTGCTAGATCTTCTTCCATATCACTGCTCCTAAAGGTGAGTGCTCTCTGCTTCCATTCTGAACCCTCTTCTCTCTTAATACTCTCTTATTTGGTGACTTTATCAGCGCCATTGGCTTCAATTCTCTTCTCAATGAAGATGGCTCAGAGGTATGTATATACAATTCTCATATTCTCTCTCTCTCTCTCTCACACACACACACACACACACACACACACACACACACACACACATACACACACACACACACTGTATCTCTCTCTCATACTTGGTGCCAGTCAGGAAAACTGTAATCATTTGTTTGTCCTTCTGAAGGTCAGCCTTAAAGAACATCTGGAACAAACTTCTCTCCTCATAGAGGATTTCAACACTCCCTCTTCCAATTATGAATCTCCTTTTGGGGCAGCTACATGGGGCAGTGGATAGAGCACTGATGCTGGAGTCAGGAGGACCTGAGTTCAAATGTGACCTCAGACACTTACTAACTGTGTGAGCCTGGGCAAGGTCTGGTTAAGGTCTGGTTGCCTTAACCAGATTGCCTCCAAAAAAAAAGTCTCCTTTTGCATAAGCAAAGGCATGCAGAATGCCCCAGGCCTGACTGGGAGTTCAGACAACATCCTATATTCTCAGTTCTCTCAGATTCTATCATGTTATCATACTGATGATGACTGTCTCTTCTCTGGCCATTTACCTCTTCCACCTCCGTCCTCCCAACACCTCCCATCCTGACTCTCACAAGCTCTTTCCCTCCTCTCTTCCTTTTCCTACCTTCCTCTAGCTCCCCTTTTCCAATCATCCATCACTATCCTAGACAAGTAGTTGGGAGGGTGGGATGGGAAGGAGAGCACAGAACCCAAGTGTGCATCGTACAGCTTAAATCATCCCCCACTGTATATGTCACAGTGTACTGTCTTTACTTCCCTTCTGCACCCATTCTCTGCAAACTGGTGAATCTGGTCTCCTCCATATTCATCACAGAAGACACTTTGTCTCTAAATTCCATGCATTTTTACTGGCCGTCCTCCCATGGCTGGAGGTCTCTTCCCTCCTGATCTCTGCCTCCTGGCTTACTCAGTTTCCATCAAGTCCCAGCCAAAATCCTACCATCTCTCTCAATCCACCTTAATGCTAGTGTCTTCCCTTCCATCTCTCTCTCTCCCTCTCTCTCTCTCTCTCTCTCTCTCTCTCTCTCTCTCTCTCTCTCTCTCTCTCTCTCTTTCTCTCTCCCCCATCTCTGTCTCTCTCTCCTCTCTCTCCTCTCTCTCCTCTCTCTCTCTGTCTCTCTCTTCCCCCTCTCTGTCTCTGTGTCTCTGTCTCTATCTATCTATCTATCTATCTCTATCTCTCTCTCTCTCTTGCCTATTTCTAACTGGATGTCCCACGTCATCTCAAACATAACATGTCCAAAACAAAACTCATCACCTCTATCCTCTGAACTTCCCAATTTCCCTTGAGTATGTAAATATCTTTTGAGTCCTCAGGCTCTCATCCCTGGCATTATCTTGGGTTCCTCACTATCCCTAAACCCACATATTCAATGTTGCCAAATCATTTTACCTCTACAACATTTTTTCCTAGCTGTCTCCTCTCCATGCTCATAGACACCACCCTAATTGAGACATTCCTCTTCCTCATTTCTGAATTGGACAATTACAGTAGCCACCTAATTGGTCACCCTGCCTCATCTCTCCCCTATCTAATCTGTCCTACATGAAAATTCTAAAGTGTAACCATATTACTTCCCCATTCAATAAACTCTAGTGACTCCCTATTAACTCAGATGTGTAGGATCTTTATCTCATCCATTTTCTAACCTCTATTTTTTGCCTTAATTTTCTGCTTCTTTCTCTTCTGCTCTCTCTGCCCCCACCCAACTGTAACCAAAATATCCTATAGAGGATTTTGTACAGAGTGGACACTTGGCTGGGATGCTGAATGAGTGACTGGGTCTTTGCTATGAGAAAGTACTCTTTCAAATGTTTACAAAATTGTCAGTGGCCACAGTCCAAATTCTGAGGCAGAGTAGAGTGCCCTGAGATGGAAGGTATGTGTGTCCCTCAACCATCAGGGCACAAGGTCCTTGAACATAATGCAATGCCATGAAAATGCCATCAAAAGAAGCTGCTTTCTCCCTCTGGGGGAATGGCTCCTGGAAGACTTGGTGGAACACCTTGTGAACTCCTAGAGCAGACTCTGGCCCCATCCCTTTTTCCTGCAACTTGAACTTTGGTGTTGGGCAGGTGCCTGAGAATTCCCAGTCCTAGGGGGTGGGGACTCTCAGCCATGTCAGAGTCCTTCTGGATCTATATATATGGAACTTCTCTGCCTTGAGGACCCATTAGGTTCAAGAGCCCTGCAGAGGACAGACTGAACCAAGAAATAGCTGAAGGCATCTGGAGCCCCAAAGACTAGATCTTCCTCAGAGTCAGAGAGTATGTGTCTGTGTTTGTGTGATTCTTTATTATTAGGTATGTTTAGAGCACGACGGGGTTCTTTACCTGGTGTCTGTGAACCTGTAGTTTTTAAATATTTTAAGAATTATATTCTATATGATTTGGTTTTCCTTTATAATCTTATGTATTTTATTTTATGCATCTAAAAACATGATTCTGAAAGTGGGTCCATAGATTTCACCAGGCAGCCAAAAGGATCCAGGATTTTGAAAAGGTTAAGAATCCCTTATTTAGAGACTCTAAGTACATTTTTCTATACAAGTAGCATTCTGTATGTATTGATTTGTCTCTGTATTTCTGTGGCCCAGAGTATTGTAAAGAGTGTGTGAATTGAGGTGGTCTGAGTGCTTGTTTCTGAACCTATATTACAATGTGTGTATATCTGGAGGATGTGAGCTGTGTATTTCTGTAACCAATACAGTGTTGGGAGCTGAGGAAAGGGGTGTGGTGCCTGGGTAATGTGTTTCTGTGCCAATAGAAATTTCACACAGGGATTTCTTGATCAGGTAGTGATTGCAGCAGATGGTTCTTGGGGTCCTTCCAATAAGAGTAAGGACCTATTCTGCCCTCCCACATGGTAACCCTAAGAGTAAAGCAGGAATTGGGGACCTCACTTGAGGAGACAGACATCAGCTTTATACTTTCTCCTACAGAGACTTCAAAATGAAGACTGTCTTTCTGCTAGCTGTACTAATAGCCTGTGGTAAGAAGTGACCCCATGACTTTCCTCTTCACAGGAATCAATCCCAGGACAAACAACTCTTTAGCTGTACAAAAAGTGCCTTCCCAGCCTCTATTGACACCCCTCTCCCTGCCCCACTGAGCTGAGATCTCTCCATTCCTTCAACCTTACAAATCTCAGTTAATTCTTCACAATATGTTCTTACAGGCAGGGAGGAAAATAGAGAGGACAAGATTCTCTGCTCAGATGAAGGGTGGGGAAGGATAGACTAAAGCAGTAGTGGATGGAAAAGCCAGAAGGGTGAGCACATCTGAGTGGGGATCACTGGTGTCTCTTGCAGGCTTATCTGAGGTGCATGGGAAATTGTCACAGTTCCAGGACATGATTAAGAACCTCACAGGGAAGAATGCATTTCTTAGCTATGCTTTCTATGGCTGCTACTGTGGCTGGAAAGGCAAAGGAATTCCTAAGGATGCTACTGACAGGTAAGCTGCTGCAACCCAGCCCTGTCAGGATGGCTACAGGGTGGCTACTTTAGCTTCCTTGGGAATCACTGCAAGTAGCACTGACAGGAGGTGCAAATTAATGACTAGGGCACAAGGAAGGGGCAACAAAGAAAAGAACTGCAAAAGCAAAATTATAAAAGACTGTTCACCTCAAGACCTCCTTGGAGTCTTTCTATAGATGCCCTTGAAATACTGCAGAAGAAATAGGGAAGACTGGAACCAGATAAGTTTTCAGAATAAGAGATCCTCCATTAAATAGAACAAGATTGGAACTGATAAGGACCTTAGAGACAGTGTAGTCCAATGCCTTCATTCACAGATGAGAAAACTATGATCCTAATAACCCAGGTGTCCTGACTACCAGACCAGGGCTCATTCCACCAAAACAGGCTGCCTCTTTGGGTGGCCTCTCTGAGTGTCCTGTTTGCTGACCTCCTGCTTCCCAACAGGAGAGGAGGACAGCACTCAGTAAGGCATCTCTCATTAGGTGCTGTTTTAATCATGACTGCTGCTATTCAAAGTTGATGCAGAAAGGCTGCAAACCCAAAACAGAGACCTACAGTGTCAAGTACAAGGATGGATCCATCACCTGTGGTGAGATAGCACATTACAGTCAGGCACCACTGAGCATTCCAGATGTGCAGAACCCTAAAATGGCATCTGGAAAGACACTGCTCCAAAATCCCTGAAAACAAAGGCTGCCCTCTCCCCTCAGACGAGGGGCTTCCCCTGTGGAAAGGATTGTGTCTCCATCAAGGCAACCAATAAAGGAACTCAGCTCAGTGGGGCAGGGTGAGGGGTGTCAAGAGAAGGGAAAATTACCCACCTTTGAGGCTTATTCATTTCTCTGAACTCATAGGGTCTGGTAACTACTGTCAGAAGCAAATCTGTGCCTGTGATCGAACAGCTGCCTACTGTATGAGGAGAAATCTGGGAAGCTATAATGTGAAGTATCGTAACTACCCCAATGGCCGGTGTAAGGGAAGTAAAGCTCAATGCTGAGAGCTTCTTTTCCTCTTCCTCAGCAAGAATTGACAAGAAGGAGCCTCAGATATCCCATTCCAAAGCCATCACACCCATTCACAGCTTTCCACATTTCCTTTTCTGAACTATACTGTTTTGACATCAGGATTCAGATTAATTAATGCAGTCGATCAACAAGCATTTATTACCTGCTTACTCTGGGCCTAGCTTTCCAAAGTAATTACCAACCTCAGTTCCAGAGGGTTGAGGATGAAACCCATCTCCCTTCTCTCTGGGGAGACGTGGAAAAGGAGAATGTGGAAGCCACACCTGAAGTCGGATGCAGTTGGGACCTGTGGTTTGTTTGCTTCACTGGTCCTCTTGGTCATGAGGAGGAAGGTGGTTATTAGGAAGTGGCAGTGATAGGAAAGAAAATGCATCAATAAAGTGGTGAGTTTGTTGCTTTATGTTGTTTTTTCATCAGTTCCATGTTGTGGGCATGAAGAAATTTGTTCTGTATGGCTCAAATATGATGGGGAAGAGAGGGAGGAAAGGAATGCAGGGGAAAGAAATGTGGTTCTGCCCTCTCGGACCAGCAGACCCAGCTGCTTCAATTGGCCACTATTCCTCTGAAAGGATCAGAGACACAGAATCTTAGAGATGAAAGTGGGTTTGACTAGAAGTCATCTAAGTCTGCCTAGAAAAGAAGCTTCTCTCTTAGAACTACTTCTGCTTTCCTCACATGAAGTGTTGAATACGTTCTTAACAAATCACTGAATCTGACAATCCATTGTTGACTGAGGGTTGAAGGAAAGCAGGCCAGAGACCCTTCCCCAATCCCTGCTTCCAGCTGGGCTGACACCTTCCCTGAGGGCTGTCTCCAGGATCCCTACTGTCATGAGCACCAAGGGCCCCACATGTCTCTAATCTACCCAATACACGGATGAACACCACAGTAGTATCAGCTAGAATCACACACGTTTCAGAAGGCCAAGCTTTTCAGCCAAACATTTGTGTAGTACATTCCAAATACAGTGATATCACTGCTGAGCAAAACAACACCATCAATCCTACCTAGAACTTAGAGTTGGAAAAACTGCCAGAGGCTTGGGGAGGTCAAATGATCAGCAGGTGTCACAGGGAAGTTTGGAATCCAGGTCTTCCTGGACTCCAGTTCCAAGGCTCTATCCACTAGAGCAGGGTGTTACAAAACCCAAAATGTGCAGTTGGAGACTGTCCATACCCAAGTCTATTTCAATTCCTTCCTTTCCTTTGCATGCTTGGTTCAGTTCAGTAACATTTACAAGTGCCTGCTCTGTGCCAATCACTGTGCTGAGCCCTGTGGATACAAAAGAAAAAGAATCCATGCCCTGGAGAAGCTTACAGTCCAATGGTGGAAGACAACACACAAAGCATAGACTAGGCCAACATCCACACAGAGCTGGAAAAGGCCTCACACACAGGTCATCTAGCCTGATCTCCCAAGGAGGCACTGTGGTGCAATGCAGTGAAAAGAACCCTGGCCCTTGAGGCTGAGGACCTGGGATCCAGGCTCATCTCTGACCCTGAACTCACTCTCTGTGTGGGTGAAGATGAATCAGTGGTCCTCCCTGGACTACAGGTCACTATTCCTCTGAAAGGATCAGAGACACAGAATCTTAGAGATGAAAGTGGGTTTGACTAGAAGTCATCTAAGTCTGCCTAGAAAAGAAGCTTCTCTCGTTGTAACATGAGAGTATTGGGAATGACAACCTGCAAATTCCCTCCAGCTCTAATTCTGTGATTTCATTTCACATGTGAAGAAACTGAGGGCTAAGAAGGGACAACAGCTTGAGTAAGGTTAGACAGGCAGTAGCTATGTGGGCAGTGGAGAGAGCACTGGACTTGGAGTCAGGAAGACCTGAGTTCAAATCTGGCCTCACACACTTACTAGGTGTGTGATCCTAAGCAATTCACTTAATCTTTGCTTAACCCAGTTTCCACATCAAAATATAAGGATACTGGTAGCATTATTCCACCCAGAGTTGTTGTAAGGAAAACAAGTCGGAGAAAGAGGAAAGGGTGGGGGAGAAGGAGGAGGAATGGCAGTGGTAGGGGTAGGGCTGATAGTGGATGTGGTAGCAGTAATAGTGGTAGTGGTAATACTATCAATCGTAGGGGGAGAAGGAAGAAGAGGAGAAGGAAAAGAGGTAATGGGTGGGTGGTAGTGGTGGTGGTGGTAAGAGTTGTAGTGGTGGTGGTAGCAGCAGTAGGAAGAGGAGGAGGAGGAGGTAGAAGAGGTAGTAGTGATGGTGGTGATAGCGGTGTAATAGTGTCAATAGTAACAGAAATCTAGCAAAGACAAAATTCAAACTCAATTTTTCTCACTTCAAATCCAGGGTTTTTTCCCATACATGCCTCTCCTAGTCAGTTGTTAACCTGATGCCAACATGCTCCTAACAAACATATTTCTATTGAGTTCAATTTCAAAGGATGGCTCCTCTACCCATACCAGAGAGGAATTAAACCATCAAGGAGAAGGAAGGATACTCTAGGCATAGAGAATGCCATGAGTAAAGGAGTAGAATTGGGAAAATACAGGGCATGTTTCAAGGGACAATGAGATATCCAGTTGGGCTAGAGCATAGAAGGGATTCCCATGAGATAAAGCTGGTAAAATAGGATAGCGATGGATTGGGAAGGGTCTTGAATGCCTGGGATAAACATCTAAACTAGGAAAACCTGGAGGGGTTTTTTTCCAACACAAGAGCAACATGAGCAAGTCAAGGAAAAAGGAAGATAATTCTGGCAACAAGTAAAGGGGGAATAAGAAAGGATTGGAGTGGGAGTGAGGGGAGAACAGACACCCAGTGTAATGGACCTCTGGTACAAAAGAGAGAGAAGCCATGAAATGGAATGTGCTACTCTTATAATCCAGAAAACTTTGGTTCAAGTTAGTGCCCCTGGCACTAACTGACTTTGTGACCATGGGCAAGTCACAGAATCTTGCTGAGCCTTCCAGCTCCCACTAGTATGACCAGGTGGGGAAACTAGGGAGTGACTGGCTACTCCTCCCTTCAGAGTTGTAGATGCTATTCTGAGGCATTGTGGAAGCTGTTTCTATAACCCACAAGCTCTTAACAGTGGGCTTCCCAAATATCAGTAATTATGAACTAATCAAGAAGATTTCATTAGTGTTTAGAAATAGATATTTACTAAGATATGTATATGGTGTTAAGGGAAGATTTGCACCTCTGATGTGAGGGCTACCCATCCATTTGTGGTGTCCACCTTTCACCCAACTCTCACCTATGACTCCAAGAAACTACATTGTCTGTGATAATCACAACCCAATAAAACCATTCAGGCATATGGGCTGAACCAGATTGAGGGTAAATGAGTTGGGGGGGTTTCTACAAAGTCCTGCCTCAGTGTTAGTAAAAAGACCCCTGTAATCTCCTTCTGACCAGTTGTCAACCCCATTACCATTTGTGAGCTGAGAGCTACAGAATCAGTGGCTGCCGGGGCTTTTTCAGTCACTCCCAAGGCCTGCTCCTGGTTTGCTGGGGCCAGGTCTGTGCTCCTATGCCCTGTGCTGGACTTCCCTCCACTCTTACCCAGGTGCCATAGATCTTTCCTGCTGGCCTTATAAATTGTCTTAAGTGTCTGCTGAGTGAGAGGTCTGGAAACCACTACAGATGCCACTGATTCAATCAGCCAGAAGCTTGCTCTGGATTAGGTGGAGCCTGGTCTGTGCTGCTTCATCCTACGCTTGACTGTGAACCTCCCTCGCGTGGTAGTACCTGCCAACCTTCAAAGTTGTCTTGGAATGGAAATCTGTTTCACTCCCTTTTTTTGTGGATTCTGCTGCTCTAGAATTTGTGTAGAGTCATTTTTAAAGGTATCTGGAGGGATTTGAGGGACAGCTCAGGTAAATCCCTGCCTTTGCTTAGGCATCTTAGCTCCACCTCCAGTCAATTCCAAAGTTCTTAAGAGAAAAGTGGAGAGTGTCGTTGTATCACATTTTCTGCCTACAATCCAAAGACTTGCCCTGTGTTAATTCTCCATAAAATCATCTTTTTGGTAAGACTTACATTTGGCATTTGAACATCATGGCCAGTCCATCATAGTTACCCCTCTGAAGCAGAGTTTGAATGTTTGGCAGTTTAGTGCAAGAAAGGACCTCGGTGTCTGATAACTTATCCTGCCGTGTAAGGGTTAAGGGAATATAACATCTCTGTCCATTTATAGGCCTATGTAACCACATGTATTCTCTTTTCCCCTTAAAACAGGGACTGTGTTCCCAGGTCTAAAGGTACACAGGTATTTCAATCATAGATCTCTTACTGCTTTGAACTTCAGCCCAGATCACAGTTGACACATTCGGTGCTGAGTCACAGAGGCTTTCACAGCTTTTGGCATTGAACCAGCTGGGTACTGAGGCACCTGGGTTTTGATGCTTTCTGGCTCTGAGGCTATTAGTTGAAAACTATATATACTGGGCAGTGGGCATTTTACTTGGGGGCTCGCTCATAGGAAGAATGCTCACCTAAGGTCTTTGTAATTTGGCAAGATGAGATTCTGGGTAGCCGTTGTTAAGGAGCCACTGGCTTTGTGGACCCAAATGTTGGTGCTCCTGGTCTGGTGAGTATGTATCCATTACTATGTTTAGACAGTTGCAGCCCTGTCTATTGGATTCTTTCTTGGATACTCACTTTTCTCTGCTTATATTTCTTTCTCATTATTTAATTGAAATAAGATAACCAACCCCTTTGAAGCTGTCTTTCCTTTAGAAAAGCACATCAAGAACATGTGTTAGCCGCCCTCCTGTGGTACTGGTCTTGCACTCCCACAGCAGCTGATAGTAGCATTAACAGTACACCAGGTGATCTTCAGTATCTTTCTAAAACGAATCAAATGGAAATGATTCAGTTTCTTGGCGTAGCTCTGGTACACTTCCAGGTTTCACAGGCATACAACAATGAAGCCAACACAATAGCCCTGTAGACCTTCAGTTTGGTAATCAGCCTAGTACCTCTTCTCTCCCATACTTTCCTTCAGAGCCTCCCAAACACTGACCTAGCTTCGGCAAAGCATGTGTCTACCACATTAACAATGTGTACATCCCTAGAAAGTATACTGCCAAAGTAGCTGAACTTCCCCAAAGCATTCAAAATTTCTCCATTTGCTGTAACAAATGGTTCCAAATATGGATGGTGTGGTGCTGACTGATGGAGAACCTGTGTTTTCTTCGTGTTAATTATTAGGCCAAAATTAGCACATGCAGCAGAGAATTGATCTGTTCTTTGTGGCATCTCTGCTTCAGAGCCTGCACTGAATGCACAATTATCTGAAAACAAAAAATCATGCACAAACACTCCTTCCATTTTGATCTTGGCTGGTAATCTTTTCGAGTTGAAGAACTTACCATCGGTGCAGTACCTAATCTTGATGGCATGTTCATTTTCATTAAAACCATTTGAAAACATGGGTGAAAACATCAGGCTAAAAAGCATAGGAGAAGAGACACAGTCTTGTATTTCATTGGTGACTGGTGAAACATGAGAGTATTTTCCATTATCCAGAACCCAAGCAAGCATGCCATCATGAAATTGATGTACAAATGCTGATGAACTTCTCCAGGCAACCAAATTTTGACATAATTTTGCATAAGCCCTCCCAATTAACAGTATCAAAGGTCAGATCTACACACATTGTGTACAGACTTCTGCTCTGCTCTTGGCATTTCTCCTGGAATTTCAGGCAGTAAACCTGACTATTCCTTCATCCTTTCTGAAACCAAGCTGACTCTACAGTAGATGACCATCTATCAGGTGATGGATCAACCTATTAAGGAAAACTGACAAGAATCTTATCAGCAATGGCTAAGAGAGAGACCCTTCTATGATTGTCACAGGACAATCTATTGCCTTTATCTTTATAGAGATGGACAATGAAGGCATCCTTAAACTCCTGGGGATAACTTCCTCTTGCCATATAACACAAAAAATTTTAGTCAGCTTTTGTATGAGCAACAGACCCACACACACACCTTGTAAATCTCAGCTGCAATAGAATCAGCACCAGGTGCTTTCCTACATTAAAGGAGTCTAATAGCATTCAAAATCTCATTTACAGTTGGAACTGCAGCTAGGAAGGGATTGACTTGAACCTGAGGTAAATGATCAATGGCCTCGGCATTGACTGATGGTAGTCTATTGAGAACACCATGGAAGTGTTTGGTTCATCTCTCTAGGATCATATCCTAATCAATGTGGTTCCATCAGAACTGAGTAGTTGAGATACACCATAACTCTTTGGCCCATAAATAGTCATCAGGGCATCGTAAAAGTGCTTTGGGTTGTTACTATCAGCATGAAACTGAATTTCATTTGCTTTCTTACAGAGCCAAGAATGCTGCATCTCTCTAAGGTTTGCTTACACTTTACTTTTCATGCAATTAAATGCTGCCTTCTTAGAGATGAATGAAATGCCCTATTGATAAACCTTATAGATAAACCTTATATTTTCCATTTTGCAGCTTCTGAATTTGCCCCAACCCTGTGTGCAGGGTTGTGACTACAGCTCCCAGTGTATCTGCACCAGTTGCTTCATCATTTGCTCATTCCAACAGGGCTTTGAGATAGACAAAAATGGAAGAATGGTAGGGGTGATATCTTTTAATTTGTGCTTAAATTGGATTTAAGTGAGGCAAAGTTCCACAAAGTCATCAGCCTCACTGTCTCTTCCAGACTCATCACAGTCCAGGTACAGGATAGAGTCAAATGACTGAGGATGGCTCAAAATGCAGTGGATGGTTCAGCTGCCTTTGTGGCTTTTGGAACAAATGGTTCTCAGCTGCCCATTCCACCAAGGGAAGTCTTCACATGCTTGGGCTAGACACCCCCCCCAACTCATCAAAGCGTTTGAGATCCCTCTGTTATCCTCAACATGGTTTAGCCCAAAACAATTACAGGGTTTAGCCACTGTGCTTGCTATAGATTCCTGGAGACATAGGTGAATGTTAGGTGAAACAGGTGGACAGCAAAGGTGGACAGCAGCCCTGAAGAGGGTTCAACAGCCCTCACACCAGAGATACCAGTCTTCCCTGAAGACACCTTACACCTCCACAGCAGGAGTTTTAGAACACACAAGGGAGGACAACAAAGGTGGGAAAGAAAGGAGCTGAGTGTGCCCAGGCTCCACCTGCATAGGAAGCACATTCATGCCCTGGGGTTGGTCAGGACATTAATGAACAGAGGGGGCCACATCATCTCCAAACTTTCTTCTAGGAGCTAATGGGAAACAAACTCTTCTCTTTTCTCCTTCTGCCTTTGTCAGAAAGTAGAGTTTGAATATTCTATGTCTGCCTTTTCAGCTGGGTGTTTGCTATCTTCAACAGCACTTTAAAACCAATTATTTCTAGATTAAAATGAGATTGATCTTCATTTTGTGAATCACAAATGTCTTTCATTGCATGCAGAGGGAACAAATTGAGTGGGACATGGGGGTGCTAGTTTGGAACCATTTGTTCCAAAAGCCACAAAGACAGCTGAATCATCCACTGCATTCTGAGCCATCATCAGTCATCTTGACCCTATCCTGTACCAGGACTATGATGACTCTGGAAGAGACAGTGAGGCTGACGACTTCATGGAATGTGCACAATTTAAATGGTCAAAGAGCTACTTCTCTGGACAGATGTGAGGAAGTTCCCTGAGGGCTGGACAAGCTACATGGATGGGAGAGGCTACTATGGTGAGGATTATTTAAAATCTGAATTATTAAAATGAAAATCCCAAAGAAAGGGATCCCCATGGAATTAAGGGCCATAATCCCTAGGTTAAAAACTGTTTGTATCCAGGATGAGTGTCCATAGATTTCTTGCACTCACCATAGGCGATCTGGATCCAGCCTGAGGAGAAGGTGATCCACAAGCATCTATTCTAGGTACCTGCCCTAAGAAGCTAGGTGAAGGCATAATGCATAGAGCAGGAGGCCTGGAGTCAGGAAAACTCAACTTCCTGAGTTCAAATATGGTCTCATATGCTTAGTAGCTGTGTGACCTGGACAAGTCATTTAACTTGGCTTGCCTCAGTTTCCCCATCTGTAAAATGATCTGGAGAAGGAAATGGCAAACCACTCAAGTACCTTTGCCAAGAAAACCTCAAATGGGGTCACAAAGGGTCAGTCATGACTGAAAGGACCCAACAACAAAAGCCCTAGGCAAAAACTTTTACCCCCTAGATTTAAGTACAAGGGGAGGGAGGCTTATGCAAAAAGTCCAGCATCAAACAGGAAGGAAGCAGTGCAGAAGGCAGTGATCTTTCACTAGGAAAAAAAAAAGGCATATTCTGAGGAACCACTTCAGTCAAATTGCACTCCACAGTGACTCCTGCTGGTTGCAAATGAGAACCTCATGCTGGGATTTCTGTGGATTTTTATATTTCAGGGGTTTTTTTTTTTGTTTGAAAGCTTAAGTACTACTATAATTCTTCATTTTACTTCTTTTAAAGCAGTTTCTTGCATTATCTGTGCACACATTTAATATATCTGTAGGCTAAGGATATTAATTCTTTGTGAGTTTTAATTTTGTTTCCATTTTATGTAAATTCTTTTTTTCTACATCTTGAGTTTAATGTTAAATTTAACCCAACACTGGCTACATTTGGGAAAATTTGTTAGATATTGAATTTTCTTCTTAATTTCAATATTTATTTTACTGGAGTTTTTCTTTCAATTTCTCCAACTGTTGATATACAATCTCATTTTTCCCCTACAGAATTGTAGAATCCATTTCTATTGATGGATGAACTCAAAGACCATCTCATTAACCTCATGGTTAATAACACAACCACAGAGAGCAAATCTTGGGTTGTCTTTTAGGCACCAGTGCTTCTTAGGATTGAACTCGCATGGTGTCCTTTAGTAGATTCTCACAGTGGGGGTAGGGGGGAGAAGAAGGAAGAAACTCTTGTCAATTGACTTCTGGGTCAATTATTTGCTCAGATGAATTTTACCAGTTTGAGTAAATGTTCTAAGGCATCTCTGGGGCACTCATCACTTTCCAAAGACTGATGGAGAAAAGAGTTAGAAGAATTGTTCCATCAGACTGTAATCTCCTTGAGGGCAGGGTCTTTCTCTGTGTTTATTAATTGTATCTTCAGTGGTTAATTAAAGTGCCTATTAAGTAGGCACTTAATAAATATTTATTGGATTGGATTGAAATGGACAGTGGTCTCAAGCTTTCAATTTTCAAGTTTCTGTTTTTTTAGAGCATCTGTCAAGGATGTGGGCCACACAACAAAGTGTGAGCACTGACTCACAGAACATAAGACTGTTGGATTGACTTAAATGCCTCATCTATGTGGAGTCACTAAAGAAGGAGGACCAACACTGTCCCCACCTTGGAGAAGTCCTTATTTTGTTGGGGATGATATATTCTACAAATAAAACGTATGTACAAAGAAACAAAATTTTAAATTCAACATACAAAGCATATGACAAGTCACAAGTAGAGAGTACCTTTACACATGTGGGCTCTTCTTTAAGAAAAAGTACTCTTTTCGAAAGCTAGAAATTACAACATAGACAAAAATCCTTTTGACAAATGATTATAAATAGATTCGTGCATAAAGAACTCTGCTTTACAAGGAAACTATTCATTAACAAAAAATTTTAAATGCATACTTTCTAGCAACACATATACTGGCTGACACAAGACACTTTGGGGCACATGGATGCTAGAAGGAGAAATAGAGAAGTATTGTGTTGGCTTAGTCTGGTGAGACTTTTGGAAGAGGTCAGTCTAGAGTAGCAAGGACCTAAGGTTGACCAGATGTCCTTCAATGCTAAAGACAATAAAAAGAACATTAAAACAGAAACTATTGGAGGCAATAAGAGGACCAAAAAATGTGTAGAAGTATTGGTTGGGATATATAGGATGATAATAAACAATGCAGAAATGTCTACTCAACTTTCATTTCTGTTTTCTTGGCCTGAAGCAAAATTTCTGAACTGGAAAGTCCATAACAAAGATTGTTAAAAGAGAGTTGAGAACCAAACTAAGATAGTGAGGAACATCCAAGTACTCTCAAATGAGTTTGCCACCAAATCTGGATGAACTATAATATAGGGAACTAAAAGAGCTTGTAGTTGTGATTGCTGAACTACGGTTAGTGATCTTTGAAAGACTATGCAAAATAGGTAAAGAGAAAACAAGAAATAAAAACAAGAAAGAAATCTGGAAGAAATTAGGTCTAGCCCAGCATCTCACACTGTATACCACAGTAAGCTCCCCATGGATATGTGACCTACATGTGAAAGATCATATCATCAATTCGAATAGAATGAAAGGAGATGCCTCTCACAATTATGGAGAGAAGGATAGTTCTTGATCAAACAAGGGACAAAGAGGACCACAGGAGATAAAATGGATAATACTGATTCTATAAAATTGAATACTTTTATACAAAATCAATATAGCTAAAACAGAAGAAAACTAGGTAATTGGAAAAAAAATTTCTAAGTTTCTCTTAAAAGAGTGTGATATTTAAGATATATAATGAACTGATTCAAATAGATAAGAACAAGAATCATTCTCCAATAGATAAATGGTCAACAGACATGAACAGGCAGTTCTCAACAGAAGCAAAGCAAGATATGAGTAACCATGTGAAAAAAAAATGATATCTCTTAACCAGTTGTTAAGCTCTAACTATACAGTTGTCTTTTTCCCTTTCATTCATTCCATTCTCTTTCATTCTCTATTATCCTAATAAGGATCACATCTTTCTTCCTCAACATTTGATCCCTTTCTTTCCCATTGCAGTCATCCAGGTGTACAACCCTGCTTTATCCTTGACTCCTCATTCTCCCTTATCTCACATCTCCATTCAGGTACCATCTTGTGGAATCCAACTCCACAACATCTCTCACATGTGCCTCATCTCCACTTACATATCCATCAGTCTAGTTCAGGTCCACATCACTTTAACTTGGTCAGTGGCAATAAACTATTAATTGGTAGCCTTGACTCAAATTTCTTTCCTCTCCAATCTGTATGCCATGCAGCTTTCACAGTGATATCAACCCACGTCACTACCCTCCTCAATAAATTCCACATATTCCCTATTAATTCTATGGTCAATTCCAAATCATCTGTTGTCATGTCACACTTCATACAATCTGGCACCAGTATACTTTTCCAGGCTTGCTATACATCACTCTTTTTTATGCTGTCATCCAGACAAACTAGCTTTCTTGCTGTTCATCATACATGACATTCTTTCTCCTACCTGTGTGCCTCTACACTGCTGTTTCCCATGTCTAAAATGTTCTCCTACTTCTTCCTTACCTCTTAGAACATTTAGTTTCCTTCAAAGCTTAATTCAAGTAATATCTTCTATATAATAATAATATTATAATTATAATAATTATAAGACCCTTTCTGATCTTCCTTGTTGCTTGTGTCTCCTTTCCTCCTGACCTCTCTGAATTACCTTTTATTTATGTTATTGTAAATACACACACACACACACACACACACATACATACACACACACATATATATCCATTTCATTCAGATTGGCACTTTTTTCAGTATATGAATGTGTAAAATACTTCCTAATAATTTCTTTATTCCTTCTTCAATAGATGTGAATTTCGCTTTTTCATTTTCATTCCCAAAATTTTTCTTTTTAAATCAAGTTAAGTAACACTTAATCTATTTTATTGTTGTTATATTTTTAAGCAGCTTTGATTTTATTTCTTCATATTTCCTTTCAATTTTGTTCATCACTCTTTGACTTTTCAGGATCTCTATTTTGGTATTTGAGGGTTTTTTTGTTTGTTCATTTTCTATTCTTTTTGGTTGCATGTCTAATTTAATGATAGTCTTTTTTTCTTTTATTAAAAGAAGTGTTTAAAAATATAAATTTTCTCCTAGGTAATACTTCAGCTACATTTCAAAATTTTGATATGTTGTCCATTGTTCTCATCTTTAATAAAAAAAGTAATAGATTCTATGTTTTTTTGACCCATCCATTCATTAGAATTAAATTGTGTAGTCTCCAATTAATTTTTAATCTTTGTTTCAAAGATCTTTAGTTGAAAACATTTTTCGTATTATGGTTCATAAAATACATTTAATGTTTATGTTTTTCTACATTTGTTTGTGGAGTTTTTATACCCCAACAATTGATTAATATCTATGAGGATGCCATTCACAGATGAAAAATAGGTATGCTTCTTTATATTTGCAAGATTAAACAACAAAAGAAAAGAAGGATCTGAACAGAATTTCAGATAAGTTAGATTTGAAAAACCTCTGGTGACTACTTCTTTTCTTTTTTGTTGTTGCAGCTTGTTTAATCTTTAAATTTATCTAAATCTGAGAACAGCAAATTAAGATCATCTTTTATGACAGCTTTAGTGTTTATTTCTCCCTGTAGTTCATTTAAATTTTCCTTTAAGAATTTGAATCCTATACCATTTGTTGCATATATTTTGGTATTGATATTAATTCATTTTCTATGGTCGTTTTCAGCAAAACATAGTTTCTCTGTCTCTTTTAATTAGGTCTGTTTATTATTTATTCAGAAAATGATTTCTACCTCCTGCCTTTCTTAAATTCAGATGAAGCATAATAGATTTTATTCCAGCCTTTCATTTCAACCCTGTGCTTATGCTTTTATTTCAAGTGGTTCTATTTATTTATTTCAGCATTCATTATTATAAGATCATGGACCCTAAATTTCTCCCCCCTTCTCTCCCTACCCTCTCCTCAAGATGGCATGCAATCTGATATAGGCTATACATGTATAATCATATTAAACATATTTCCACATTAGTCATGTTATGAAAGAAGAATCAGAACAAAAGGGGGAAGACCACAAGAAAGAAAATATAAGAAAAGAGAGAGGGAGAATCTAGTATACTTTGATCTGCATTCAGACTCTATAGTTTTCTCTCCGGATGTGGATAGCATTCTCTATTATGAGTCATTTGGAAATACCTTAAATCGTTACTCAGAAGAGCTAAATCTATCAAAATTGGTCATCCATCAACACAAAGTTGCTGCTACTCTATACAATGTTCTTCTGGTTCTGCTCAATTCACTCAACATAAGTTGACATAAGTTTTTCAAGGTTTTATCTGAAATTTGCCCTCTCACTATTTCTTATGGAATAATAATATTCCATTACATTCATGTACTACAACTTGTTCAGCCATTCCTCAATCAATGGGCATCCCCTCAATTTCCAATTCTCAGTCACCACAAAAAGAGCTACAATAGATATTTTTGTACATGTGGGTCCTTTTCCGTTTTTTATGATTTCTTTGGGATACAGACCTAGTAGTAGGATTGCTAGATCAAAGAGTATGCAGTATATAGCCCTTTGGTATAGTTCCAAATTGCTTTCCGGAATAGTCAGATTAGTTCACAACTCCACCAACAATGCAATTGTTCCAATTCCCACATCTCCGACATTTTTCATGTTAGCCAATCTGATAAGTTGTTTTAATTTGCATTTATCTAATCAATAGTGATTTAAAACATTTTTTTCATATGACCTAGTTAACTTTAATTTCTTATTCTGAAAACTCTTTATTCATATCCTTTGACCATTTATCAGTTGGAGAATGTCTTGTATTCTTATAAATTTCACTCACTTCTCTATATATTTTAGAAATGAGGTCTTTATCAGAGATACCAACCATAAAAATTGTTTCCCAGTTTTCTCCTTCCCTTCTAATCTTGGTTGATAAGAAAGCAAAAACTTTCTTAACTTGATGTAATCAAAATTACCCATTTTGTATTTCATGATGTTCTCTATCTCTTCTTTGGACATAAATTCATCTCTTCTCCATAGAACTGACAGGTAAACTATTCCTTGCTCTCCTGATTTGCTTACAATTTCACCTTTTATGTCTAAATAATTTCGACCTTATCTTGGTATATGGTGTAAGATGTTAGTCTATGCCTAGCTTGTGCCATAC
The DNA here is from genome assembly GCA_023548195.1 of Bettongia penicillata ogilbyi. Classification (NCBI taxonomy): domain Eukaryota; kingdom Metazoa; phylum Chordata; class Mammalia; order Diprotodontia; family Potoroidae; genus Bettongia; species Bettongia penicillata. Next base: position 3,339,288 of record JAJHZJ010000029.1, on the reverse strand, counting down.
TTTTTTCCAGTTTTCCCAGCAGTTTTTCTCAAATTGTGAGTTCTTATCGTAGAAGCTGGAGTCTTTGGGTTTATCAAACAGTAGATTACTATAAGCATTGACTAGTGTGTCTTGTGTACCTAACCTATTCCACTGATCCACCACTCTATTTCTCTCCCTATACCAAGTAGTTTTGATGATTGCTGCTTTATAATACAGTTTTAGATCTGGTAAAACTAGGCCACTATCCTTTCCATTTCTTGTCATTAATTTCCTTAATATTCTGGATCCTTTGTTCTTGCATATGAATTATTACTTTTTTCTAGCTCTATAAAATAATTTTTTGTAGTTTGACTTATGACACTGAATAAGTAAATTAATTTAGGTAGACTTGTCACTTTTATTATATTAGCTGGGTCTATCCATGAGTAATTGATATTTTTCCAATTATTTGGATCTGACTTTATTTGTGTGAAAAGTGTTTTGTAATTGTGTTCATATAGTTCCTGTGTTTGTTTTGGTAAGTAAACTTCCAAATATTTTATATTGTCTACACTTACCAGGTATGTTTCTCATAAACAACATATGGCTGAATTCTCCCTTCTGAGCTATCTGATATCTTCTTCCATTTTGTGGGTGAGTTCTTCCCAATCATATTGACAATTATAATTTTTAACTCCATATTTTCCTCCTTGCTCTTCTCATACATTTTCTCATCTTTGTTTCCAGCTCCCTCTTCAGAAGTTTATTTTGCTTAAAATGAATCCCTCCTTTAATCTACCCTTTTCATTCATCTGCTTTCCATGCTCCCCTTTCCCTTCTGTTTCCCTATTGAGTCATATATTTTCCTGTGCAAGTCAAGATGAAAGTGGAGGGAGAGTTGGTGCATGATATTTTCTTTGCAGTCATTTGTGCACTCAATGGAGCCTTTGAAGCTGAGATACATCAAAGTATGGACTGATTTTCTGACATTTGTGCTAATTTTGGCCTAAAAGCTAATAAACTGCATCCTTTTGCCCAGTTGGTGGATAGTACTACTAAGTCTATATCCCAAAAAGATCAAAGAAAGCTCACTACATTTTGCATCTGATGCCCTGCATAGCTTCAACCCTATGAAACATGATGCCCCTTTCAGGATAAACTTAGCACTTCTAAACTCATTGCCATGCTGTTAAGTCAAGTCCTGACTGATACCACTACTCTGTCTCATTTCTGCTCTGATTAGAGGACTGAAGTCTGGAATATCAAATTTCTCCCAATATGTTCCTCTATAGAAGGCAAAAACTGGACTTTTTGGCTCATTTCACTATTTGTTGCTCTGCCTGATTTCAGCTCCATAAAATATATTGCCCTCATGTCTCATTCTCCTCCCCTCCCCTTCCTCCCCTTTCCTGCCTCTTTTGGTGTGTTGTCTCTCCTTTTAAATTGTAAGCTATTTGAGGACAGGTACTATCTTTGTTTTTTATTAATTGTATGCTCAGGCCTTATCCCAGTGCCTGCCACTTTGTAGGTACTTAATAAATGTGCCAGAGGACATCACAACCCTTGAGAACCAGTGCCTCATTAGAAAATTAACAAAAGGTGTGGGTCATCCTACAAATATCCCCTCTCTAAGTCCCCTTAATGGGCAGTTCCATTAATGTGTGGGGAAGTTCCTTAATCTCATTAGCATTACAGACCCTGGCCTTCTGGCTATTCCATGAACAAGACACTCTGTCTCTTGGCTCCTGACATTTATTCTGGCTTTCCTTCATTCCTAAAATGCTCTCCTTCCTCCAATCCAACTACTGACCTCCATGGTTTTCTTTAAGTGCCAGAGAAAATCCAGTCTTCTACAGGAAGCTTTCCCTAACCCCTGTTAGTTGCAGTTCCTTCCCTCTGTTAATTATTTGCTATTTATCCTGTGTACAGCTAGCTTTGGATTTGTTTTCTTGTTTTCTCCCTCTTTAGATTGTAAGCTCCTCGAGGGCAGGGACAGTTTTTTTTTTTACCTCTTTTGCATCCCCAGTGCTTAGCACAGTGTCTGGCATAATGGCTGGCACACTGCAGGCACTTGATAAGGATTTATTGATCAATTTTTGATTGAACTTGGTGAGGTGAACACTTTGTAGCAATCTGAGAGGTTGTGCAACAGTAAATTGATCTGGATGGCAAGCCATTGTGCTCTACAAACAGGGTAGCAATCTCTATCCTGGCTGTGAATTTGGGTTGAATGTTTTGTAGCAGCCACTGTAAACTTGAGCTCTCTTTCACCAGGGACCAGTTAGAAAGAAGAGAGCTTGCACATTCAGAAAGGTGTTGTTATATTTCAATTCTTGCTATATTTTTTGAGTAAATACACATTTATACAAAAGCAAGAAACTCAAAGTTAGGAGGTAAGAAGTCAGGTTAAAACAGGTTGAGAAGGAAAAAGATGGAAGCCCTTTCCTGGAGTTTTGCTGTGAAAGGGAGAAGAAATAAAAGATGGTAGCTTGAGAGGATAGAATGGTCAAGTAAAGGTTTCTTAGAGTTTGAGTGACATTTTTTGTAGGTGATGGGGAAGAAGCCAGGAGATAAAAAGGAAATGATAATGAGAGAAAGGGGATGATTGAAGAAGTTAGCTCCCAGGAGAGATGAGAGGGAAAACAATCAAAAACAGGAATAGGAAGGCTGGCCTTGTCAAGGAGAAATCATAGACTGGAGTATAAATGAGTTTTGTGTTGGATACATTTACACAAAGTTTGTTGGTTTTGTTGGTGAGTGAGATGAGGAGATTGTGAAGACTTTTCATAATAAAAGTATGGGGAATGTTGGATTTTCTAAATACAGTTTCTCTTCCATAAGGCCTCTCTCCCTGGATATCTGAGTTTTAGGTATCCAGGGCTTGTGGATCATCAGTTGGTTCCCTCCCCTTACCAGTTACCAACTTTCTTTGTGAAAGTGCTGTGGGTTGTAGCTGAAACTTGGAAGTTACTCAGATCTCCCCTTTGTTTGTTGTACTGTTGCCACATCAATGCTACCATCTCCCGCTTCTCCCCTTCCCCTGCTTTCTAAAGCCACATCAGCAGTTACGTTAGATATTAGATGAGGTAATTGTGTTAGGATAGGCGAAGATTTCCAGGGGTTTGTCTAGTTTTTTGTGCTTAGATTGTGAGCCCGCCTCCCAGCCAAAGGAGAGGTGGGATAGTGGGGAGGTGGCATTCTCTGTGTTAGGGTATAAAAATTGTGCTTCAGTTTCTTTAAGTGGCTTCCTTCCATCAGATTCCCCAACCCGGTGGAAGGACATTCCTTTCTCACGAGAATTGTAATAAATCATTTTTCTGTTCTTATTGAGTCTCTTCTTTTTATCCTGTACAGTTGGTAACATACAGAGCTGCTGATAATTTGGATGGGTGATTTTCTATTGTCTATTTCTATTGTCTTCTAGCATTGTAGCTGCAAAAAGTGAGTTTTGTTTTTTCTTTGCCTATACTCATTCCTTCCATTTTTTTCTTAACTTAATGCTATTGCTATTTCTAGTATAATATTGATTAATAAGGGTAATAATGGACAGCCTTGCTTTATCTCTTATCTTACTTGCTCTTGATTTTAGAAACATATACTATCATTTTAAGGAAAGCATCGTTTATTCCTGTTTTTGAGTGGGTTTTTTTTTTAAATAAATGGGTTTTGTATTTAGCAGAAAGTTATTCTGTACCTGCTAAAATAATATGATATGAAATCATATTATTTTTGTTGAGTTTGTTATTGAAGTGGACAGTTACGTTTATGGCTTATTTTCTTTCTGGTATAAATCTAGCCTGGTCTTATTGCATGATCTTTGTGATGTATTTTTGTCTCCTTGCTAATTTATGTCAAAAGTTTACATCACTGTTCATTTGAGAAATTGATCTATGTTTTCTTTTTTATGTTTTGACACCTTCTGTTTTAGGTATAAAGACCATATTGTGTCATAAAAGGATTTTGGTAGGATCTATTCTTTCTGGTATCATAATTTGCTGTTGTACTAATGTACTAATGAGATTAAAGAACTTCCCCACACATTAATGGAACTGCCCATTAAGGGGACTTCAACAAGGGGAGATTTGTAGGATGACCCACACCTTTTGTTAATTTTCTAATGAGGCACTGGTTCTCAAGGGTTGTGATGTCCTCTGGCATATTTATTATTTAAATAATATATCATTTAAATATTATTTAAAGTGGCAGCCACTGGGATAAAGTCTAAGGATACAATTAATAAAAAAAGAAGCATCTGTCCTCAAGTAGCTTACAATTTAAAAGGAGAGACAACACACCAAAAGAGGCAGGAAAGGGGAGGAACAGGAGGGAAGGAGAATGGGACATGAAAGCAGTATATTTTATGGAGCTGAAATCAGGCAGAGCAACAAATAGTGAAATGAGCCAAAAAGTCCAGTTTTTCCTTCTATAGAGGAACATATTGGGAGAAATTTGATATTCCAGACTTCAGTCCTCTAATCAGAGCAGAAATGAGACAGAGAAGTGGTATCAATCAGGACTTGACTTAACAGCATGGCAATGAGTTTAGAAGTGCTAAGTTTATCCTGAAAGAGGCATCATGTTCCATGGGGTTGTAACTATGCAGGGCATCAGATGCAAAATGAAGTGAGCTTTCTTTGATCTCTTTGGGGTATAGACTTAGTAGTACTATCACTGGGTAAAAGGATACAGTTTACTAGCTTTGGGGGTATTGTTCTAAACTGCTTTTCAGAATGGTTGGATTAGTTAATAACTCTAGCAACACTGCATTAATGTATATTTTTTTCCATAGTTCCTCCACTATTTGTCATTTTCCCTTTTTATCATCTTAGCAAATCTGATGGGTGTGACATGGTACCTCAAAGTTTTTTTAATTTGGCTTTTCACATTTTTTTCATACAGTTATTGAGGGCCTGGATTTGTTCTTTAAAATTGCTTATTAATATTCTTTTGTCATTTACCAATTGAGGAATGACTCTTTCTCTTGTAAATTTTACTCAGCTTCCCATATATTTTAGAAATGAGCCCTTTATCAGAGAAATATGCTGCAAGAGTTTTTCTACTTTCTGATTTTTTTCTAATTGTAGCTGCATTTCTTTTGTCTATGCAAAAACCTATTAATTTTATATAAAATTCTCCATTTTATCTCCTGTGAATTTCTCTTTCTCTTTAGTCATGGAACTCTTCCTCTGCCCATAGATCTGACATGTAATTTCTTCCATGCTCCACTAATTTGCTTATGATGTCACTCTTTATATCTAAATCATTTTGAGGTTATCTTCTCATACAGTGTGAGATGTTGGCCTATATTTAGTTTCTGCCAGACTACTTTCCAATTTTCCCAACAACTTTTAGTGAATTACGAGCTCCTTACCCCCCCTTACCAGTTACCAGCTTTCTTTGTAAAAGTGTTGTGGACTGTAGCTGAAACTTGGAAGTTACTCAAATCTCCCCTTTGTTTGTTGTACTGTTGCCACATCAATGCTACCAGCTCCTGCTTCTCCCCTTCCCCTGCTTTCTAAAGCCACATCAGTAGTTAAGTTAGATATTAGATGAGGTAATTGTGTTAGGATAGGTGAAGATTTCCAGCCACAATAGCTGGAATATTTGGACTTTTTGTGCTCATTTGCTTCAATATTTTATATGCCTAATGTATTTCGCTGATTAATCTATTTCTTATGTGGTGCCAAACTATTTAGATATTACAACTTTATAGTGTATTTTTAGATCTGGAACTGCTAGTTTCCCTTCCTTCCTATTTTTTTTAATTTTTTTAAATTATTTTTTTAAATTCCTTTCATATACTTGATCTTTTGTTCTATAAGATAAATTTTATTTTTTTTTTGTAACATCTATATATTATATAATGTTGTGGTTTGGTAGTTTGGCTGGCATGGCACTGAACAAGGAAATTAATTTAGGCAGTATTATCTTTTTTATTATACTGGTTCCGCTCACCCATGAGTAATTAATATTCTAAGTATGTACATCTATATTTATTTGTGTGGTGTGCTTTGTAATTGTGTTATTATAGTTCTTCTGTATATCTGTTCTGTCCATGGTTATTTTAAATAGAATTTATCTCTTCCTGTTGGGTTTTTTTGGTAACATACAGAGCTGCTGATAATTTGGATGGGTGATTTCTATCCTGTAACTTTGCTGAAGTTATTCACTGTTCATTGTCTTGTGGCATATGATCTGCAAAAAGTGAGTTTTGTTTTCTCTTTGCCTGTATTTATTCCTTCCATTTTTTTCTTAACTTAATGCTATTTCTATCTCTAGTATAATATTGATTAATAATGGTAAGCTTTCCTTTTATCTCCGATCTTACTTGCTCTTGATTTTAGAAAAATATACTTTCATTTTAAGGAAAGCATCATTTTTTCCTATTTTTGAGTGTTTTTTTTTAATGGATGGATTTTGTATTTTTCAGAAAGTTTTTCTGTATCTATTGGAATAATCATATGACTTTTGTTGAGTTTGTTTTTGAAGTGGCCCATTATGCTTATGGTTTTTCAAAATATTTAAATAGCCCTTTATTCCTGGTATAAATCTAGCCTGGTCTTACTGCATGATCTTTGTGATGTATTTTTGTCTCCTTGCTAATTTATTTCAAAAGTTTACATCACTATTCATTTGAGAAATTGATCTGTTTTCCTTTTTAGGTTTTGACACCCCTTGTTTTAGGTATAAAGACCATATGTGTGTCATCAAAGGATTTTGGTAGGATCTATTCTTTCTGGTAGGATCATTTTTTTCAAACATGTTGTATAATATTGGAATTATTATTCTTTAAATGTTTGGTAGAATTCACTTGTGAATATATTTGGTCCTGGGTTTTTTTCCTTCCTTTGCTAGTTCTTTTATGGCTTCTTCAATTTAAAAGATGGAATTAAGTTAAGTATTCTATTTCTTGTTCTGTCAATCTGGGCAATTTATATTTTTGTAAATATTTATCCGTTTCATTTAGATGATCACTTTTTTAGAATATAATTTGGTGAAATAGCTCCTAAGAATTGTTTTTATTTCTTCTTCATTGGTTGTGAATTCATCTTTTTATTGTTGATATTGGTAATCTAATTTTGTTCTTTTTCTTAATTGAGTTAGCTAATTGCTCGTCTATTTTTAAGCATTTATTTGTTTTTAACATTCACTTTTATGAGATTTTAAGTTCCAAAATTTTTTCTCCCTTCCTCCCCACCCCCTCTGCAAGACAGCATGAAATCTGATATAGACTATACATGTACAATCATATTAAATATATTTCCACGTTAGTCATGTTGTGAAAGAAGAACCAGAACAGAAGGGGGAAACTACAAGAAAGAAAAAAGAGCAAAGAGTATACTTCAATCTGCATTCAGACTCCATAGTTCTTTCTTTGGATGTGCATAGTATTTTCCATCATGAGTCTTTTGGAATGGTCTTATCATCGCATTGCTCAGAAGAGCCAAGTTTGTCAGTGCATAATGCTACAGTTGCTGTGTACAACGTTCTGTTTCTGCCCACTTCAGTGCTCAGATCAGTGCATGTAAGTTATTCCAGGATTTTCTAAAATGCACCTGCTCACCATTTCTTATAAAACAATAGTATTACAATACATTAATATAACACAATATGTGCAATCATGCCCTACTGGACGGGCATCACCTCAATTTCCAATTATTTGCCACCACAAAAAGAACTGCTTTAAATACTTTTGTGCATGTGGGTCCTTTTTCCCTTTCTATGATCTTTTGGGGATACAGACCTAGTACAGGTATTACTGGATCAAGGGGTATGCACAGTTTTGTAGTCCTTTTGGCATAATTCCAAATTGTTCTCCAAAGTTGTTGGATTAGTTCACAACTCCTCCAATGCATTAGTGTTCCAATTTTTCCATATCTTCTCCAACATTTATCATTTTCCTTTGTACTGGTCAGAGTTGTTTTAATTTGCATTTATCTAATCAATAGTGATTTAGAACATTTTTTCATATGACTAGAGTTAGCTTTAATTTCTTCATGTGAAAACTCCCTATCCATATCTTTTGACCATTTAGCAATTGAAGAATGACTTGTATTCTCTTTTTTTTGACAGTTTGTTAAGTTTTAGTTTTTATCAATTTCATTTTTGTAAATAATTGAATTTAAAATTTATTTAACCAGGAATGTGAAGACAAATAGGACAACTTTGAAAGTAACATATTAAATTTGTTATATGCTTTTTAAAAGAAGTAAACTATGCATCTTGGAGATTTATAGTTTCACGGGTAACCCTCCTTTTCTGTAGAACTTGTACATGGAAATGTTCATTTTGCTGCTGTTCACTGGGTTCATAATTTTTTTTAAATAACATAACTCAGTTCCCTATATATTTTAGAACTGAAGTCTTTATCAGAGATACCAGTTGTGTCTCCTTTCTGCCCTCCCCTATCTACCCTTCACTTTTCTTTCCCCTTTCTCCTCCTGCTTCCCTAAACAGAAAGATAGATTTCTATAGCCAACTGAATGTGTATGTTATTTCCTCTTTGAGACAAATCCAATGGGAGTAAAGTTCAAACAATGCTCACCCCCTCTCTTCCTTCTCTTTACTCTAGTAGGTCTTTTGTTTCCCAGCTTTCTATTTCTCTTCTAATCTTGGTTGCACTGACTTTGTGCAAAACTTTTTAATTTGATGGAATCAGAACTACCCATTTTGCATTTCATAATATTCTCTGTTTCTTGTTTTGTCACAAATTCTTCCCTTCCCCATGGATCTGACAGGTAAATTATTCCTTGTTCTCTTTATTTCCCTATGGTATCACCCTTTATGTCTAAATTATGTACCCATTTTGACCTTTTCTTGGTATACAGTGTAAGATGTTGGTCTAAGTCTAGTTAATCAGTGAAATACATTAGGCACACAAAATACCGAAGCCAATGAACAGTTCTTGTCAAATAAGTTCTTATCCCAGAAACTGAAGTCCTTGGGGTTATTAAACAGTAGATTATTATAGTCATTGACTACTCCTGCGTACATAATCTATTCCATTGATCTACCATTGTATTTCTTACCCAGTACCAAATAGTTTTGATGATTGCTGCTTTATAACTTAATGCTATTTAGATCTGGTACGGTTAGAGTACCTTCCCTTGTATTTCTTTTAATTAATTCCCTCGATATTCATAACCTTTTGTTCTTTCAGATGAATTTTGTTATTATTTTTCTAGCTCTATAAAATATTTTTTGGTATTTTGATTGGTATGGCATTGAATAAGTAAATTGATTTGGAAGGAACTATCACTTTCATTATATTAGTTCAGCCTACTCATAAGTCACAGATATTTTTCCAATTATTTAGAATTGACTTAATTTATGAAAAAGTGTTTTGGAATTGTGTTCACATAGTTTCTGGGTTTGTCTTGGCAGGTAGACTGTTAAATAATTTCTATTGCTTGCAATTACTTTCAATGGAATTTCTCTATCTCTTGCTGTTGGACTTTGTTAGTAATATATACAAATGCCAATGATTTATGTGGGTTTATTTTATATCCTGCTATTTTGCTAAAGTTAATTATTTCAAATAGTTTTTAGTTGGTTCTCTAGGATTCTCTGAGTATACCATAATATCATCTGCAAAGCATGATAATTTTGTTTCTTCATTGCCTTCTCTAGTTCAATTTCTTTTTCTTCTCTTATAACTAAAACCAACATTTCTAGTACAATACTGAATAACAGCAGTGATAATGGACATCCTTTGTTTCACCCCAATCTTATTGGGAATGCTTCTAGCTTATGCCCACTACATCTCCCTGCTTATACTTTTCTCTCTCCTTTCACCCTTTCCCTCCTCACCAGTGTTTTGCTTCTGACCACTGCTTCCCTCAATCTGTCCTGCCTTCTATCAGCTGCCCCTTTTCTTTCCCCTTTCCTCTACTACCTCTCCCTTCCTTTCTGCCCTCCCTCCTAGATACCCCCACTTTTCTTTCCCCTTTCTCCTCCTGCTTCCCTACCGAGTAAGATAGATTTCTATAGTCAACTGAATGTTATTCCCTCTTTGAGACAAATCCAACAAGAGTAAAGTTCAAACAATGCTCACTCCCTCCCTTCTTTCCCTCTACTGTAATAGGTCTTTGTGCTAAAAGAGGCAAGAAACAGGTTTCACAATGGAGGGGACCCAGAGGAAGGATGTGAGAGGGAACAGGTGAACTTTATTCTCATTGGATTTGGCTTAAGAAGAGAATAATATACACACTCAATTGGACATCTTACCCTACAGGAAAGTAAGGGGGAAGAGAATAAGGGGGTGGATATAAGTAAGGGGAGTTTGTGAGGAGGGGCCGTCAGAAGCAAACACTCTGAAAGGGACAGGGTCTGTAGCAGACAGCCTGCATCCCCACACAGCTTGGTGATGTGGTGAAGAAGAAAGACATGGGAGGCAGGAAAAGATAGACCATTTCCGTTTATTGATCTGAGGGTCAAGGTATTTATAGACAGAAACTGCAAGTCTATATGACATTCAACTCGTCTCCTATCCTAGTGATGTGGTCAGTCTTATAGTCTTAAAGACTGTTAGCCTAGAGGGCATCTATTTTACATATCCCTTGTTTTCTGTAGTCCTCGTTTGTCTCACTGAGACAGCACCATCTGGGAGGCATGGAGAGCCATTCCAGATGATAATGAGCACAGTCTCAAAGAACAGTTTCCCCGAAGGTCTATCCTGAACTTGTCAACCACACTCCATCCTGGCCCTCAACAGGGTCAAAGGAGAAAACAGATTAAGTGGGGGTGGGACTGGTGTGTGGTCGGTTGTGTTCATCCTTTGTTGCCAAAGAAGACCATGCCATCAGAGAATGATGATATGATTTGCACTTGATTTTGTTTTGAGTGAGGGAGGGCTGTGCAGGTCACCAGCCTCACTTCTCCAGGGCCATCTGAATCCAGTGACCAGATGTTCATCAAGATGACTGGAGATGACCCAGGATGCACTAGGAGACCTTGGGCACTTTAGGCCAAGGTCTTTGCAGGTACTCACTTAGGGTGAGGCAACACCCATTCAGGAAATAGATCTGTTTAAGAAGTAATCTAGGGATGGCCCCTTTAATGAACAAAACAAAAATAAGTAAATCAAGTTGGGAGGGAAGGTGCAATAGTTACTATTAATATTCACTCTTAAGCCAGGAGGGTCCAAAGAGGGGAGGGGAGGGGAAGAGGAAAGGAATCTATCCAGTTAACTGGGAATCCTCTGGCCATCCCAATTGTTTTGAGTAAAGGAGGCTGTGCAAGGTCACCAGCGACACTTTCTCCTCCTGAGTCATCTGGACCCAGTAATCAGACATTCACCCAGATGACTGGGATGGGGGGTAGGGGAGGGAGTTGGGATGGAGGGAAATATAGTTAGTCTTCCACAACATGACTATTATGGAAGTGTTCTACATAACTACACACATATAACCTATATTGAATTGCTTGCCTTCTCAATGAGGGTGAGTGCGAAGGGAATAAGGAAGAGAATTTGGAACTCAAAATTTTAAAAACAAATGCTAAAAATCATTTTTACATGCAACTGGGAAATAAGGTATACAAGCAATGGAATATAGAAATCTATCTAGCCCTACAAAAAAGCGGGAAAGGGAGTGGGTTGGGCAGTGATAGAAGGGAGGGCAGATTGGGGGAAGGGGTTACCAGAATGTATGCTATCTTGCAATATATGGGGAGAAATTTTGGAACTCAAAATCTTGTAGAAATTAATGTTAAAAACTAAAACTGAATAAAATTTTAAAAATAGGTCGTAATTTGCCCTATTCTGCCCCCCTTTCCTTTTCTTACAGTACAATCCTTTTTTTACCCCTTAATCGTTTTTATCATTACATTAAAGTCAATTTGTACCCACACACTCTGTCTATGTATACCCCTTCAAAATGCCAGAATAAAAATATGGTCCTTAAGAATTATAAGTATTGACCCTCAGCTGCTGCAAACCACGGCTCCTGCATCTCTGCACGCTCCTCCCTGCAGTGTAGACTGCTTCTTGGGCTGCCATTCCCAGACCAGTCCCTGCTCAATGTCTCAAACTTTTTGCCCTTTTCCAAAGCCAAGTCATGTTTTCCCACAGCCGAGTGGCCATCCAAGGGGATGGGCTTTGCCATCGTGCACGATCTGTGCAAGAAATTCCCTGGAGACGTGATTCTCACCACCAGGAACTGGACCTTGGGTCAGGAGGCTGTAAACAAGCTGAAGGAGGAAGGACTTTTTCCACCAGCTGGACATCACTGACCTGCAGAGCATTCGAACCCTGTGGGAATTTCTCAAAGAGCAGTAGTGGGGTGTGGATGTGCTGGTCAACAATGTTGGAATAGCCTTCAAAGTTGCTGATACCTTTTCCTATTCAAGCTGACACTGCAAAGCAACATTTTTGGCACCAGAGCTGTATCTGCTGAGTTACTGTCACTGATAAAACCCCAAGGCAGAGTGGTGAATGTCTCTAGCTTTGTGAGTGTACGCTCTCTTAAAAACTGCAGCCCAGAAGTACAGCAAAAAATTAAAAGTGACACAATCACAGAAGAAGAGTTGGTGGAGCTCATGAACAAATTTGTGGAAGATACAAAGAAGGGAGTGAGTGCATGAGGAGGAAGTGTCCAAGATTGGAGTCACTGTCTTGTCAAGAATCTATGCCAGCCAACTGAATGAACAGAGGAAAGGTGATAATATTCTTCTGAACGCCTGCTGCCCAGGATGAGTGAGAACTGACATAGTAGGACCCAAGGCCCCCAAAAGTGTAGAGGAAGGAGCTGAAACCCCAGTTTATTTGGCTCTTTTACTCCAAGATGTTACAGAACCTCATGGTCAGTTTGTATCAGAGAAAAAGGTTGAAAAATGGTAAACTTAATTTGTGAATCCATTCTAGTAATACTTGAGTGGTACACATCAGGGATTTGATTTACAAATGTATTTAGAAAGAAATAAAAGTTAAAGCACATTTTGTGCCTTTTACTAATTGTCACAGCTAATTCTTACAATAATGTAAGATTTTCTCTTTGAGGTGCCAACCAGTTACGTGAGAGATTTTATAATGACTCAGTATTTGTAGTGGAGGAAAAATATGCAAAATTCATATTGTCTAAATGCAATAAAAAAGAATTATATGTATTATCTTCCCATGTAGAGAAGTAAACAGTTTAACCTTATTGAGTAGCATGGGTTTATTTTTCTTTCCTGTTTACCCTTTTATGCTTCTCTTGAGTCTTGTATCTGAAGATCAAATTTTCAGTTCAGCTATGGATTTTTTATCAAAAATGACTGAAAGCCCCCTATTTCATTAAATATCCATTTTTTTCCCCTGAAAAATTATGCTCAATTTTGCTGGGTAGCTGATTCTTGGTTATAATCCAAGCTCCTTTGCCCTCCCAAAATATTATACTCAAAGTCATCCAATCCTTTAATATATAAGCTGCTATGTCCTTCATAATCCTGATTGTGATTCCATGATATTTAAATTGTTTCTTTCTGACTGCTTGCAGTATTTTCTCCTTGACCTGATAATTCTGGAATTTGGCTACAATATTCCTAGGAATTTTCACTTGGGGATTTCTTTCAGGAGGTGATTGGTGGATTCTTTCAAAAACCTTTCAATGACTATCCTGATTCAAGGATATCAGGGCAGTTTTCCTTGATAATCTTTTTTTAATCTTTTTTTAGACTTAAATACTAAAATTTAAGTACATAAGAAAAAGAAACATATAAACTTATATATAAAATAAGAAAAGAAAAAAATGTCATGTGCACAGCAGAGCATAAGAGAGGATTCAAAATATATAGTGATAAATTTCCATTTCAAGACAGCCTATATATTAAATATTATACATTGTGTTGAAAGCTGTCCATCTTTTCTTTTCTTCCTTATAGTTTTTCTTTTGTTCTATATTGTACACTTTTTACTTTATTCATTTTCCCTCTTCTTCTCACCCCAAACTATAATTAACCATGAATATCTTTATATATTGACAGTGATATATACATACATGTATATGTACACATACATATATACATATGCACATACATATGTAAACATAAACTTTTCCTAAAAAATTCTACTCCTGATCTTTGTTTTTATCTCCCATCCCTCCTATTACTTCTACCCACTACATTGCCTCCTATTACTTAACCTACAACCCCCCATGATCATTCCCTTATCCTCTCATTCCCATTAATCTAAACACCTTTCCATATCTCCCTTTAACCTATTCCTGTGGGTTTTTCTCATAAAATCTCTTTCAAGTAGTGATCAGTGGAGTTTTCTATTTCTACTTCCCCTCTTTTTCTAATGCTTCAGGACAACTTTCTTTAATTATTTCTTGTATTATTCTATCAAGATTCTTTTTTTGATCATAGTGTTCAGGTAGTCTGATTATTCTTATGTTTTCTCTTCTTGATCTGTTCTTCAAATCAGTTGTTTGTCTTATGAGATATTTCACATTCTCCTCATTTTTTTTCATTCTTTATATTTTGCTTTATTATTTCTTGATATCATAAGTCCACTGGCTTGATTTTCAAAAGTCATTTTCTTAAGATTCTGGATCTCCTTTTCTAATTGGTTGATTTTATTTTTCATTATCTTGTTTTTCTTGTATTGTGCTTATCTTTTTCTTTTAGTTTTTCTTCAATCTCTCTCATTTGATTTTTAAAGTCTTTTTAAAATTCTCCTATGAATTCTTTTTGGACAGGTGACCACTTGACATTGTTCTTTGAGGTAGAAGAGGGTTGACTTGTTTCACTATCCTTCTCTGAAGATAAACCTGTTCCCATAGTAACTCTCCATGATTGAATCACTTCTCCTTTGCCTGTGCATTTTTTTTGGTAATAGCTTAATTTTTATAATCACTTTTAGTCCTGGGGTATGGGGAATGGTGCCTCTGGCCTCAAATCCTCCTTCAGTTCTCTTCTGTGACCTTGAACTTAAACCAAGACCACCAGGTTCCTGTAAGTGCCCACAGTCAGTGGCATCCCACTCCACTGCTTCTGTCCTCTACTGTTTCCTTCTTGCCCTGACAGAGTCTCTGCAGCACAACTGAGCCTGATGTTCTTTGTCAGCAGAGGTTCCCTCAATCATCTCCAGTTCAAATGCCCAACTCCCCTCAGTGTCCCAGGAATAAGAGTTCCTGTGGCTGGGGCCAGGGCAGCCTCTCAATCCTGCTAATCCCAGGGCTTGCTGGTTTATTGCTTAAGCAGTCCTTAGCTTGGAGGTGCTTACATGTCACAGGAACCAAACCTTTTCCTGGGGTTTTTCTTCAGATCTTCTCTGATGGTCCCAGGAAGATCCCTCTTCTGCTTCTTTTCTTATTTAATTTTACCACTCTGTGTTTGCCCTGAGGTGTTGTTTTATTTCTTTTGTGGAGAAAAATCTTGAGAGCTTGGAATTCTCTGACCCACTCCACCATCTTCCTAGAATCCTCTTCCAATAATTTTTTGAAAGATGATGTCTAGGCTCTGTTTTTGATCTTGAGGTAGTCCAATAATTCTTAAATTATCTCTCCTGGATCTGCTTTCCAGGTCAATTGTTCCAATAGATTCTTTTACATTTTCTTTGCTTTTTTTTATTCTCTTGATTTTGTTTGACTGATTCTTGAGGTCTCAAAGAATCATTAGCTTCCACTTGCCCCCATTCTAATTTTTAAGGAATTATTATCTTCAGTTAGCTTTTGTACTTCCTTTTCTACTTGACCAATTCTGCTTTTTAAGGAGTTGTTTTCTTCAGTGGATTTTTTTTTCATTTGGCCAATTGTATTTTTTAAGGAATTGTTTTCTTCAGTCAATTTTTGCCCTTCCTTTTCCAAGGTGATGAATCTTCTCTTGCATATCTCTCACTTTTTCCCCAATGTTTCTTTTACCTCTCTTATTTGACTTTTAAAATCCTTTTTGACTTTTTGACTTGAGACCAATTATTCATATTCCCCTTTGAGGTTTCAGATGTAGGTGCATTGACAGTGTTGTCCTCTTCTGAGTTTGAGTTTTATTAATCTTCTCTTTCTCTTTTTTATTGATGAAAGAGTTTAAAGGCAAAAATGTTCCAAGTACTGCTTTGGCTGCATTCCACACAATTTGGTCAATTGTCTTGTTGTCATTATCTTTAATGAAATCATTGTTTCTATAATTTGTTCTTTGACTCTATCATTACTCTAAGAATTTAAAGGCTATGCCTTTTGATATGTATATGTTTAGTATTGACATTGACTATGTACATTTTAGAAAAAGGTGGTTCTACTCCCCCAGCCAGCACCACACAATATATATGTGGAACCATCAGTTACAGCAAATGGAGAAGTTTTGAATACTGTGGATAAGTTTACTGACATTGGCAGTATACTTTCCATGGGTGTACACATTGATAATGAGGTTGATGTACATGTTGCCAGAGGTAGTTCAATGTTTGGGAGGCTCTAAAGGAAAGTGTGGGAGAGAAGAGATATTAGACTGACTACCAAACTGAATGTCTACAGAGCTGTTTTGCTTAATTGTGCCAACTATGTTTTCCTTCGATACTATACTTTCTTATTTATCTTTTTTTGTAGTTGTTCTCTGCCCCATCTTTAACGGTATGCTTTACTTCTGACTAAATGCTTCTACCCTCTAATTCCTGCTTTTTCCCTTAACCCCATTTATTCCTATTTTCCTATCAGGTAAAATGTATTTTTGTACCTGACTGTGTATACATTTATTCTTTCCTCCTCTAACTATCTCAGATGAGAGTGAAGTTCAAGTGTGTTCCTCCTACCACCCCACCACTGCAACCTCTTTGCTGTATAAACTTCTTTTGTGTCCCTCATTCATATAATTTTCCCCATTCTTTGTCTCTCTTCCCTTTTCTCCCAATCCATTCTTCTCCCTTAACCATTCCGTTCTTCTTTTGAGATCATCGAAACACAATAGAATCACACTCAAGCCTTCTGTGTAATTAGACTCCATGATCCCTGGTGAAAATAAAGTTCTGAGGGCTACATATATCATTTCCTTATAGAAGAATATAAACAGTTTCACTGCATTTTAATCCCAAAATTACTCACTGTGCCTTCTTCATGGCTTTCCTGATCAGAATTCAGTCTACTGTCTTCTTTACATCATAATTGAGAAGAGGGAGGGAAAGGAGCTAGACTGTAATCCTACCTTTAACTCTACCATCTTGGAGCCACTTCAACCTATAACATTCTGTGGTTTGAAGAAGTTGGCAAACTGCACAGTCAGAGGACATGGTATGCTGCAATCTAGTGTTACTGGCTTCTTTGCTATACATTGCTCAAGACATTGCATCTCTGAGTATTTTCTCTTGCTTTCTCCCATGGTGGAATGCTCTGCTTCTTCCCCTCCACCTTCTGGCTTCTTTTGAGTCCTAGCTAAAATTCCACCTTCCCCAGGAAGCCTTTCTCAATCCTCCCTAATTCTCATGCCTTTCCCCTATTGATTATTTCCAATTTATCCCATATATGGCTCATCTATACGTAGTTGTTTGCATGTTGTCATCTCCATTACACTGAGGTCCTTGAGAGCATAGATTGTTTGGGGTCTTTTTTTGCATCCCTAGCACTTAACACCACATAGTAAATGTGAATTCACATATATAAATACTATTCCCTTCTTCCTCCTCCCCATTCTCCACTCCTCTGTCACATGGTAAAAAAGTTGGGGAGGCAGGTACCTCTGATTCCTGGGAAAGATATAGTATCTTGTTACAATAGCAAAGACTTAGGTCCTCACACATTTTTATTCCTAGGAGTTAGCAAAATAATGCCTTGCCACAGTGGGTGCCTAATAAATGTTAAGTGGTTGATTCTCTGATACCATATAATATTTTTTGTGGCAGAAAGGAGGTAATGATAAGTTTAAAAAAATATTAAAAATAGAAATGTCATACAGTGTAAGGAACTGTTCATTGTTTTGCCAATATGAGACAAAAAATACTAGGTTGGATTCAGAGGACCTCCACCAACATCAGATGCATGGAATGACATGCACTGATAGAATGTGCTAATCTTCTTGCCCTTGTTACAATCTCTGGTAACTCCTTGGAAAAAGAGAAATCCAAGAGAGCAGCATCAGCAAGAATCTCTTGTGAAGCTCTACCTCTGGATCTTACTAGCTTTGTGACTTGACTAGTGTTGTGACTTCTCTAGGCCTCAATTTATTCATCCATAAAATGAGATAGGAAAATCTTGGTGCTGCCTATTTCACAAGGCTGTTGGCATCAAACGAGACAATGTATATAAAATATATTCTGAATTAGAAAAGGCTATGTAAAGGTACCTTAAGGATGTTATTAAGCCAAGAATGGACCCCAAGGCTCTAGATAGAGTCTGAGTTGGCATGGACAAGATGAGAAATCCCCCAGTATTGTAGCACCATATATAAAGCAATGTACCTGGAGTTAGGCAAAATATGGGCTCAAATCTAACCTCCAACATTTAGTAATTGTGTCACTATGAGCAAGCTACCTCACATTTCCGTCTTTGGTTTGCTCATCTATAAAATGGGGGTAATAATACCTATAATACATAGGTTCCAGGATTGTGATGAGAATCGAGTGAGGTCATATATGAAAAATATTTTTCAATGGTTCAAGTACAATATAAAAGTCATAAGCTATTACCATGAGATGTGAGAGTAACCTAAAACCTCCTGGTTGCTGCACTCACCTGTGCAAAGGAATATGATCCCAATCTCCAATCCTGGATTCTAGCCATTTCCTGAATGAACTCTTCCACATCTTCCAACTGTAATTAATGCTTAACCCTACCTATTTAGGGAAGTGATAAGAGGTGGAGAGTGGAGAATGGTACTGATATTTCCAGCTAATATGAGGAACATACCCTGGCAAGAGACCAAACATATAGAGTTGACCTCAGATTTCTTTTGATGATTACTCAGAGAATAGTTTCCCAGACTTGCCACAGCCTTACCCCCAGAAAAGGGGAAAATATGGGGATTTTATGAACCTAGTAAATTCTAAGTTAATGTTAATGTTAAATGTTAATACCCTTACTCCCCTTGCTCCTGCCCACGGAAGAACGAGCAGGAACTCTATATGAGAAATACGAATAAGTTATGTAATCAGTTCCAAAGTGAAGGCATGGTGGCCCAGCTGATTGCTGGAAATGACAACTTGAGAGAAAATTAAACTTACAAGGCTAAGGATACTTCCTGAAAGACACTCAGGATCAGTAGAAATCAACAGCCCCTGGTCCAGTTCCACTAGCCCTGAAGTCCCATTCAACACAGTCCTCCACCAGGTCTCAACTTCTTATACAATGAGGGAGTGAGGGGAACTCCACCAACATTAGATGCATGGAATGGCATGTGCTGCTAGAATGTGCTGACCCTCTTCCCCTTGTTACAATCCCTGGTGTCTCCCAGGGAAGAAAGAAATCCAAGATAGCAACATTAGCAAGAATCTCTGCAGGAATGGATGGTCAGTTTTCTGTGATGATGCCTTCCCCATTTACCCACACAAATACACAATGACTCCATTTTAAACCAACATCTGGCATGTGTGTCAATTCCTCAAAACAATGAGAAGTTGAGGGCTTTTACATCTTGGTTCTGGGTAAGCAGATGGAAAATAAATCAACAAAATCTGCTATTTCTAATTAACAAGATATGAGCTTTTAGCTCAGAAAGGAATCAATAGTGTCTATTACACATCCATCATCCAAAACAGAAACTCCTTAATCATCTCACTACTAGCTAGGCAAGGTGCCAAAAGATCTCTCCCCACCCTGACTACATGGTTTGCTCCTCCTGAAAGGAATTTGTAACATCTCTAAAGAAAGTGGTAAGAAAGGAACTGGGGGATGTTATATATCTCTAAGTTAACTAAGAAGGGGTTGGAGCAGGAACTAAAGTAGATTGGCAGCTAAAGAATAAAATCTTTTTAGAAAAGCAAAGCATAAGACATGCATTGACATGTCCACTACACAGAGGGTAAATAGAGTCATTACAAGACATGTGTTTTTCACAGACCAATAATAAAACCAGCACTCTTTACAAGGACAGCTTTAGAAGCTGAACTGATCAACTAAAATAAAGTAAATGACTAAAATAAAGTAAAGTAAAACCACATGATTATCTCAATAGATGCAGAAAAGGCTTTTGACAAAATACAACACCCATTCCTATTAAAAACACTGGAGAACATAGGAATAAAGGGAACTTTCCATAAAATAATAAGCAGTATCTACCTAAAACCTTCAGCAAGCATTATGTGCAATGGGGATAAGCTAGATGCATTTCCAATAAGGTCAGGGGTGAAATAAGGATGCCCATTATCACCACTATTATTCAATATGGTACAAGAAATGTTAGCAGTAGCAATTAGGCAAGATAAAGAAATTGAAGGAATAAAAATAGCCAAAGAAGAAACTAAGTTATGACTCTTTGCAGATGATATGATGATATACTTAAAGAATCCCAGAGATTCAAGTAAAAAACTACTTGAAATAATAAACAACTTTGGCAAAGTTACAGATTACAAAATAAACCCACACAAATCTTCTGCATTCCTAAATATTAGCAACAAAGTCCAACAGCAAGAGATAGAAAGAGAAATCCCATTTAAAGCTAGAGTAGACACTATAAAATACTTAGGAGTTTACCTGCCAAAACAAACCCAGGGATTATATGAACACAATTACAAGACACTTTTTGCACAAATAAAGTCAAATCTAAATAAGTGGAAAAACATCAGTTGTTCATGGGTAGGCCGAGCTAATATAATAAAAATGACAATTCTACCTAAATTAATTTACTTATTTAGTGCCCTACCAATTAAACTATCAGATAATTATTTTCTAGAGCTGGATAAAATAATATCAAAATTCATTTGGAAGAAAAAAGGTCCAGAATATCAAAGGGACTAATGAAAAGAAATGCCTGGGAAGGTGGCCTAGCGCTACCAGACCTCAAATTATATTATAAAGCAGCAATTATCAAAACCACTTGGTATTGGCTAAGAAACAGAGGGGTACACAAATGGAATGGACTTGGCACTCAAGACACAGTAGGCAAGGAATATAGCAACCTCCTGTTTGATAAACCCAAAGATCCCAGCTTCTGGGATAAAAACTCACTGTTTGACAAAAATTGCTGGGAAAACTGGTTAACTGTGTGGCGGAAATTAGGCATAGACCCATGCCTGACACCATACACAAGAATAAAGTCCAAATGGGTACATGATTTAGGTATAAAGATTGACACCATGAATAAACTGGAGAAGCAAGGAATAGTGTATTTATCAGATTTATGGAGAGGGGAAGAATTTTTTTCTAAAGAAACAATAGAAAGCATTATGAAATGCAAGATGGATAATTTTGATTACTTTAAACTGAAAAGTTTTTGCACAACCAAACCCAATGCAACCAAAATTCGGAGGGATATAGTAAATTGGGAAAAAAATTTTTACAGCTAAGCTCGGGGATAAAGGCCTCATTTCTAGAATATATAGAGAACTGACTCAAATGTACAACCATACAAGCCATTCCCCAATTGATAAATGGTCAAAGGATATGAATAGGCAATTTTCAGGGAAAGAAATTAAAGATATCAATAATCATATGAAAAAGTGCTCTAAATTACTACTGATTAGAGAGATGCAAATCAAAACAACTCTGAGGTACCACATCACACCTGTAAGATTGGCAAACATGACAGAACAAGAAAATGATAAATGCTGGAGAGAATGTGGGAGAGTTGGAACACTAATTCATTGGTGGTGGAGCTGTGAGATCATCCAACCATTCTGGAGAACGGTTTGGAACTATGCCCAAAGGGCTACAAAAATGTGCATACCCTTTGACCCAGTAATATCACTACTAGGACGGTATCCCCAAGAGATCATAAAAATGGAAAAGGATCCCACATGTGCAAAAATATTTATAGCAGCACTCTTTGTGGTTGCCAAGAACTGGAAATCAAGGGAATGCCCATAAATTGGGGAATGGCTGAATAAATTATGGTATATGAATGTAAGGGAGTACTATTGCACCATAAGAAATGATGAACAAGAAGACTTCAGGGAGGCCTGGAAGGACTTACATGATCTGATGCTGAGCGAAAGGAGCAGAACCAGGAGAACCTTGTGCACAGCAAGGACCACAGTGTGCGAGAGTTTTTTCTGGTAGACTTGGAACTTCCTAATAACACAAGAACTTACTAAAAAAAAAAGAAAGAAAGAAAAAGAAAGAAATCCCAATGGTAGTATTCTAACACAAAATGTCTTCCACACTCAGAGAAAGAAATATGGAAGTCATTCGCATAATGTAGCAGATCATGTTTGTATGTGTGTGGGTTTTAGTGTATTATGTTTTGATTTGTTATATGATTTCTCCCATTTATTTTAGTTCGACGACATAACATGACTATTGTGAAAATGTACTCAATAGGAAAGTATATGTAGAACCTATACAGAATTGTATTCTGTCGTGGAGAGGGAGGGGGGTAGTGCAACAAAGGTGGGGGTTGCGGGGGGGATAAAATCTTAATTTTAAGGAAGTGATTGTAGAACACCAAAAAAATAAAAATTAATAATAATAATAATAATAATAATAAATTAAATAAATAAATAAAATGAAATAAAGTAAAGTAAAAGTAAAATCTATGAAGAGAGGAAAATATGGCCAGTATAACAATAATGGATTGGGAGAATGTTGAGTTCAAGAAGAAGACAAGGGAGACATTTAGGAGAAATGAAGCAAGAGAAAAGAGAAGGGAAGGCAGGAGATTATTAAGAAAGAGGAATTACAGGGTTTGACTTAGTTTTCCCTGCCTTGAGGTAGGGGATAAAGCTAAAGGGGAGAAAGAAATCACTCCACCTTCCTTTGGAATGTGGGTATTTCCAATAATATTCAGCCACACCTTTTCTTTTCCCACTGGGAAGTTCGTGTTCCCAGTTTATGGTCTTATTAAATTTTTTCCAGTGTCTAGGTCACCACCCTAGATTTCCCTCTACAGAGAGATGACACTGGGTATATATGTGGATGAGGCAATGAATACCAATAGCCCTGTCTCATCTAAGATGGTAAATTTTTTTTTAGTCTGGACAAAGAAGGAAAACACCAGCTTCAATTTAGATTTGCCTTTTGGGAAGTTTATCAAAATATTACTGATAAATCAAAGCCAGTTCCCTGGCAGAAGAAAGCCTGGTGCTGTGAGGGACTGGGGCTTAAACTCTGGTTCTTTCTATAGACCAGTTCCTAAACACTATTCCTAGGACAGCTGTCCTTCTTCACAAATAAGTGACTATACAGATAAGCAGGAATTAGAGCAATTTGTTTTATCTAGGCAGCACAAAACTGCTTTTAAAGAAATTAGAAAAGGTGCTTACTTTGGCAGCACATATACTAAAATTGGAACAATACAGAGAAGATTAGCACAGCCCCTGCGCAAGGATGACATGCAAATTTGTGAATCGTTCCATATTTTTAGCTGGGCAGATCTAGGCGGGGGTGGAGAGGAATCTCAGAAGTCAAGTAATTGGCTGGGAAAATGCCCAGAAAAGGGAAGAAAAATAAGACCATAGAAGGCTACTTTCTTGGTGAACAGATGTTTCCTCCTTTCATTTCTGATGAGGAAGAACAATGCTTACCATCAGGGAAAGACATAGAAGTCAAGGCCTCTGTACCCCAATCACCCAAAATAGATATCCAATGGGCTCAGGTCATAGAAGAGCTCAGAAAGGATTTTGAAAATCAAGTTAGACAGGTGGAGGAAAAACTTGGAAGAGAAATGAGAGAGATGCAAGAAAAGCATGAAAAACGGGTCAATACCTTGTTAAAGGAGACCCAAAAAAATGCTGAAGAAAATAACACCTTGAAAAATAGGCTCACTCAATTGGCAAAAGGGGTTCAAAAAGCCAATGAGGAGAAGAATGCTTTCAAAAGCAGAATTAGTCAAATGGAAAAAGGGGTTCAAAAGCTCACTGAAGAAAATAATTCTCTCAAAATTAGAATGGAAAAGATGGAGGCTAATGACTTTCTGAGAAACCAAGAAATCACAAAACAAAACCAAAAGAATGAAAAAATGGAAGAGAATGTGAAATATCTCATTGGAAAAACAACTGACCTGGGAAATAAATCCAGAAGAGACAGTTCAAAAATTCTGGGACTACCTGAAAGCCATGATCAAAAAAAGAGCCTAGATATCATCTTTCATGAAATTATCAAGGAAAACTGCCCTGAGATTCTAGAACCAGAGGGCAAAACAAGTATTGAAGGAATCCATCGATCACCGCCTGAAAGAGATCCAAAAAGAGAAACATTATGGCCAAATTCCAGAATTCCCAGGTCAAGGAGAAAATATTGCAAGCAGCTAGAAAGAAACAATTCCAGTATTGTGGAAACAAAATCAGGATAACACAAGATCTAGCAGCTCCTACACTAAGGGATGGGCATGGAATAGGATATTCCAAAAGTCAAAGAAACTAGGATTCAAACCAAGAATCACCTACCCAGCAAAACTGAGTATAATACTTCAGGGGAAAATATGGTCTTTCAATGAAACAGAGGACTTTCAAGCATTCTTGATGAAAAGACCAGAGCTGAAAAGAAAATTTGACTTTCAAACACAACAATGAGAAGAAGTATGAAAAAGCAAACAGCAAAAAGGAGTCATAAGGGACTTAACCAAAGGTGAACTGTTTACATTCCTACATGGAAAGACAATATTTTTAACTCTTAAAACTTTTCAGTATCTGGGTAGTTGGTGGGACTACACACACACATACACACCCACACACACGCACACACACACACACATACACACATGCACGCACACACAGAGACAGAGAGCACAGAGTGAATTGAATAGGATGGGATCATATCTTTAAAAAAAATTTAGGTAAATGGTGAGAGAGAAATGTAGTGGGAGGAAAGAGGGTGAAATGGAATGGGGTAAATTATCTCTCATTCAAGAGGCAAGCAGGAGACTTTTTAGTGGAGGGAAAAAGAGGAGAGCTGAGAAAAAAAAACATGAAGTTTACTCTCATCACATTTGACTAAAGGAAGGAGTAAAATGCACACTCATTTTGGTATAAAAACCTATCTTACAGTACAGGAAAGTGGGGGAGAAGGAGATAAGCAGGGAGGGAGGAATGATGGAAGGGAGGGCAATGGGAGAAGGGAGCAATTTGAAGTCAACACTTGGGGAGGGACAGGATCAAAAGACAGAATAGAAACAATGGGGGACAGGATAGGATGGAGGGAAAAAGAGTTAGTCTTACACAACATGACTATTATCGAAGTCATTTGCAAAACTACACAGATATGGCCTATATTGAATTGCCTGCCTTCCCAAAGAGAATGGGTGGGGAGGGAGGGATGGGGAGAATTTGGAACTCAAAGTTTTAGGAACAACTGTTGAGTATTGTTCTTGTTACTAGGAAATAAGAACTACAGTTAATGGGGAATAGAAAGTCATCTGGCCCTACAGGACAAAAGAGAAGATGGGGACAAGAGAAGGGAGGGATGATAGAAGAGAGGGCAGATTGGTGATAGGGAAAATTAGAACGCTTGGTGTATTGGTGTGGGGGGAGGGGATAAATGGAGAGAAAATTTGGAACCCAAAATTTTGTGAAAATGAATGTAAAAAGTTAAATAAATAAATTTATATTAAAAAAAAAAGAATTCTCCAAATCATTAGTAATAAGAAAAAGCAAATCAGAAGAGCCCTGAGGTTTCACACTCTGGAAATTGGCAAAACTGACCCAAAAATGGTAATAGACAATGTTGGAGAGGCTAGAAAACTATAGCTAAACTAACACATTATTGGTGGAGCTGCGAAATGATATTAACATTTTGTAAACCAATCAGGAATAATACAAAGTGACTGAAATGTCCATACCCTTTGAACCCAAAACTCCACTACTGGGCTTACGCTCCAAGGAAACCATGAATAAGAAGAAAGTCCCCATTTACTCCAAGATATTCATAGCAGCACTTTTTATGACAGCAAAGAAATGGAAATAGCCATCAGTTGGGTAATGTCTTAACAAATTGTGGTACATGAATGTAAGGGAATGTTGTTATGCTCTAAGAAATAGTACAATTCACCAGTTAGGGAATGGCTGAAGAAGTGGTATTTGATTGCAATGGAATTCCTATTGTGCTATAAGAAATGATGAGCAAAATGCTCTCTGAAAAACCTAGACTTACATGAATGGATGCAGAGGGAAGTGAGGAGAACTAGGAGAACATACTACACAGTAACAGTAATATTGCACAAGAATAAACTCTGAATGATTTAGTGATTCTCAGCAATACAGTGTTCCAAGACATTTCCAGAGTATTCAAGACGAAAAAGCTATCCACACTGATGGAGTATGAACAAAGCATGGGTCAAAGATGGGTCAAAGCATACTACTGTTCACTTTATTTGTGTGTGTATATGCACACGCATGTATATTTTGATCTGTGTCTTTTTCACAATATGACTAACATGGAAATGTTTTGCATGATTGCACATGTATAACCAGAAGGGTGTTCTGTATATACAGTTCTCAGACATCTCTTCCCTCCCCTCCCCTCCCCTCCCCTCCCCCCCTCCCTCCCCCCTCCCTCTCTCTCTCTCTCTCTCTCTCTCTCTCTCTCTCTCTCTCTCTCTCTCTCTCTCTCCTTCTCTCTTCCTTTTCCTCTCTCCTTTCAAGACTTACCTATTTCTAACTGGATGTTCCAAAACCATATCAACATGTTGAAAACAAAACTCTACCTCTACCATCTGAACTTCCCAATTTCCCCTGAGCATGTGAATATCTCTCTAGTCCCCAGGCTCTCAGCCCTAGCATTACCTTGGGTTCCTCACTCTCCCTAATGCCACACATCCAAAGATACCAAATCATTCTATTTCTGCAACAATTTTTTTCCTGTATCCTCTCCATCCTCATAGCTACCACCCTAATGGAGACCTTCATCATCTCTCTCCTAGACAAATTATAGTAGCTTCTTAATTGGTTACCCTGTCTCATCTCTCCCATCTAATCTATCCTCCATGAATGCCCGAAGTGATGTTCCTAAAGCACGAATCTAACCATTTTATTTCCCAACTCAATAAATTCTGGTGATTCCCAATTAATTCAAATGTGTAGGATCTTTATCTTATCCTTTTTCTAACCTCTATTTATTGTCTTATCCTTCTGCCTCTTTCTCTGTTACTCTCTCTGCCCCCATCAAACCATAAACAGAACATCTCATAGAGAGCTCTGTACAGGGTGGACACTTGGTTGGGATGCTGAATGAGTGACTGGGTCTTTGCTATGAGTAAATAGTCTAGCAAATGTTTACAGAGCTATCGATGGCCACAGTTCAAACTCTGAGGCAACAGGAAGAGTCCTAAATTGGAGGCATGTCCCCCAATAATCCTCAGGACACAAAGTCCCTGAATCTAACTCAACTGAGTGTCAGCATTCAGCTTGTCATTTATAATGCCATCAAAAGAGGCTGCCTTCCCCCACTGGTGGAATGGCTCCTGGGAGACCTGAAGGATTGCCTTGTGGACTCGCAGAGCAGACTCTGGCCCCACTCCTTTCTCCTGCAATATGGACTTTTGGTGTCAGGCAGACTTCTGGGAATTCCTACCCCTAGGGGTGGGAACTCTCAGCCACTTCAGAATCTTCCTGGATCTATATATATGGAACTTTTCTGCCCTGAGGACCAGTTAGGCTGAAGAGCCCTGCAGCGGACTGACTGAACCAAGAAACAGCTGAAGGCATTTGGAGCCCCAAAGACTAGAAGACATTTGTCAAAATCAAAGAGTATGTCTCTGTGTTTGTGTGATTCTATGTTTTAGGTATGTTTAGAGCATGGAGGGGTTCTTGACTTAGTGTCTGTGAACTTGTAGTTTTGGAATAGTTTGATAACTATCTTTCAATATGTTTCAGTGGTTTCCTTTATAATACTACGTATTTTATTTTATGTTTCTAAAAACATGATTCTGAAAGTGGGTCCAGACTACCAAAGGGGTCCAGAACATAAAAAAGACTAAGAATCGCTTGTTTAGAGGATCTCAGTACATTTCTCTGTACCAGTAATATTCTGTATGTACTGATTTGTCTCTGTATTTCTGTGGTCCTAAGTATTTTGATGAGTGTGTGAATTGAGGTGGTCTGAGTGTTTGTTTCTGTACCTGAATTACAATGAGAGTATTTCTAGAGGATGTGAGTTGTGCATTTGTGTAACCAATACAGTTCTGGGGCTGAGGGGAGAGGTGAGGTGCCTGGGTAATGTGTTTCTGTGCCAATAGAAATTCCATACAGGGATTTCTTGATCAGGTAGAAGTTTCAGGAGATGGTTTTTATGGTCCTTCTAATTAGAGTAAGGACTTCTTCTCCTCCCACATGGCAGCTCAAAGGGTGAAGTAGGAATCTGGGGACCTCACCTGAGGAGATAAACGTCAGCTTCATACTTTCTCCAACAGAGACTTCAAAATGAAGACTGTCTTTCTGCTAGCTGCTCTAATGGCCTATGGTAAGAAATGACCCTATGACTTCCCTCTTCCCAGGAATCAACCCAAGGACAGACAACTCTTGGGTTGTATAAAAAGCGCATCCCCCAGGAAATCCCAATTAATTCTTCACCATCTCTTCTTAGAGACTGGGAGGAAAATAGAGAGGATAAGATTCTCTGCTCAGATTAAGAGTGGGGAAGTACAGACTGAAGCAGTAGTGGATAGAGAAGCCAGAAGGGTGACCACATCTAAATGAGAACCACTGGTGTCTCTTGCAGGCTCATATGAGGTGCAAGGGAACTTGTGGCAATTCCAGGACATGATTGGGAAGCTCACAAGGAAGAATGCATTGAGTAGCTATGGTTTCTATGGTTGTTACTGTGGCTGGGGAGGCAAAGGAACCCCAAAGGATGCTACTGACAGGTAAGCTGCTGTTCCCCAGTCCTGCCAGGGTGACTACCTTAGCTTCCTTGGGAATCACTACAAGCAGCACCGACAGGAGGTGCAAATTAATGAGTAGGGCACAAGCCAGGGGGACCAAAGAAATGAATTTCTACAGCAAAATTATTGAAGACTATTCATCTCAAGCCCTCCTTGGAGTCTTTTTATAGATGTCCTTGAAATCCTCCAGAAGGGAAAATAGGGAAGACTAGAAGCAGATAAGTTTTCAGAATCAGAGAGCCTCCATTAAATAGAACAAGATTGGAACTGAAAAGGACCTTACAGACAATGTATTCAAATGCCTTCATTTACAGATGAGAAAACTATGATCCTAATAACCCAGGTGTCCTGACTACCAGACCAGGGCTCATTCCACCAAAACAGGCTGCCTCTTTGGGTGGCCTCTCTGAGTGTCCTGTTTGCTGACCTCCTGCTCCCCAGCAGGAGAGAAGGACAGCACTCAGTAGGGCTCCTTTCCTTAGGTGCTGTTTAGTCCATGACTGCTGCTACAGAAAACTGATAAAGAGAGGCTGCAAACCCAAATCACAGACCTACAATTTCAAATACAGAGGTGGATCCATCACCTGCGGTAAGATAACAAATTACAGTAAGGTGCCACTGAGCATTCCAGATGTGCAGAACCCTAAAATGGTATCTGGAAGGACACTGCTCTAAACTGCCTGAAAACAAAGGCTGTCCTCTCCCCTCAGACAGAGGCTTTCCCTGGGGAAGGAACTGTTTCTCCATCAAGGCAACCAATAAAGGAACACAGCTTGGTGGGGCAGGGTGAGGGGTGTCAAGAGAAGGGAAAATTACTAACCCTTGAGGCTCATTCATTTCTCTGAACTCATAGGGTCTGGTAACTACTGTCAGAAGCAAATCTGTGCCTGTGATCGAACAGCTGCCTACTGTATGAAGAGAAATCTGAGAAGTTACAGCATGAAGTATCGCAACTACCCCAATTTCCTATGTAAGGGACGCGAACCTAAATGCTGAGAGCATCTTTTTCTCTTTCTGAGCAAAAATTGACAAGAAGGAGCCTCAAATCTCCCATTCCAAAGCCATCACCCCCATCCACAGCTTTCCACATTTCCTTTTCTGAACTGTACTGCTTTGACATCAGGATTGAGATTAATTAATGCAATCGATCAACAAACGTTTATGACCTGCTTACTCTGGGCCAAGCTTTCCAATGTAATTACCAACCTCAGTTCCAGAGGGCTGATGATGAAACCCATCTCCCTTCTCTCTGGAGAGAGGTGAAAAAGGAGACTGTGGATGCCACACCTGTAGTCTGATGCTGTTGGGACCTGTCGTTTCTTTACTGTTCCTCTTTGTTATGAGGAGGGGGTGGTTATTAGGAAGTTACAATGATATAAAAAAACTATAAATAAAATGTTGGATTTAGGGTTTTGTTTTCTTTTTTTAATCAGTCCCATGTTGTTGGCATGAAGGAAATTTGCTCTGTATAGATCAAATAGTATGGAGAAGAGAGGGAGGAAAGGAATGCCAGGGAAAGAAACATGGTTCTGCCCTAGGCTACCTGCAGACCCAGCTGCTCCAACTGGTCACTATTGCTCTGAAAGGCTCAGAGTGTGACAGCATTTAGGAGTTGAACATAGCTTCTGATAGTATAAGCCTGCCTAGAAAAGAAGCTTCTCTCTCAGAACTACTTCTCCTTTCTCACAGGAGATACTCAATGAGATTCACAAATCACTGAATCTAATAACCCAATTGCTGACTAGGGGGTTGAGGGGAAGCAGGCCAGAGACCCTTCCCCAAACCCCTGCCCCTGCTTCCAGCTGGGCTGACTCACCTTCCCCGGGAGCTGTCTCCTAGATCCCTACTGTCATGAGCACCAAGGGACCCACATGTCTCTAATCTACCCACTACAAGGATGAACACCACGGTAGTATCAGCTAGAATCACACATGTTTTAGAAGGCTAAGCTTTTCAGCCAAACATTTGTGTAGTACATTCCAAATACAGTGATATCACTGCTGAGCAAAACAACACCATCAATCCTACCTAGAACTTAGAGTTGGGAAAACTGCCAGAGGCCTGGGGAGGTCAAATGATCAGCAGGTGTCACAGGCAAGTTTTGAATCTAGGTCTTCCTGGACTCCAGTTCCAGAGCTCTATCCACTAGAGCAGAGTGTTACAAAATCCAAAATGAGCAGTTGGGGACTGTCCATACCCAAGTCTATTTCAATTCCTTCTTTTCCTTTGCATACTTGGTTCAGTTCAGTAAACATTTATTAAATGCCTGCTCTGTGCCAATCACTGTGCTGAGCCCTGTGGATACAAAAGAAAAAGACTCCTTGCCCTGGAGGAGCTTACAGGTCAATGATGAAAGACAACACACAGATCACAGATTAGGCCACCATCCACACAAAGCTGGAAAAGGCCTCACACACAAGCCATCTAGTCTGATCTCTCAAGGAGACAGTGAGGTGCAATACAGTGAAAAGAACACCGGCCCTGGAGGTTAAGGACCTGGGGTCCAGGCTCATCTCTGCCCCTGAACTCACTCTCTGTGTGGGTGAAGATGAATCAGTGGTCCTCCCTGGACTACAGACTTCTCATTGTAACATGAGAGTATTGGGAATGACAACCTGCAAATTCCCTCCAGCTCTAATTCTGTGATTTCATTTTACATGTGAAGAAACTGAGGGCTAAGAAGGGACAATGGCTTGAGTAAGGTTAGACAGGCAGTAGCTATGTGGGCAGTGGAGAGAGCACTGGACTTGGAGTCAGGAAGACCTGAGTTCAAATCTGACCTCACACACTTACTAGGTGTGTGACCCTAAGCAATTCACTTAATCTCTGTTTAACCCAGTTTCCACATCTGAAAAATAGGATAATGATAGCATTATCCCTCCCAGAGTTGTTGTAAGGATCAAATGAGTAGGAGAAGAGTGAGGACAATGAAGAGGAGCAGCAGTGCTGTTGGTGGTAATGGCTGTGAGGGGATGGGGATAGATTGTGAATGCCTAGGATAAACATCTCTTGAAAACCGGGAGGTTTTCAAGAGAAGAGAAACATGATCCAAACAAGGAAAGAGGAAGATAACTCTAGCACCAGGTAAAGGAGGAATTAGAAGAGGTAGGAATGTGGTGGGGGGACAGTGGACACTTGGTGTAATGGACCTCTGGTACAAAAGACTGAGAAACCATGAAATGGAATGTGCTGCTCTTATAGTCCAGAAAACTTGGGTTCAAATTCTACCCCTGGCATTAACTAGCTTTGTGATCAGGAGCAAGTTCCCGAATCTTGCTGAGTCTTCCAGCCCCCACTATTATGAATCTAGGTGGGGAAGCTAGAGAGTGACTGGCTATTCCTCCTTTCAGAGTTGTAGGTGTAATTCTGAGGTGTTGTGGAAGCTGTTTCTTCCACAAGCCTTTACCAGTGGGATTTCCAAGTATCAACTGATATCAATTAGCCAGCCAGGTTTTATTAGTTTTTAGAAATAGGTATTTACTAAAATGGTGTATGGGGACTTCAAGAGCACCAGCACCCCTGGTGTGAGGGCTGCTCATCCACCTTTGGTGTCCACCTTTCACCCAACTCTCACCTGTAGCTCCAAGAAGCTATACCCCATGCAGTGGCCACAGCCCAATGAAACCATCTACACAGATGGGCTCACAGGTTGAGGGTAACTGACAGGTCTCAAATCCCTCATGAGTAAGGGGGATGTCTACACCAACCGTGTGAAGACATCTCATCTCAAAATGGGAGGATGAAAACGATTTGTTCCACAGCCATGAAGGAAGCTGAAGCAGGTATGGTGGAGTATTTACAGCTTGATATAACATCAAAGAAACAGGGCTATCACTAGTCATCTTGGTTTTTTCCTGCCACCAAACTTTAATGACTAGAAGAGAGTGTGAGATGGACTATTTTGTGCAGCTTTGCCCTGCTTAAATCCAACTCACAAGCAAGTCAAGACATCACCCCATGATAACATTGGCCCTCTTCAAAAATTAAGGATGAGCCACAATCACCTTTTGTGACATGTAATATTTTTGGTTTAAAAATTCCATTTCTCTTGTTAATGAAGCCTCACAGACATGATGTGATGGACAACAAGGGTAGATATTGGACATAGATTGGAGGAAACAGTAGGTTCTCTTGTTAAATACTTTCTGAACACCAAACTAAGGCCAATGAAGGCTATTCCTTGTGAAAAACTTTTTTTAAGTGTGCTCTCTCTGTTCACGACATTGAGACTATCCAAGAAAATTCAGGACATCATCCACTCTAATCTCCTTCTGATTCCTCAATGGGGTGGCAGAGATGATTCTGTGTGTTTGATGTCCATGCCAATGGAAGACAAAGTTTGGCAGGCCCTACCAGTTGGCAATGGCTTCAAACAGAGACCAGTGATGGCATGTATGTGTTTTATATAAAAATTAGGCTAATTAAGGAGAGAGGTCCATGTCTTCTCCATCTTCAAAAAACTCTCACTTCATCCATCTATCCCCAGTAACCATTATCTCATATCTCTCTTTCCTTTTGTAGTTAAAGTCTTTGAAAAGGCCACAATAAATGCCTCCACTTCCTTTTCTCTCACTCTTTTCTGGACTCTCCACAATCCAGCTTCTGATCTTATGATTTAATCAAAACCATTCTCTTCAAAATTACCAACGATATTTCAGTTGCCAAATCCAATGGCCTTGTCTCATTCCTCATCCTTCTTGACTGTCTTTGAAACTGTTAATGGTGCTCTTCTCCCTAACGGTTATTGTCCTTCATTCTCAAAGAGGACCAGAATGATATCATTATGTTAGTCAAATAACAGTGCATCTAACTGCCCAGACCAATACAAGCTCAGAATGCTCTACCACAGGTCAAGTACAAATAGTCTATGGAAATATGTGGGGTGGATTCTCTAAATTTATTCATCTCAAATTTCTTTTGAGCTACTTTAATTCTGCTTTGCTCATGGAGCACCACACCTTGTCTGATGACGGCATGCCAGGCTGAGATCCTGTGCTAGTGTCTACCATGCCATATAATCAATTCCAAAAGTCTTAAGAGAGACCTTGAGAATGTCCTTATATTGTTACTTCTGACCACCATGTGAGCAACTTTCCTGTGTGAATTCTCCACACAATAGTCTTTTTGGCTAGCATACATTTGGCATTCAAACAACATGGTCACAACCATTCTGGAGAATGGTTTGGAACTATGCCCAAAGGGCTACAAAAATGTGCATACCCTTTGACCCAGTAATATCACTACTAGGACTGTATCCCCAAGAGATCATAAAAATGCGAAAGGGTCCCACATGTACAAAAATATTTATAGCAGCACTCTTTGTGGTTGCCAAGAACTGGAAATCAAGGGGATGCCCATCAATTGGGGAATGGCTGAATAAATTATGGTATATGAATGTAAGGGAGTACTATTGCACCATAAGAAATGATGAACAAGAAGACTTCAGGGAGGCCTGGAAGGACTTATATGATCTGATGCTGAGTGAAAGGAGCAGAACCAGGAGAACCTTGTGCACAGCAATGACCACAGTGTGCGAGAGTTTTATCTGGTAGACTTGGAACTTCGTAATAACACAAGAACTTACTAAAAAAAAAAATCTCAGTGGTGGTTTTCTAAGGCAAAATGTCTTCCACACTCAGAGAAAGAAATATGGAAGTCATTCACAGAATGTAGCAGATAATGTTCGTATGTGTGTGGGTTTTAGTGTATTATGTTTTGATTTGTTATATGATTTCTTCCATTTATCTTGGTTTGACTACATATCATGACTATAGTGAAAATATACTCAATAGGAAAGTATATGCAGAACCTATACAGAATTGTATGCTGTCATGGGGAGGGAAGGTGGTAGTGGGGGAAAGGTGGGAGGGAATAAAATATTAATTTTAAGGAAGTGAAAATAAAATTAAATAATATAAATAATAATAAATAAATAATAAAATAAAATAAAATAAAAAATAATAATAATTTTAAAAAAACAACATGGTCAGTCCATCATAGTTGAACTCTCTGCAGTAGAATTTGAGTGTTTGGCAGTTGAGTTCAAGACAGGGCCTTGGTGTCTGGCCTCTTATCCTTCCAGGTGATCTTCAGATTCTTTCCAAAACAATTCAAATTGAATCGGCTCAGTTCTTGGCATGGTTCTGGTATACTATTCAGGTTTGACAGTCAATACAACAATGAAATCAGCACAACAGCTCTATAGACCTTAAGCTTGATACTCAAATCTAAAACCTCTTCTCCCCCACACTTCCCTTCAGAGTCTCCCAAACACTGAGCTACTCTGGCAATGCACGTCTATCACATTATCAATGTGTACTTCCCTAGAAAGTATACTGCCAAGGTAAGTGATCTTATCCAAAGCATTCAAAACTTCTCCATTTGCTGTAACTAATGGTTCTGCATATGGATGGTGTGGTGGTGACTAATAGAGCACCTGTGCTTTCTTGGTGTTAATAGCTCAAAATTAGAGGGGGTGAGTCAAGATGGTGGAGTAGAAAGATGCACATACACTAACTCTTCCCCCACAACCCACAAAATACCTATAAAGAAAGACTCTCCCCAAATTCTAGAGCAGCAGAAGCCACAGAACAATGGAGTGGAGGAGATTTCTAGCCCAGGGTGACCTGAAAGACCAACAGGAAAGGTCTGTCACACTGGACGTGGAGCAGAGCCCAGTCCAGCCTTGGCCATGTGACACTGTGAGAAACAGGACCAACCAGGCTTCAGGGAAAGAATCTCCAGTGGCAGCACAGATCTCTCAACCCACAGGCACCAAAGGTCAGTGAGAGGGTTTTTTCAGCTGGCCAAGAAGGGAGCAGGTTGTCCCCATAGCTCAGGCCTCTTAGGTAACACCAGCAGGGGCAGCAGCAGGCAAGGCTCCCAAGGCAGGCTGCAACCCACATCTATTGTTGAAGGACTCATCATAAAGCCCCTGCGGGAACTGAGCCCTGTGTGGCAGCCCTGCCCCCACTTGAGCAGCTGATCTTAATCTCACATTGAATGGCGGCCCTGTCCCCTGGGGGAATGGAGCAGCTCATCTGAATCTCAGCCCCCAGTGCTGGCTTGGTGGAACTGGAGGGAGGTGGTTGTGGAGAAGAAACTCTACTACTCAGATTCAGGACACAAAAGTTTCTAGTTTTTCCCAGACCAATGTACAGGCTTGATTGCTCCAATTTGGAGAAACTTAGATCTTACAGATCCCTAGAGTATACCCTACTCTTGACAAAGGACCCAAAAGTCAAGTAATTGGTTGGAAAAATGGCCAAAAAAGGGAAAAAAATAAGACTATAGAAGGTTACTTTCTTGGCGAACCGATATCCCCCACACACACTGCTTATCTCCTTCTCCCCCACTTTCCTGTATTGTAAGTAGGTTTTCATGCCAAAATGAATGTATATTTTATTCCTTCCTTGAGCCAAATGTGATGAGAATAACCTTCACTTTTTCCCTCTCACTTTTCCCCTCCATTGGAAAAGCTTTTTCTTGCCTCTTCTATGAGAGATAATTTGCCCCATTCCATTTCTCCCTTTCTCTTCCCAATATATTCCTCTCTCACCCCTTAATTTTATTTTTTAAGATATGATTCCTATTCAACTCACCCTTTTCTCTCTCTCTCTCTCTCTCTCTCTCTCTCTCTCTCTCTCTCTCTCTCTCTCTCTCTCTCTCTCTCTCTCTCTCTCTCTCTCTCTCTCTCTCTCTCTCTGTATAATTCCTCCAACTACCCAGATACTGAAAAGTTTCAAGAGTTACAAATATTGTCTTTCCATGTAGGAATGTAAACAGTTCAACTTTTGTAATTCTTTTTCATGTTTCTTCTCATTCTTGTGTTTGAAAGTCAGATTTTCTTTTCAGCTCTGGTCTTTTCATCTAGAATGCTTGAAAGTCTTCTGTTTCATTGAAAGACCATATTTTCCCTTGAAGTATTATACTCAGTTTTGCTGGGTAGGTGATTCTTGGTTTCAGTCCTAGTTCCTTTGCCTTCTGGAATATCCTATTCCATGCCCTTCGATCCCTTAATGTAGAAGCTGCTAGATCTTGAGTTATCCTGATTGTATTTCCACAGTACTGGAATTGTTTCTTTCTAGCTGCTTGCAAGATTTTCTCCTTGACCTGGGAATTTGACAGGAAAGTGGGGGAGAAGGAGATAAGCAGTGTGGCGGGGATGGTGGAAGGGAGGGCAATAGGAGGAGGAAGAAATTAGAAGTCAACACTCTTGGGGAGGAACAGGATCACAAGAGGGAATAGAATAAATGGGGGGGCAGGATATGATAGAGGGAAATATAGTCAGTCTTACACATATACAGCCTATATTGAATTTCTTGTCTTCTCAATGGGGTAGGTGGGGAGGGAGGAAGGAACAGAAGCTGGAACTCAAAGTTTTAGGGACAACTGTTGAGTACTGTTCTTGCATACAAGTGAAAAATAAGAAATACAGGTAATGGGGTATAGAAATTTATTTTGCCCTACAGGACAAAAGAGAAGATGTGGATAAGGGAAGGGAGGGATGTTACAAGGGAGGACAGATTGGTGGTAGGGGTAATTAGAATGTTTGGCGTTTTGGCGTGGGGGAGGGAGAGATGGGGAGAAAATTTGGAACTCAAAATTTTGTGGAACTGAATGTTGAAAACAAAGTAAATAAATAAAATTTAAAAAAATAAAATAAAATTTTTT
Organism: Bettongia penicillata ogilbyi; assembly: GCA_023548195.1. Lineage (NCBI taxonomy): Eukaryota > Metazoa > Chordata > Mammalia > Diprotodontia > Potoroidae > Bettongia > Bettongia penicillata. The sequence goes on along the minus strand of JAJHZJ010000029.1, from coordinate 3,301,782 downwards.
AAAATGGTTCAAAATTAGCACATGCAGCAGAAAATTGATCCATACTTTGTTGCAACTCAATTTCAGAGGCTACATTGAGGGCACAATTATCTGAAAATAGAAAATCATGCACCAAGACCCACTCCGCTTTGGCCTTGGGTTGTAGTCTTCTCAAGCTGAGGAATTTACCATCAGTATGGTAGCTGACCTTAATGGCATGTTCATTCTCATTAAAGGCATTTGACAACATGAGTAAAAACACCATGCTCAAGAGCATGGGAGCAAGCACACAGCCCTTCTTCACTCAATTGGTGACTGGGAAAGTGCAAGAGCATCATTTATTATATAGAACACAGGCAAGCTTGTATAATGTTAAGGGAATTTGAAGATACTTCCTGCCCCTTAATAGGCCCATGTGACCTGCTTTTAGCTTTGGCCCAGCCCACAGCTTGAGTCACATGGAGCCCATGCCAAAAGGGTGGAGTAGCAAGAGAGAGTGGGGCAGAGCTCAGACAGGGCAGTCAGTGTGGGTTATAGAGGGAGAAATTTTGCCTTGGGGAGCTTGTTTGTGGGGAGGCCTAATGGAGGGATGTCAGTGTTCCCTGGATTGGTTATGTGTATGAACTTTTTTGTCACCATGGTGGAACTGGTTTTCTGATATCTGAATAAATATTTTGGTTTTGCCTTTGAGGAAGAGTTATTTATATTTTGCAAATTTACCCTGGAAATACACCTGCATATTCATAGCAGCTGCTATAGGTATTACATTGGCATTACAAATGGTGATGTGGATGGGATCATGAAATATAAAACCTCTACTTGGAAACAGGAAGGTGCTAAGAAAGGAAATGGGCATCCCAGGATGGGAGAATTTACCATATTCCTCCTTGGAGACAGAATGGGTTAAAAGCACAGGACTTTGTGAAAATTAGGAACAAAGGCTACCAAAGGGAGAACCTAGAGATTTAGAAAAATGTTTGCAAGGAATACCAATAGAACTGGGGAAAGAAATGGCAGGGGTATATAGAAGAGGATGGGTATTATTAACAAGTTATCATATTATATGTAAAAGAAGAGTTAAATTTCTGGAGAAAAAGGTTCAGCTGAAAAGGGAGTTAGCTGATTTGCATGAGAAGCTTTCTATGCTATAGCACCTGAACTTTCCATTAAAAGAGCAAGCTAGAAAGTATCAGGTGGTAACAGAAAAGATGGTTGTGAGAGTGACTCAGAAAAAAAAAAAGAGAAAAGTTAACAAAAGGAAAGTTCATGCAACTTTTGCATGTGCGGGCCTGATTGAGGTCCAGACACTTGGGAGGAAGATATGTGGGAAGAAAATGAAACAAAATCAGATGAGGAGGCATGATTAATGCAATGAAGAAAGCAAGAAAACCAGAGGGACCACACAGTGGTTAAAAAAGTCAAAGATATTTTAAGTCGATTCACCTAAAAAATGGGAGAAACATTAGTATCTTAGATGGTGAGAATCACCGATGAAGGGGCTGAAGGAGTATGAATAGATAACATAGATTTTTTGAAATTCATCAGTATTAGTCAGAAGCCTTTCTAAAACAAGCTTTTAGGGATTACCATATTCAAGGAGGTAACTGGAATTAATATATTAGCTTTAGATGCTGAGGGAATGCAATAAACAGTATCCCACTGACTTTATGTGACCTAATAGAGATAGATCCTGGTAATCACTTAGAAACTCTTGGTGCGTTCATCCTTCATTGCCAAAGAAGACTATGCCATCAGAGAAATGATGACACTACTTTCACTTGACGACTTTGCTTTCAGTGAGAGAGGGTTGTGCAGGTCACCAGCCTCACTTCTCCTCCAGAGCCACCTGAATCCAGTGACCAGATATTCATCAGGATGATTGGAGATGACCCAGGATGAGGAAATTGGGGTTAAGTGACTTGCACAAGGTCACACAACTAGTGAGTGTCAAGTGTCTGAGGTGAGATTTGAACTCAGGTCTTCCTGACTCCTGCTCTAGTGCTTTATCCACTGCACCACCTAGCTGCCCCACTTAGACATTGTATGAGAAAGTTAAGGGAGGAGGTAAATGAAAATTGCAGTTGATTGGAAATGCAGATGCATATCATAGCACTCTCTTCACAGTTTCTCAAAGAAATATAATTTTGAAATCTGCTCCTCCTGCTTATAAACATATAATCCTGACTCTACTAATAGAGGAAATAGGGAACCCTCTTTTGGGGGTACTGGGGTGCTGGATAAGATTTCAGTTAGGTCACCTAGGGGAACAAGGGAAAGATAAATTTCCTTAACAGAAAAGAGCAAGTAGCCAGCAGATTCAGTCAGAATATATTAACAAGGAAAGAATTGTTTACTATTTTATTAAGAGCAGGGATAGATTTTGGAAAAATAAAGGTACTCCAACTAATGAACTATATAAAATGTACCAAGAAAAAGGACTTAACATTAGATGGAATAGGGAAGTAAGAACTGCCCCTACAGATCCTCCTGAATCATTGTATCCAAGTTCATCATACCTAGAGGGAGAGTAGGAAATTGGCCAAGCCCCAGCTCAGATTAAAGCAATACCTAGATGGGATTATAGACCCCATATCAGTTCAGTCACATACTGGAAAAATGGATTAACTAATTTAACTAGGGCATTGATAGATACTGGGGCAGAGGCCTCTCTTATATATGGAAACCCTGATAAATTTAAACATGGAACTTCTATTACCATCACAAGACTAGGAGGGACTGAAATATCAGCCAGATAAGCTAAACAAATGATGAAAATTTGACAATTACCTAAGAAAGAATATACATAATTGTATCAAAATGGCATTGAAAACCCCCCCCTTTCAATTGGAACTTCAGCTGGGAGAAATTGACTTTCTTCAGCATTGATCAATGACGGTCTGTTGAGAAAACTATGCAAGTGTTCAGTCCATCTCTCTAGGATCATGTCCTTATCACTAATTAATGTGGCTCTATCAACACTGAGTAGTTGACATGAACCTCAAGTCTTTGGCCCATAAGTAGCCTTCTGGGCATCACAGAAGTGGTTTGGGTTGTTACTATCAAGCTTAAAACTGAATTCCATCTGCCTTCCTACTGAGCCAAGAATCTTGCATCTCTCTAAGCTTCACCTGTACTTTACTTTTTTTGGAATTAAATGTTGCCTCTTTGGAGATGGAGGAAATGTCCTGCTGATAAGTGGAGTTTTCTGGAGTTTCCTTTGGAATTTTCTATTTTATTTAGCAACTTCTGAATTTCCCCATCACTTTCATCAAATCAATCATGATTTACAAGTGTTCTGACCCAGATTAGCAAATGCAGAGCTGGACCCCAAATCTCTGAAAGCTGACCACTCCTTTTTTGGTAGTTGCTGTATTTTCATTTATTTTTTTTAATTTTAATTTTTCATTTTTAACACAGTTTATAACAGATAAAACAATTCAAACTTTTGGTCAGGTATGATATTTCTTTTTAAAGCAGTTACAATATGGACCACAAAAGAATTTTTTTTAAAACATTAACCAACTGAGACACAAATAATATTTATGTTGCTAACTTCACAAGCCCTTGACCTAATTGTCTCCACAGTATTACTAAAAATTAAAGGACACGAACTTGTTCTTGTTGGTCTAACGTCCTATGCCTAACAGCTTAGTTTTAGATTTAACCTCGGATGTTCCCCTACTAATAATCTATAATTTAATAGATCTGGTATTAAGCTTACAAACCTTTTGACTATAGGAAATTGCCACCAAGAGTAGAGACATTGCAGGGACACAATATCTCCCCAACTTCATGTCAATTCCAGGCAGGATTAGATTGTCCACTTGCATTCAGTCAGGCTTAAAGTCTGCCAGGTGTCAGTGGGGAAACTGAATCAGGAGAGTCTTACCTCAGCCCAGGCTGAACAGTGCTCTCCCACCTTTCCCATGAGATCACCTTTTGCAGTTCATACCAGCATCTCACCAGTTTACTGGCATCATGGATTGGAGGCTCAGATCGCTTTTCTTGTTACCCATACCTAGAGTTAGACTCAGAAGAACAGTCACTTAATAGTGCCATAGGATCTAAAAATGGCAAGTTCCAATAACCAGGTTTCAAATATGATTATAATTTCACTTTGGCTAAGGAACATCTTTTGAGGCAAGTCTTAAGTGGCTTACATGCCTTTCTATACATGTTCTAGTTCCTGATTAAATAGCAAGCATAAAATCAAATTGAGCATTAAAACCTTAACTTTTCCATCAATGTCAAATTTTACCCAAGGTTACCTTCCTCTAGGAAATTTAGACTGAAATTCTTTTCCCCAAACTAAAGATGTCATTGATTTATTCTCAGTGATTAATTCAGTCAATTGTTTTAATACTAATTGCTTTTATCTCACTTTGTAACATGTACAATTTTTCTCCCCATTACTCCCCTCCCGCCACTTCCTAATACCTTGCATTCTGATAACTCCTTCCCTCAATGTACCTTCCCTTCTGTCACACCCCACCCTTCTCTTATCCCCATCTTCTCTCTTTTCTTGTAGGGCAAGATAAATTTCTATACCCCATTCCCTGTAACTCTTATTTCCCGATTATATGCAATAAAAATTCTCAACGTTTGTTTCTAATACTTTGAATTCCAACTTCTCTCCCTCTCCCCTCTCCCCAGCCCCACTGAGAAGGGAAGCAATTCAATACAGACTAAATATGTGTTCTTTTGCAAAAGACTTCCATAATAATCATGTTGTGTAATACTAATTATATTGCCCTCTGTCCTACTCTATCCCCCCTTATTTTTTCCCCTACAATTGATCTTGTCCCTTCTTGAAAGTATTCATTTCTAGTGACTCCCTTCTCCCATTTGCCCTCCCTTCTAACATTCCCCTCACCCTACTTGTCACCTCCTCTCCTACTTTCCTGTGGTGTGATATAAATTTTCATATCAGATTTAGTGAGCATGTTATTCCCTCCTTCAGCCACATGTGGAGAGAGAAGCTTCATTTTCCCCCTTCTCCCCTTCTCCCTTTTCTCCTCCATTGAGTAAGATTTTTTTATCTCTTTTATGAGTTATTGCCTTCCCTGTTCCATTTCTCCCTTTCTCTTCCCAGAATTTTCCTTCTTCACCCTTTAATTTGTATTGTTTTATTTTTTTTGTGTGTGGATATCATCTCTTCCGATTCAACACACCCTGTACTGTCTATCTATGTATTTGTATGTGTATATGTATGTGTGTGTATGTGCAATCTCTCCATCTACCCAAATACTGAGAAAAGATTCAAGAGTTAAAAATCAGCTGCTCAGGTGGGGGCAGGGCTGCCACACAGGGATCAGTTTCCTCAGGGGGTTTACAATGAGACCTTCAACAATGGATGCAGGCTACTGCCTGCTTTGGGAGCCCTATCCGCTATTGCCTCTACTGCTGCCACCTGAGGAGGCCTGAGTTATAGGGACACTCTGCTCCCTTCTCAGCCAGCCAAAAAGACCCTCTCACTGCCCTTTGGTGCCTGTAGGTTGAGGGATCTGTGCTGCTGCTGGAGATTCTGTCCCTGAAGCCTGCTTGGCTCTGTTCCTTTTGGTGCCATGTGGCCAAGGCAGGGCTGGGCTCTGCTCCACCTCCAGTGCGTGGCAGACCTTTCCCATTGGTCTTTCCAGTCTCTCTGGGATAGAAATCTCCTCCACTCCATTGTTCTGTGGCTTCTGCTGCTCTAGAATTTGTTGAGAGTTCTTCTTTACAGGTATTTTATGGGCTGTGGGGTAAGAGCTAGCATAGGTGTATCTTTCTACTCTGCCATCTTAGCTCCTCCCTGACCACTTCTTTTCACTCTTGTCAACTGTGTGTTGGCTTAACTTTCCCTCCAAGTTATCAACAAATTGTTCTAACTCAGAGAAGAGCTCTAATCTTTTGACATTAACCCTTCTGGTTGTCTTTTTACCTTGAGGACGCTGCTTTTGTTGAGTATGAATATTTAGCTTAGAGAGGATATGTCTATGATGAGTTCAGCACTCTGTGCCACACATTGACTTCATTACTCTCATACCCAAGCTCTCTTGTCTTCTTGCAATCACATAATGCCAATGTTTGCTGCAAGGGTGCATCCACAAAGTTTTGTTGCATTTAGGTAAACGGAAGACAGTGCTAGTGATGAGAAGGTCATGAGATGCACAAGTCTCCAGTAGGAAGTGCCCACTGCTTTTGCTGTTTCTGACTCCATTTCTCCCTAGGACTCCCTGACATGTCTACTGAGCCTACTCTAGCATTAAAGCTACTTAGAATTATAAGCATGTCCTCTTTTGGCACATTGATGACAAGGGTCTCCAGTTCTTCATAAAATTTTCTTTGACCTCATCAGGGTTCATCATGGTGAGAGCAGATGCACTGATGATGGTGGCATGTGTTTTCCTACAACTATCAATCACATTGCCATGGGTCTGTCCCCTTTTAGTAGGCATAAAACCTTGTTGACTAGAATAGTTTTGATTGCAAATCCTACATGAACCTCGCAGTATTCCTCTTCACTGCAGTCACTCTAGAAAAATGTGTATCCAGCTCCAGCTTCAGTAAACTGGCCTTCATTTGCCAGTTTGTTTCACTCAGGGCTGCTATTCAGATGCAATACCTGCTGAGTTTTCTCACAACAAGAGCTATTATTCTTTTAGGTCTACTGGATTTGTGTTGTGTATAAGTATGTGCACATTCCATGTACTGATGATAAGTGGAATAATTTTTGGAGAAGTTTTTGTACACTTTTTTTGTGTTTTAGTCACAGGGTAGGATCCCCACCTGCTACACTAATCAGGCCAGGGTGTGTAAACAGAAAATTTTTAGGGCACTTTTTCTAGCCCCTTTCTCATACTAGCAGGTGAGCAGTGCAATTCTTAAAAGGCTGCTCAGACACCCAGGGAACTGTCAAATCCCACTGCTGCTTCCAATGAGAAAATGATCCCAAGGCCCAGGCCCTCTGATTACAGGGTTGTGACTACAGTTCTCATGATGTTTTGTCACTTGCCAGTCCCCACAGGGCTTTGAGATAGGTACAAATAGAAAAATGATTTTGATTCATGCTTAAATTGGATTTAAGTGATTGTATAAAGAATTGTATAAAGTCATCAGCCTTACTCTCCTCCAGAGTCATCATAGTCCATTGGCAGGACAGAATCAAGACAAGTGTAATGGCTCAAGATACAGTGGATGACCTTGACCTCTTCCATAACTAACCAAGCTCTAAATGTTCCACAGTGACTGCTTCAACTGCCTTCATGGCCTTTGGAACAAATGGTTCTCAGCTGCCCATTCCACCAGGGGAAGTCTTCACATGCTTGGCGTAGACAACCCCCTAACTCATCAAGGGGTTTGATACCCTTCAGTTACCCTCAGACTACTGAAACAGTGCAATAGTTTGCTGGAGCCACAGGTGAGTGTTAGGTGAAACAGGGGGACAGCAAAAGTGGAAAGCTGCCCTGAGAGGGCTCGGCAGCCCTTCACACCAGAGGTACCAGTCTTCCCTGAAGTCACCCTACACCTCCACAACAGTTTCAGAATTGCTGTCACAACGCACAAGAGAGGTCAACAAAGGTGAATATGAATGGAGCTGAGTATGCCCAGGCTCCACCTGCACAGGAAGCACATTCATGCCCTGAGGGAGGTCAGGACAATAATGAACAGAGGGAGCCATATCATCTGCAAACTTTCTTCCAGTAGTTGGAAACTCTCTTCTCTTTCCTCCTTCTGCCTTTGTCAGAAAGCAGAGTTTGTCTGAATACTCTGTCTGACATTTCAGCTGGGTGTTCGATGTCTTCAATATCACTTTAAAACCAGTTATTTCTAGATTAAAAATAAGATTGATCTTCATTTTGAGAGTCACCAATGTCTTTAACTGCATGCAGAAAGGACAAATGGAGAGAGGCACAAGGGGCTCCTTTGAATATGCACAATTTAAATAGTCAAAGATCTAATTCTCTGGACAAATGTTAGCAAGTTCTCTGAGGGCTGGATGAACTACATGGATGGGAGAGGCTGCTATGGTGAGGATTATTTAAAATCTGAATTATTAAAATGAAAAGCCCAAACAAAGGGATACCCATGGAATTAAGGGCCATAATGCCCAAGTTAAAAACTGTTTGTATCCTGGGGTGAGTGTGCATAGACTCATTGCACCACAGGCAATCTGGATCCAGCCTGAGGAGAAGGTGATCTACAGGTATCTGTTCTAGGTACCTGCCCTAAGAAGTTAGGTGAAGCCAGAATGCATAGAGCACCGATCAAGAAGACCCATCTTCCTGAGATCAAATATGGTCTCACATGCTTAGTAGCTGCGTGACCTGGGCAAGTCATTTAACTCTGCCTGCCTCAGTTTTCTCATCTGTAAAATGATCTAGAGAAGGAAATGGCAAACCACTCAACTACCTTTGCCAAGAAAACCTCAAATGCAGTCACAAAGGGTGACCCCATTTCAGTCATGACTGAAAGGACCCAACAACAAAAACCCTTTAGCTCCTAGCTTTCTGTACAAAGGGGGAGGCTCATGCAAAAAGTCCAGCATCAAACAGGAAGGAAGCAGGGAAGAAGGCAGTGATGTCCTATTAGGAAAAAAAAGGCATGTTCTGAGAGGAACTATCTCCCACTTCAGTCAAATTGCACTCCATGGTGACACCTGCTGGTTCCAAATGAAAACCTCATCCTGGGATTTGGGTGGATTTTTATATTTGAATTTATTTTTTTCTGCTTGAAAGCTTAAGTACTACTATAATTCATTTTACTTCTTTTAAAGTAGTTTCTTGCATTATTTGTTCACATGCTGAATATACTTGTATGCTAAGGATTTTGTTTGTGAATTTTAATTTTGTTTGCATTTTCTGTAAACTCATTTTTTTCCGCATCTTGAGTTTAAAGTTAAATTTAACTCAACACTGGCTACATTTGGGGAAAATTATTAGATACTGAATTTTCTTCTCAATTTAATTTTTATTTTACTAGAGTTTTTCTTTCAATCTCTTCAATCTCATTTTTCCCTTACAGAATTGCAGGATCCATTTCTTTTTTTAAAAAAAAAAATTTAATTTATTTATTCTTAGTTTTCAACATTCATTTTCACAAGATTTTGAGGTTCAAATTTTCTCCCCATCTCTCCCTTCTCCCCACCCAAAACCCAATGCATTCTGATTATCCTCTTCCCCAAGTCTGGCCTCCCTTCTATCACACCCCTCCCTTCCCTTTTCCCACCTTATCTCTTTTCCTATAGGGCAAGATAGATTTCTATACCCCATTACCTGTATTTCTTCTTTCCCAGTTGCATGCAAAAACAATTCTCAATATTTGTTCCTAAAACTTTTGAGTTCTAATTTCTCTCCCTTCCTCCCTTCCTACCCTCCCCACTGAGAAAGTAAGCAATTCAATATAGGCTATACATGTGTGGTTTTGCAAAAGACTTCCATAATAGTTATATCATGAATGACTAACTATGAAGAAGCCATTGTGATTCTGGATGCTGGTGCTCAGTATGGCAAATTCATCGACAGGAGAGTTAGGGAGATGTTTGTGCACTCAGAGGTCTTCCCTCTGGAAACACCAGTATTCACCATCAAAGAGCAAGGATTTTGGTAGGCGTGGTTCCGGCCTTGTGCAGGGGCACTTCAAGAACCTGAAGTATTGTTTGATCCTTGTAAATCTCCCTGCCATGCTCTGGGAGGTTTTGTTCTGAATTTGTCTGGGCATCGGAATCTAAGGGAACAAGACATTGACCAGAAATGTCCTAGAGGTTACTCTTTTTTAAAAGGAAAAATGATCTAGGTTTATTCATTTTTTTTTAAATGTCCTCAGTTCTTATAATTAGACCTCTTCCTTGGGCAAGCTGAGGGCAGCTGTAGACAGAGCCCTGGTCCTGGAGTCAGAAAGACCTGAGTTCAAATGTGACCTCAAACTCAGCTGGGTGACCCTGGGCAAGTCACTTCACCTTTATTTGCTTCAGTTCCTCATCTGCAAAAAGGAGATAACAGCCCCTACCTCCCCGGATTGTAAGGACCAAATGAGATAATAAATGACACTATATGAATGAGCATTCCCTTCTCTTTTCCCTCTTTGTGGGGATACATTATTTCAGATGTTTTCTTATGTGTCAAAGTTTAGTGGTCAATATTGAAGTGTTAAACAGTATGCCTGTGAAGGAAAGTGGACAAGGGCTTGTTAGAATACTTTTCCTTAAAGAGAGAACTTCTTTTAAAATTAGTCTATTCTGTACCACTGTGCTGTAAGAAATGACGACCAGGTGGACTTCAGAAAAACTGGGAAAGATTTATATGAACTGATATTGAGTGAAGTGAGCCGAACCTGGAGAACATTATACACAGTAACATCCACAATGTGTGAGGACTGATTTTGATGGAAGTAGCCCTTCTCTGCAATTCCGGGACCTAAAATATTTCCAAAGGACTCAATGCAAAATGCCATCCACATCCAGAGAAAGAACAATGGAGTCAGAATGCAGAATGAAACAGATTGTTTTCTCTTATGTTATGTTTGTTTGGTTTTTTTTATTTTCATGGTTTCTCCCATTCATTTTAATTCTTCTGTGCAACATGACTAATGTGTAAATGTGTTTAATAATTGCATGTGTAGAACCCATGTAAGATTGCATGCTGTCTTGGGGAGGGAGAGGGGATGGAGGGGAAGAAAATTGAAAACTTATGGAAGTGACTGTTGAAAACTTAAAACAACTAGATTAATTAAAAATTTTTAAAAAAAAAAAGAATGCTTGAAAGTCCTCTATTTCATTGAATGATTGATCATTTTTCCCCTGAAGTATTATACTGAGTTTTGCTGGGCAGGTGATTCTTGGTTTTAATCCTAGTTTCTTTGACTTCTGGAATATCATATTCCAAACCCTTCAATCCCTTAATGTAGAAGCTGCTAGATCTTGTATTAACCTGATTGTATTTCCACAATACTCAAATTATTTCTTTCTGCTTGTAACATTTTGTCCTTGACCTGGGAACTCTGGCATCTGGCTACAATATTCCTAGGAGTTTCTCTTTTTGGATCTCTTTCAGGAGATGATTGGTGGATTCTTGCAATATTTATTTTATCCTCTGATTCTAGAATATCAGGGAAGTTTTCCTTGATAATTTCTTGAAAGATGATGTCTGGGTTCTTTTTTTGAGCATGGCTTTCAGGTAATCCCATAATTTTTAAATTGTCTCTCCTGGATCTATTTTCCAGGTCAGTTGTTTTTCCAATGAGGTATTTCACATTGTCTTCTATTTTTTCATTCTTTTGGTTTTGTTTTGTAATTTCTTGGTTCCCCATTAGCTTCCATCTGCTCCATTCTAATTTTTAAAGAACTATTTTCTTCAGTGAGCTTTTGAACCTCCTTTTCCATTTGGCTAATTCTGCTTTTTAAAAAATTCTCCTCATTGACTTTTTGGACCTTTTTGCCATTTGAGTTAGTCTATTTCTATTTTCTTCAGCATTTTTGGGGTCTCCTTTAGCAAGCTGTTGATTCATTTTTCATGATTTTCTTGCATCACTCTCATTTCTCTTCCCAATTTTTCCTCCACCTCTCTTACTTGATTTTCAAAATCCTTTTTGAGATCTTCCATGGCCTGAGCCCACTGCATATTTATTTTGGAGGTTTTGGATGCAGAAGTCTTGACTTTTATGTTTCCTCTGATGGTATGCTTTGTTCTTCCTCATCAGAAAGGTTGGACGAAAATATCTGTTCACCAAGAAAGTAACCTTCTATATCCTTATTTTTCCCCTTTTTGGGAATTTTCCCAGTCAGTTACTTGACTTTTGAGAGTGGAGGGTATACTCTGGGGACATGTAAGTTCTCATTTTCTCCAAGATGGCACATTCAAGGGAGAGGAGTTTACTCCTCTCCTGGCTGGCACTCTGGTCTGGGAGAAACCACAAGCTTTTCTGTCCGGTATCTGTGAATAGAACTCCCTCTCCATCCACAGCCTCCACCAGCCAGTGCTCCTCCTCATCTGAAGGCTGCCACTCAGGGCTGAGATTCAGATCAATACCTCAATGCTGCTGCTGCCTGGAGCTGGAGCTATGGTAGTATTCTGCTCCCTTCTCACTCAGGTGAAAGAGCTTCCTCACTGACCTTTGAAGCTATCTTTGACACTTGTGGCATGAGAAATCTGGGAACCTCAGCTGCTACCTGGGATTCCTCGCCCTGAAGCCTGCTCTGGTCTTGTCCATGCCACACTGCGTGGCCACACTGCTCTCCATGTACTGCGCTCTGATTCTATACTGGTGTGATAGACCTTTCCTGTCAGCCTTCCAGGCTGCCTTGGACTGGAAATCTCTCACTCTGTTGTTTTGTGGCTTCTGGTGCTCCAGAACTTGTTTAGAGTCATTTTTTAACAGGTATTTTATGGGCTGTGGGGTGAAAGCTTCTACAGGGCCATCCTTCTACTCTGCAATCTTGGCTTTGCCCCCCTTTCCCACACAGAATCCACTTCTAGAAAAATTCCTTTTTCTATTGATGGATGAACTCAAAGACCATCTGGCTAAACTGCTGGTTAATAACATCACCACAGAGAGCAAATCCTGGGTTGTCTTTTAGGCACCAGTGCTCCTTAGGATTGAACTTGCATGGTGGCCTTTACTAGATTCTCATAGTGGGGGAGGGGAAAGGAAGAAACTCTTAATTGCCAATTGACTGTTCCAGATCAACTGTTTGCCCAGATGAATTTTACAGTTTGAGTAAATATTCTAAGGCATCTCTGGAGCACCCACCACTTTCCAAAGACTGATGGAGAAAGGAGTTGGAAGAACTGTTCCATTAGACTGTAATCTCCTTGAGAGAAGAAGCTCTCTTTGTGTTTATTAATTGTATCCCCCATAGTACACAGTAGGCACTTAATAAATGCTTACTGGATTGGATTGGAATGGATAATGGCCTAAAGCTTTCAACTGACTGACAAGTTTCAATTTTTTAGAGCCTCTATCAATATACGGGTGACACTACAAAGTGTAAGCACTGACCCATAGAAGATAGATTGTTGAATTGAATTAAATGCCTCATCTATGTGAAGCAGCTAAAGAAGGAGGACCCACAGTGTCCCTACCATAGGAAGTCCTCAGTTTGATGAAGAAGATATGTTCCACACATGAAATGTATGTACAAAGAAAGAGAATTCAACACTCAAAGTATGTGACAAGTCACAAGTGGAGAGGCCCTGTAATGCATGTGGGCTCCTCTTTGAGAAAAAGTACTATTTTCAAAAGCTAGAAATTACAAGATAGATAAAAATCCTTTTGACAAATGAATTTTAATTTTACAAATAATTTTGTGCAGAAAGAATTCTGCTTTGCAAGGAAACTATTGTCTGATTGACAAAAGTTTTAAATGCATACTTTTTAACAACACATATATTGTCTGACACAAGATACTTTGGGGTACATAGATGCTAAAAGGAAGGATAAAAAGGTATTAGAAGAACTGGGTTGGTTTAGTCTGGTAAGACTTCTGAAAGAGGTCAGTCTGGAGTAGCAAGGACTTAATATTGACCAGATGTCCTTCAATGCTAAGAACAATACAAAGAGCATTAAAGAAAACTATTGGAGGCAAGAGGAAGATCAAAAAGGTGTAGAAGTATTGGTTGGGATGTATAGCATGATAATAAGTAATACAGAAATAGCTACTCAATTTTCATTTCTGTTTTCTTGACCTGAAGCATAATTTATGGACTGGGAAGTCCATAACAAATATTGTTAAAAGGGAGTTGAGACCCAAGATGAGATAGTGAGGAGCATCCAAGTGTCCTCAAATGAGTTTGCTGCCACACCAGGATGAACTATATCCCAGGGAACTAAAAGAGTTTGTAAATGTGATTGCTGAGCCAATGTCAGTCATCTTTGAAATATTGTGAAGAATAGGTAAAGAGAAAAACAAGAAAGCAATCTGGAAAAAATTAGGTTTTGCCCAGCCTCTCACATTATATACTACAGTAAGCTCCCTGTGGATGTGACCTACATGTGAAAGGTCATATCATAAATTAGAAGAAAATGAAAGGAGATGCCTTTCACAATTATGGAGAGAAGGACAGTTCTTGACCAAACAAGGGACAAAGAGGAACACAGAGATAAAATTGACAATGTTGATTACATAAAATTGAAATGTTTTTAAACAAAATCAATGTAGCTAAAATAGAAAAAAACTAGTTAACTAAAAAATTTTTTAAGTTTCTCTGAAAAGTGTCTGATATCTTAGACATATAAGGAACTGATTCAAATAGATAAGAATGAGAGTCCTTCTCCAATAGATAAACGGTCAACAGACATGAAGAGGCAGTTCTCAACAAAAGCAATAACCACATGAAAAATGCTATGAATCACTAATAGTTAGAGACATATAAATTTAAATAAACCTGACATTTCATCTCATACCCATCAGAAACACGTCAGTAAAAAAGAGAAACTACAGTTTTTGGAGGAAATGTGCTGGGATAGGCTCACTAGTACTGATGGAGTTTAAATTAGAATTTATATTGCCATAGTGGAAAGCAATTTGAAATTATACCCCAAAAGTCACTAAACGGCATATCCTTTACTTCAGCAATACATATCATAGTATATGTTTGCAATGGAATATTATTGCAACATAAGAAATGATTAAAGGGATGATTCAGAGAAATCTGAGAAGACTTATATGAACTAACGCAGGTTGAAGTGAACATAAGTGGAGGAACAATTTTTACAATGACTACAATCTTGTAAAGATCAATGACCAATCATACTTCCAGAGGACTGAGGGTAAGTATGTTTCCCACTTCTGGTACAGAATAGTTGGTTGGTTTTTGCCCTTCATTCTCAAAGAGGACCAAAATGACATCACTACACTAGAGTCAAGTTACAATGTGTCCGACTGTAGCCGATCAAACCAATATGAGCTGGGAATGTTCTACCACAGACTGGGCACAAATATGTCATGTGAAGAATGAGACATGCATGTTCAAGCATGGCCAATATGTGGCTCTAATATGTGTAACTATGCCAACTTGATGCAAGGTGAAGGTTTTGGTTTGTTTGCTTTTTTTAATTGTAAGGGAGAGAAAATTGAGGGAGAGAGAGAGAGAGAGAGAGAAGTAGAGAGAGAGAGGCAGAGAGAGAGAGAGAGTTCATCAATGAAACATTTTTAAACTGAAAAATGAAACTGAAACATTTTAACACAGAAGAGAACAGAAGAGGGCTTATAAGGAAACAAAGTAGGACAATGAAATTAGCTGCCAAATTTAGTATAAACTTTTAAAAAATTGTACGCAATGATATTTATAGTTTCATACACAATATTCTTTCCATTCTTTGTATATTGTATACAATTGTATGTTGAAATGTTCCATTTTGTTGATGTTTGTGTTGTTCAGAATAAGAAAAAAATTAAAAATAAAAAGGACAGATGACAAATCATAAGAATGGAGATCAAATATCAATGTCTAAAAAGGAAAGAGGGTGGAGTTTATGAACTACAGGTCTCTAAGAATGCCTCCAATTATCAGCAAAATTCTACCACCTATTATTAAAGAGATGATTTGTGAACAAAAGAACAGGTCACAAAGAATAACTTCATTTCCTCTTTTTGAGAGGGTTACTAGACTGGTTGATCTGGGGAAAGTTGTAGACAAAGTTTGCCTACATTTCAGCAAAGCATTTGACAAAATTGTTCATGTTATACTTATGAATAAGATGGAAAGGTATCAGACAGATGATGGTACAGTTAGGTGAATTGGGAACTAGTTGAATGACGTTACTCAAATAGCAGGCATTAATAGTATTGACAATGTTAAAGACTACAGAGGTCAAGAGGTCAAGAAGGGTTAGGACTGAGAAATGACCATTGAATTTGGCAATTAAGAAATGATAGGCAACTTTAGAGACAGTTTCATTCAGTAGCACAGGTATGCAAGGGAAGGAAGAAGGTGATAAAACCCAAGGCTGGGGCTTGGTAGGACAAGATCAGTAACAGGATAAGGGGACAAAGGACTTAAGAGAATTATATAAATTGGAAGAAGAGGACAGGGTAGAGTTGAATTGGTTCACTAAGGGATCAAAATGACAAAGGGTGGAATGTGTAACCAGTACAGAGGTGAGGGGCTGGGAAAGAACTGTGGGTGAGGGGTCTGCAGGTCACGTTGAGGACAAACAATAGGGTTGGAGATATAAGGCAAAGGGAAAGAAGGAATAATAAAAGATTATGATATGATAAAGGAATTTCCAAGTTCATGAACATGGAAGTGAAAGACTTGTGGGTGACAGCATAATCAACGTTATAGCAATCTCTCTATGTAGTTGAGGTGGGGTGGAGGAGTAAGTCATGAGAGATGAGTAAAATGAGGAACTGGGGAGTTAGGGTGTTTACGAAGTGTCAAGGGGTACATTGATGTCCTCCAATTGGAAATTGAAGGAGAAAGAATTGAGGAAAAAGATGGTGAGCCAGGCACTAAACTCATTAAAGAAGGAATAATATAATTGTTAGTATTTATATGGCATATCCTATGTGCCAAGCACTGTGTTAATCACTTTTGGTTTAATAAATATTTTCTTATTTGATTCTCACAACAACTCTAGGAGGTTAGTGCTATTATTATCCCCATTTTATTACTGAAGAAACCAAGGTAAACAGAAGTTAAGTAACTTGCCTAGGGCCACACAGGTAGGAAGCATCTGAGGCTAGATTTGAACTCATCTTCCTGACTCCAGGTCTGGCAGTATATCACTGTTGTCTAGGAAAGAAAGTATCCTGAAGGTTGGTAGATAACAGGTACCAGAATCTTAACTGGGTGATTAATAATATGGATTAAGTGAACTTCAAAAAAAAAAAGGTTACTGAATAGTGCTGGCAGAGTAGAACAAGGAATTTTCTGATATTCACCACAATCTGTGAGGTGGAAGGTGGAGGCAGCAAGGTAACGAGCCAGGTCTCAGTGAATGCAAGAAAGATGGAAGGAAAAGATTTAAAGTGAAAGCAAATCTCATCACTACAGAACAGACTTTCCAAAGAATATGGTGGACATTGAGCCATGGAAAGCCAAGTATTGAGAATTACTGGAATGATGAGACTTGGAGGGGGAAGGAGAATACTAACCATTGAAGAATGAGTTATAGATTTATAGTCTCCAGGGAGCCAGTGTGGAAATGAAGCAGCTCAGGGAGGGAGCCAGTGGTAGAGAGTGAGTAGTGTGACTGGGCCTTCTCATAATACAGAGGTTCCAGGTAGGGTCAGAATAACTGAATCAGATTCAATGTGAAGTCTTCCCAAGGAGTTAGGCAACTAGTACATATGTGGAGCAGGCAAAAGGGTCAGCTAGTGGCAGGAGGTGAGAAGAAAGATCTAAATATCATCACTAGGTTGAAACCTGAGCAATTAGAAAAATGGTTTTGCCCTTGACAGAAAATGGAAGTTAAAAGTAGTGGTTGGTTTACTGGAAAAGATGAGCTTTAAACATGTTGAATTTAAGGTTATCTATGGGTCACCACGGTAAAGATGTATAGCCAGCTATTGGAGATCCCTGAGGAGAGATCTGGAGGGAAATAAGCAATGAATATGCAGATTTGGGAGTCACATGCATAGAGATGACAGTTAATTCTATGGGAGTGGAGAAATGTGTGTGTGTGTGTGTGTGTGTGTGAGAGAGAGAGAGAGAGAGAGAGAGAGAGACAGAGACAGAGACAGAGAGAGATGGAGAGAGAGAGAGGTTTACCCACACATAATGGGGTAGATTGTGGGTGATGAACCAGAAGGACTTCATAAAGTTTGGCTCTTTTCACCTCATTCTCTCTTGCACAAAAAACTAAATCATTTAATTTTATAACTAAAAGTTATTGGAATTAACAGATAATAAAGAGAGCTAGATTCTCATGGGGCAGCTAAATTGTGGAGGGAGTGGAGGTTACCATAAATTCAGTGTTTTCCAAGTTCAGAGGCTCAATTTTGATTGTGGAAAAAGAAGTAGATTTCCAGGAAAAAGACTTTGGTTTAAATTCCTGCTTCATGACTTCCTATGTGACCTTGGGCAAGTCAGCCTTAAAAGGCTCCTTCAGCTACAGTTATATCATTTGTAAAGTGTGGATAATCATATTTTCACTACCTGCCTCACAAGGAAGGCTCATCACAGAAACAAGAGTTATTGTTACCTTTTTCTCATAGGGGTAAGAATTAGGTTCAAGTTAACCAAACTCACATCAGACTGATTTAATGTGGCTAAGGTGCCCCCTTCATTGCCCTCCAGGGGTGGGAAACCTGCAGCCTCAAGGCCACATGAGGACCTCTAGGTTCTCAAGTGAAGCCCTTTGATTGTATCCAAACTTCACAAAACAAATCCTCTTAATAAAAGGATTTGTTCTGTAAAACTTGGACTCAGTCAAAAGACCTGCACGTTTCCCCACCCCAGCTAGACATTACAATAGTAAGTGGAAGGCCCCAGACCATAGAGATTTATTGAATAAGACAACTCAGAGCATTCAGAAGAGCCTAGGTTTCCAGTTCTGGTGGCCTACAGGAGATTGTCTGCTAGAGTTGTGTTTTGGAGAAGCAGTGTGGTTAAGTAACTTGCCCATGGTCACACAGCTAGTAAGTATCTGAGGCCGAATTTGAACTCAGATCCTCCTAACTCCAGGGTCAGTACTCTATGTACTATGGCGTCATGTGGCTGCCCTCAGAGTTTTGTAGGCCAAGCAGCAAATGAGATAGAGAAGGAGGTGTGTGGGTACCCAAAGCAGAGGACAAGTACACCATCCCCACCATCCATCCAACCCTGTCACCCAAAATTGGGAAGTGTTCAAAAAGACAAGGAGAGGAGAGAACAAGTGGGAGCAGCACCAGCCAGAATTGCCACAAGCTGTAAGTCAAGGTAGGTACCATCAAAGCCAAAGAGTCTGAACAACATCTTGTCCACAGGCCTTTTCTCTACCTGCCTCTGGGGTCTCCACTATCCCAGAGCATTGCCCTGGGGAAGCTCCCACACTATTCAGCTGCTCAACCACTTTCTTTCTCTTTTCTCCCTCCAACTGGGAAGGAAGATAGGTGGGGGGTGGGGGGAAGAAAAGTATTTGCATAAGTGTTTGCACTTTCTGTCTAATACTACTAATAAATTACATGACTACACTACGATCTGTCTAATTCTACGAATTTGGAGGGGAGTCCACAACTTGTAATGAGAAAAAAGGAATTGAGAGAATTTAGAAAGATTTGAGTTCTGAATTTTTTGGCGATTTTTGAGTATATTCCAGAGTACATCCAACCAGATTGCTCTTCAGTCAACTGACTGGTTGCATTTGAACCAAAAACAAATTTATGGAAATAAGCCTGTGGGAGATGGTGAGGTTGTTCCTGAGTATACCTTTTGGTATTACTTCTAGGATAGCATCAGACAACATACCTACAAACAAAAACACAAGCCCCACTTCATATGGGGGATTGATAATTGTGATTTTTTTAAATTTACGATTCCTATTTTTCTTTCTCAGGATATATTTTTTCTTTTAGAACCAGTCTGTCCTACAACCATCACCTGCTCTGACTGTAACCTGGATGGGCACAAGAGCGATGCTGAACCCAAAAGGAGAATTCACAGTTGGTATGGGAGAGGCTAGATTTCAAGGGCCAAGAATCCAGAAATAGAGATGGGGCCAAGGACAGAGATCACCCTGGACCCTGGAAGAGGGAAGCTTCACTTCATCCTCAGCTGCTGATTGATCCATAGGACCCTACATAGAAGTGCTGATGACACAGAGGTCATGTAGGTCACCAAAGGCATCTCCTCTATAACATACTCGAGAGCTATTCAGCTTCTTCTTGAAGAACTTGGGGGGCAGGGAGGAAGGGAACCTACCGCCTCCTCAGGCAGCTCTGCTGGACATTAAGCCCAAATGGACCTCTGTGTATTTCTCCTGGTTCCACCCTCTGGGGCAGAGTAAATCCAAACTTTCCTCCAATTTCCTTCAAATACTGGAAGACAGCCCCCTGAGTCCTCTCTTCTCCAGAGGAAATATCCCCAATTCTTTCAATTGATTCTCTTCTCACAGTGCCCCAACGCTCTTTACCATCTTCATTACCCTCCTTGGAACACTCTCCAGTTTATTAATGTCCTTCTTGTGTTCAAGATGCTAAGTAACAAATAACTGAATATAGCCACTTTGGAAATTCTTTCTTGATGATTTTGAGTTTTGAGCTAAGCTAGTTCTCTTATTGTTTCTTTTAAATGTTCATTTTTTAAATATTTTCTTGTCTGTTCATTGAATTTTTTTTCTATTTGTTCTAGGCCAGACCTGAAACAGGTCTGATTCATGATTCAAGCTTAGTGGACAACCAAGAGGTTAAGAAAAGGACATCTACTTATCAAAACATGAAAAAGATACTTACCAAGGGTACACATTGAGCATCTCTGCTTCTGCATTGACTATGATGGTGCACAGGCCTGAGGTACCCCCAGATCCTAGAGCTGGTCATCTGGAAGCTAAGTCAATGACTTCTGCATTAGTGCCCTGAACCAATCAAGTCTCCAGTACAGCTTCCCTGCCTTTGAAGGCAAAATTAGCTCACCCTCCACAGAACAGATGTTACTTCTAAGACAGTGGCCCAGAATTTTTTAAAATTCTGTTTTCTTCTTTTGTTTTGTTTTTGCTTTCCCCCACAGGTATTTCCTCCCTTGCAAGTAATCCACTTTATTTCATAGGATTATAAAAGTGTGCTTGGCATGGCTGCTACTGATAAATGCATTAGGTTAATGGTTGATAAGATATCACTCATGTTCATATGATACTGATTTAATGACTGTTTGCGTATTCCAATATTAATTTCTGACATGTGCATACAGTCATGGCAGCTGTAAGATGATTCTGTGCATGTCACTTTACTATGACACTAATTTTCTCACCTGTGTTACTGTTCTACTTGCTCTATCTTAACTCAGGCAACCATCACTGCAGTTTTGTTACTACAGGACGCTGCATGCTTACTCTTTAGCTTCATATTAATGCGTTGCTAAATATATATTTTTTTCACTAACAATTTGAGCATAAAATGGAGGCTGGCATGTTTGAAATATATTGTGCTATCAGTATAAGGATATGAAGAAAGTCCCTTAATATTAAAAGTAGATCTGAGTGTAAAAGTAAGAACATTGTAATAGCATTGAAAAGAGCTATAAAAAAACTGAGTTGCTAGTGCTGTCACACACTATACATACACACATACACACATAAACATACACACAAACCATGCTCCTTGTGTTAAACTACTGAATAACATTACTTGCAGATATATGACCAAAGAGAACTAGAAGCAGAAACAAAATAATTATACAAGGAAATCTTAACATCACTGATAACCACAGTGTGTGGTTACTGATCTAGAGCCAGACATCCTGGAGAATGAAGTCAAGTGGACCTTAGGAAATACTGCTAACAATAAGGCTGGTGGAGGGGACAGAATTCCAGCTGAGCTATTTAAAACCCTAAAAGATGATGCTGCTAAAGTGCTGCACTCAATATGCTAACAAATTTAAAAAACTCAACAGTGGCTATTGGATGGAAAAAATCAGTTTGTGTCCTAATAATAAAGAAGGACAATGCCATAGAATGTTCCAATTACCAAAAAATTACACTTATTTCACACATCAGCAAGGTTATACTTAAGATTCTACAAGCTGGATTTCAGCAATATGTGAATTTAGAATTACCAGAAAAACAGGCTGTTTTTTGAAGAGGCAGAGGAACGAATGACCAACTGCCAACATTCAGAGGATCATGGAGAAACCAAGGAAATTTCACAAAAACATCTAATTCTGCTTCATTGACTACACTAAAGTCTTTGACTGTGTGGATCACAACAAAATGTGGCAAGTCCTCAAAAAGATAAGAGTACCAGACCATCTTACTTGTCTCCTAAGAAAACTGTTGTGTGGACCAAGAAAAATCCATTAGAACCAAACATGGAACAACTGATTGATTTTGGATTGGAAACGGAGTACAAATCTGTATATTATCACCTTATTTATTTAGCATATGAAGAATACATCAGGTGAGATGCCAGAGTGGATGAATGAAAAGCCAGAATTAAGGTTGCCAGGAGAAATATCAACAGTTTCCGACATGCAGATCATACTACTCTGATGGCAGAAAAATGAAGAGAAATTTAAAAGTCTCTTGATGTGGGCAAAAGAGGAGAGTGTAAAAGCTGATTTGAAGTTTAATATCAAAAAAATAAAGATCTTAACAAATGATCCCATCCACTTCCTGGCAAATAAGGGAGAAGAAATGGAAGCAATGTTGTATTTTATATTCCTGGGTCCAAAGATCACAGCAACTGCAGCCATGAAGTTAAAAAGACACTTGCTCCTTGGAAGGAAAGCTATGGAAAATCTGAACAGCTTACTAAGAAGCAAAGATATCACCTTGCCAGCAAAAGTCTACATAGTCAAAGCTGTGTTTTTTCCAGTAGCAATAAATGACTCTGAGAGTTGGACTATAAAGAAAGCTGAAAGCCATAGAATTAATACTTTTGAATTATGGTGCTGGAGAAGACTTTTGAAAGTCCCTTGGTCAGCAAGGAGATCAAATCAGTCAATACTTAAAGAATTGAATTCAGGCTATTCATTGGAAGGTCAAATCCTGATGCTAAAGCTTAAATACTTTGGCCACATAATGTGAAGATGGGATTCACTGGAAAAAGACCCTGAAGCTGGGAAACATTGAAAAAAAAAGGAAAAAGGGATGTGAGAGGATGATGAGATGGGTGGATAGTGTCATGAAAACAATGAACATAAAGATGGAAGATAAAAGCTGAAAGGTAAAAGGGCCTGATGCGTCCATGAGGTCATGAAGAGTTAGACATGAGTGAACAAACTAAACAACGGAAGCAGGAAAGGTCAATTTGTTCTAAATCCTATAAAATCGTTTGGAAATCAGTGGGTGGATAAATGTGAACAAGACTACAGGGACTTGGTCTAATGCCTCATACATGCACCAACCAATCAACAGGCACTGAATTAAAATGAAATGATTAAATGTCTCCTATGTGTCAGGCACTATACCAAGTTCTGGGGATACAAGACAATAACAAAACAATCTTTGCCTTCATATTCTAATGAAGGAGACAACACGGACACATACAGGGACATACAAGATCTATATGTAACACTTCTTTGGGATTCACTCCACTTGCCACCCCTGGCAGGCTGGAATCCCAGAGGATTGGCCAGTACTATTCCTAAGATTCTAGGGTTAATCCTGTAGTTTGCTGTAGTTTGTCATTTGTTCTCAAAAAGGATCATACATATGAAGCTCTGTCCATAGAAATACACTTTTTTGTCATCTATGTTTTATACGTTCTTTTAGGGTTTGGGTCCAAGCCTCTGCGGCTCACTGTGGATAGGTATCCTCCAAACACTAGCTCAAAAGCCCCCCAGAAGTGGGCTTCCCCTTAATCAGCAAACAGACTCAGTTCTTCAGCAAAGGCATTTACTCAAATCTCAATATATATTCAAATGTTCAAAGCAAGAACAGTAATTACAGCCACTTTCTCTGACACCTAGGCACACCCTAACAAAGACACCTGAAGTTGATTGGGAGGGGGGGGCGGAGTGGGCACAAACTCAAAAGGAAAATGATAATAAAGTATCTTTGTATCTAAGTAAAGTATCTTTGTATCTAATAAAGTATCACCAGACCTTTGGTGATTACTGTGCTCATTGAATCTAAAGTGTTAAAATGTCTTTCAGCTAAGGTAATGCCCCTAAGTTTAGAAACCACGAGTCTGTAGCGAGTTTTGTCCTTTGACTCCCTCAGAGCTAAAGTTCTGAAGTTGTTTGACACCTCCAGGCAAGAAATATAGTAGGCTTGCCTCTTCCTTGTCAATTCTTCTTCGCTCAAAATCCTCTTCCCTCAACAAGCCACTCTACACTGCCATAAGGGTGATTCATTTCATTGGGGTCTTTTTCACTTCCCATCCTCATGTGGGAATCTTCTGTAGATCAGAGGTTAAGGACAACGAGGTCCTGGATTCCAGTCTAATGATCAATTGTTTAACTGGTCTCTTCATATTCAAGTAAAATAGAGGTTCCCTAACTCTGCTGGTAGTTATCAGAATCATTTTTTCACAGCACCGACTAGACCGAAAGAAATATCTAAAAGTTCTGTTTATCAAGCACTATAGTTAGGTCCAAATAAAAACTTGTATCCTAACAACTTAGTGGTCATTTGAAAAATATATATAAATTGACAGAGAAAAAAATAATATTTTTATTTCACTCTTCTGTAACTACAACTACTTACTAATGGAAGGTGAGCATACATTGGGTACTGCACAACTTCTCAAACCTTGGACATGACCAACCTCATTTCTTGTTCCACATCGATTTTCCCACTTTGTTTTTGTCACAGCAATTGCCAAAAACTCAGCTTTGCAAAGATGCAACCTCAAAAATTAGAAAGTTCAAGAAGTTTCTGGCATGGCAGAAAGTACACATAAAGTGTCATGGAAAGGAATGTAGCTGATCTAATGTTGAAACTGTGAACCACATCTCTCTAGTGGTCAACAGAGACATCAACAGAGCATAGTTTGGTAACCTCTGAATTAAAGTATTTAAGCAGCCACCCTTACTAAAGTAGGAAATATCTATTTTTGTATCTTTACCTCATAATATCTCTGTCCTTCAGCCTCTGAGGACTTTCAGCCTTTGTCAGTCTCACTGAGACACTACCTACATCCCCACCCTCCCACTCCCAGCAACTTTTACACATATATAACAGATGCAACTTTAAACAAGAAGACACTAGTACTCAGCACTGTGCTTAGTGCTTTACAAATGTCTCATTTGATCCTCACAACAATGTTGGGAGATGAGTGCTGTTATTATCTTCATTTTACAGATGAGAAAAGACTGAGGATAAATGACTTGTCCAGGGTCACTCAAACTAATAAATATCTGAGCCCAGAAATAGTCACTAGAAGAGTATTACCAACTCGTGCTATATAGAGGAAACTGTACTAGCAAACATTTGGAATTTGTTGGCACTGGCTCTTCTCTCTGGGAGGAGACAGCAAGAACATAAACTGGTGAAGTGACCAATCACTTCACCAAATATACACAGGCTTACCCAAAAGAAAACAGAAAACTTCAATGGTCACTAAAGTATTGAAGGGAAAGTATTTTTATTCCCTATCAGGAACCATTCTGACTGAGGTAGAGACTTGGAAAGCAAGTTACTCAAAGAAATGTCAGCTTTGGCCAGTATCAAGAAATCTCTACCTACACCTTACCATCTCCAAGGAGATGATACAATGGGGTTAGTGTAGCTGTCCCCAAGAGCATCTTTTTATATTGATTTCTAGTCTCATGTCAGGGGACATCCTGCTTCACTGATGGATAAACTCCAAGTATTGATTTATACTGAGAAACATAACTTCTGACAAGAGCAGAATTCTTGGGTTGGTCATATTCCAGTAGGAATATTTACCTTAAAGATGAAAAGAACATGTTGGTCACACATAATCACAAACTTCCAGGGCAGGGGGACCCTCAGAGGCACTGTAACCCAGTCCATACTTGAACAAGAATCCCTCTAGCTATCCTGCCTTTGTCTGAAGCTTCTAACTAGGGGAAACTCACTATCTTGGGGAGTTGCACATTATACTCTTGAGTAGCTAGCTCTAACTAGTGGGAAATTTTAACTTACTATTCCTTGTAATTTCCTTATAACTTCAACATGAGACCACAAGCATCACTGGATACCAGAAAGGACATGATGCCAACAGACTTTTAGTTCAGACAATCAAGAACCATGCCAAGACCCTGAAACTTCTGATCACTTGGCCTTTATCAATAGAATTCCTTCTAACTACAAATGCTGTGCCAGTTCCCATACACTTGTACTCCCTTAATCTCAGTGATTTTGCATCCTCAGCTGCTGAAGAACAAACTTCTTTCCCCAGTTCTTACTGTCTACCTCCTTATTCCCATCCATCTCAGCCCTACCCCATTAACCTACTCTATCCACTCCTTCTACTGGGCCCTCTGAAACTCTCACTATATACTTAGCCAACTTTCATTTTAGACCTCTCCCTCTTATGTTCCTTTCATCCCACACCCATGCTTCATATTTGATTTGACTTTCAGTCCCTCCCCTCTCTAGTATTTTCTCTAGCTATAACACTCCTTCTCTGACTATGCTCTTTCCTTCCAACCTTAACTCAATGAACCAGATCTCTTGCACCCTCTTCACAAGCCACTCACCACTTACCAAAGCCCAACCCATCATTGGTGAATTCCTCCCAGTATCTGGATCCTTTGCTCCTACTTCCATATTGGTAAGCAGAGCTAGAAGAGGTACACAACCATGCTGATTGGGTCCACTACAAATTTGCTATCTTATCTGAACTGGTCTGTACTATATCAGGGTAATCCTTGTAGTGCTCCCTCACTTAGTTTCTATCTCACCACACTGGCTATTCCTTTTATCCTTTTCTCAAGCCTCCCACAGCACACTTTCCTTCATCCTCTCTTTGACAATAATCTAACTTCCTATTTTACCAAGTAAATCTAAGTCACTTGTCTCAAGTTCCCTCTTTCTCCATCCCCAGCTCCAACACTCCCTGACATCATCCTGCCCTGTTTCCTCCTTCACTCCAGCAGTATCTAATGAAGAATAAATCCCTTTATGTGGACCCTTGATCCCATCTCCTCTTCACTTCTCCACAATATTTCCCTCACTATCATCCCCTGTCTATAATCTTCAGTCTTTACTTACCAGTTCCTTCCGTGTAATCTACAAATATTCCCAAATCTCCCCTAACCTAAATAGGCCTTCACTAACTTCTACCATCTTTACTAGCAATCATTCAATTTCTCCTTCCCTTCTCAACCAAATTGCTTAAAAACACCCACTACACTCAGCATCTCCATTTCCTTTGCTCCCACTCTCTTCTATATCTGAGATAATTTGTCTTCTGATCTCATTACTTAAAGGAACCAATTCTCTCCAAAGCTACTAATGATCTCTTAAATGCCAGAGCTCATGGTTTGTTTGGCTTGTTGTTTTTTTTTTTCTCAATGCTCAACTATCTTGGCTTCTGTTCCATCAGCATTAGATACCATTGACCACTCTCTCTTTATATTTTTTCACTGGGTTTTCATGACACTCCTCTCTCAGTTCTCCTTCTACCTATTTGACCACTCATCTCTTTTGCTTTTTCATCATACATCTCATGCCTCCTGTGGGTGTCCCTCAAAACTCCATTCTGAGCCCTCTTCTTTTTCTCTATACACTATCTCATTTGATGCCCTCATTATCTCTTAACCAGTTCAATTATCATTTCAATGCAGATGACTGCCAGATCTAGTTATCCAGTATTATTATATTCCAAGCTCTAGGTCTGCATCTCAAGCTCCCTATTGGACATTCCAAACCTGGATATCCTACAGGTAACTCAAATTCACCAGGCCCAAAATAGAATTCACTATCTTTTCCTCAAAACTCACCATTTTTCCAAACTTCCCTATTATCAGTTGCTCCACTACACTTTCAGACACTTGAGCTTACCACCTCAGTGATATCCTTGACTCCTCACTCACATTCACCAAATATATCCGACCTTCTAGTAACTCCTGCTGTTTCTTCCTCCACATCTTTTGCCTATGTCTCTACACTCCCAGACATCACATCTAGTCCAGGCCCCCCTCAACTCTCCCCTGGACTACGTAATATTGTTCTTTATCTCCCGGCCTCGAGTCTCTTCTGTTATTGTTGTTTCTGAGTCATTTCGGCTGTGTCCAACTCTTCATGACCCCATTTGGGGTTTCTTTGGCAAAGACACTTGAGTGGTTTGCCATTCCATTCTCCAGTTCATTTTACAGTGAAGAACTGAGAGAAACTGGGTTGACTGACTTGTTCAGGGTCATACAGCTGGTAAATGACTGAGGCTAGATTTGAACTCATGAAAATGAGTCTTCCTGATTCTAAGCCCAGCACTCTATGCACCATGGTGCCATCTAGCTGCCCTAATCCTATCACTCCCTTCTCCAAAAGCTCCAGAGGCACCCTATTGTCTCTAGGATAATCTACAACCTTCTCTGGCGTTTAAAACCCTTCATAAAGTGGTTCCACACAACCTTTCCATGCTTATTACACATTCC
This sequence comes from Bettongia penicillata ogilbyi, assembly GCA_023548195.1. Lineage (NCBI taxonomy): Eukaryota > Metazoa > Chordata > Mammalia > Diprotodontia > Potoroidae > Bettongia > Bettongia penicillata. The sequence continues at coordinate 3,273,685 of JAJHZJ010000029.1, read as the reverse complement.
CCCATTTCATGAACTCTACATTACAACATTTCACCTCCATGCCTATCCCCTGACTATCTCTGCCATCACCGTTCTCCAAATGCCCTTGTTCCTCATTTCTACCTCTTAGATTCCCTAATTTCCTTCAAAGTCTAGCTCATGGGCCACCTCCTACAGGAAGGATTTCCTGTTTCTTCATGTACTAGTACCTCCACCCTCAATTACCTTGCATCAATTTAAAGTGTAGTTTGTATTTAATAATACATATTCATACATACATGCCTATTCCCCCAATAGAATGTAAGCTCCTTGATAGCAGGTTGTTTCATTTTGTTTTTCTTTGTATCCCCAGAGCCTCTCAGTACACAGAATCCAAGTGGTACTTTGGAAATGCTTCTTAACAAATAAGACAATCTTAAGAGATATCCTTCCAAAATGAAATAAAACCATTAATGACTAAGCTTTGGGGCCAGACATTCAATGAGATTTGAATTGACCTAATTACACTGTTGTCTAGCTCACATCTTTCCATATTTTCCACAAGTAGAGCATGAAAGATTTTGTCAAATGCTTTGCTCAAGTCCAGGCAAAACAGAATCTACAGCATTCCCCTACATATCTGTATCTAGCTATTTATCTATTTACACACATATATGTACAATGATCTATATATACATACATAGAGAGATAGACAGATCCTGTCAAATAGGGTTTGTCTGACCACAATTCAATCTTGATGAAGTCATGCTGGCACCTTATGATCATTGCTTCCTTTTCTATTTGTTCACTAACCATCCCTTTGTTAATATGTTCTAGAGTTTTGCAAGCACTACAAGCCAAATTCACTAGCCTATAGTTTTTGCCTAGGCTTAATGGCTGCTATTTTCCTTCCAAAAAACAAGACTTTTGCCTTCCTCCAACCATCATTACCATTCCAGTTCTCCATGAGCTTTCAAAAACTAGTAACAATGAAAAGCTTAATGAAAGTCAGAGTAAGGCAAGGTGGCCTTATATAATAATCTTAGTGGGTAGGGCAATCAAGCAATGACATCTGATATATCCATCTCTACTACAAGGATAGTCCTGCAAGGTAGAATGGAATACTCTTGACAGTCAGTCAGAAGATGCTCTTCTCTGAACAGTGGTGATTGATAGAATCACAGGATTTAGATCTAAAAAGCACAATGGAAATCATCTAATCCTTTCATTTTACAGGCAAAGATTTCCAAGGACAGAGGGATTAAATGGCTTATCAATGTATATATTTTGGATATATTTAAATATGGTCATGTTATCTCCTCTGATAAAAAGAAATCTCTTTGAAAGAAGGGGGTTTAATTTTTGTCTTTTCAACTCTAGAACTTGATAGTAGCTGGCACTTAATATTGTTGTTCATCCTTTGTTTTCAAGGGGACCAGTGACATCATAAGTGATGTTCTGATTCGTGAGTCAACTGGATTTAAGTGTGACAGAGATGCACCAAGTTGTCAGTCTCACTCTCTCTTCCAGGGTCATTGAAGTCCAGTGGCAGTACAAAAGTCATGGTGTCTGGCAGTGGTCCAGGATGCAGTATATGACCTTGGTATCTTCAATGTCTGACCAAGTTCTAAGCACTGCACAGTGCCTGTTTCAGTTATTTTCATGGACATTACAACAATTGTTCTCATTCACCCATACTACAGGGGGAACTCTTCACATTCTTGGGGTAGACATTTCCCCTAATTCACCAACAGGTTTGTAACCTGTTGGTTACCCTCAAACCAATTTAGTCTCTCTAGCAAAATAATTTCACTGAGGTGTGGGTGCTGCTTATGCTACACCTGGCACTTATTAACTGTTTTCCTCTTGCTCTTTCTCTAACATCTAGGGGTAACCTACAATTTGAGCCATTCTTGATGTAAGTTTTTAGCATAATTTTATTTACCACTCCAGATTCACCTCAAGAGAGCATCAGGGCCTCCAAACCCAACTCACTTTGTTTTTGAAACAACTTGTATAATACTAAGCTGCTCCCAAGATTCCCTTGTTCTTTCCTCCACACTTCACTCCTCTTTGTCTTAGTAAGATTCCACCTTAAAACCAAATTCTTTTAAACTTTTTGCAGAGAACTTAACCAAGTTTAAACCAGACATCCTTAGAGTAATCTTAAGTTTCCTGCAAAACATGAAATGATGTTGCATATCTACTGCTTCTGTTTGATGCAGTAGAGGATAATATTGAATTCTGTCTCAACATAAACCTGAGATCCTAAATATACCTCAAAAGTAAGTTGTAGCTAGAGCAGTAAAGGCAGAGGTGGCACAGTGGATGGAGAGCCAAGGCTGAAGTCAGGAAGCTGTTGTTCAGTTGTTTTTGTCATGTTCAACTCTTTGTGGCTCCATTTGGAGTTTTCTTAGCAGAGATACCAGAGTGGTTTCCATTTCCTTTTCCAGATAATTTTACAGATGATGAAACAGAGGCAAACAGTGTTAAGTGATTTGCCCAAGGTTACATAGGCAGTGTCTGAGGTCAAATTTGAACTCAGGTCTTCCTGGAAGATTCATCTTCCCAAGTTCAAATCTAGACTCAGACACTTACTAGCTGTGTGACCCTGGACAAGTCCTTAAATCTGTTTGCCTCAGTTTCCCCATCTGTAAAATGAACTGGGGAACTACTGGGTCTGTATGCCAAGGAGACCATAGAAAGAGGAAAGAGATATTTGTGGCAGCTCTTTTTGTGGTGGCAAAGACTTGGAGATTGAGTGGATGCCTATCAATTAAGATACTATACTACTTGGAGCATATATGTTTAGTAATGATATTGCTTCATTGTCTATGGTGCCTTTTAGCAGGATATAGTTTCTTTCCTTATCTCTTTTGATTAGATCTATTTCTGCTTTTACTTTGTCTGAGATTAGGATTGCTTTTTTTACATCAGCTGAAGCACAATATATTCTGCTCCAAACTTTCACCTTTACCCTACGTGTATCCCCCCATTTCAAGTGTGTTTCTTGTAAACATATTGTTGGATTATGGTTTTAATCCATTCTGCTGTCCATCTCTGTTTTATGGGAGAGTTCATTCCATTCACATTCACAGTTATGATTACTATCTGTATCTTTCCCTCCATCCTCTGTCCCCCTTTTGTGCTTTTAGTTCTCCCTTCTCCCTTCCCCTCCACAATAGTTTTAATTTTTGACCATCGCCTCCTTCAGTCTTTCCTCCTTTCTTTCAGCCCCTCTCCCTTTTTCTCCTCTTTTCCCTAACTCCTTTTTCCCTCACTTTTAGCCTCCCCTCCTTTTCTTTCTCCCTTCCCCTCCTACTGCCCATAGAGCTAGTTATATTTCTAGACTTAATTGAGTTTGTTGTTCCCTCCTTGAACCAAATCATATGAGAGTAAATTTCAAACAATGCTCATCTCCCTCCCCTCTTTCCCTCTACTGTAACATATTTTTGTGCCTCTTCATGTGGTGTAATTTACCTTTTTCTACCTCCTCCTTTTCATATCTCCAGTTTCAATCCCTTCGCACTCTTAAATCACATTTTTATCATCACATCATTTACTTTATACCCACTCCCTCCATGTATATCCCTTTTATATATCATAATAAATATACAATTCTCAAGATTAACAAGAATCATCTTCCTTTATAGGGATGAAAACAGTTTGCCCATATTGAGTAACAAGTTTTTTCCCCTATTTACCTTTTTATGCATCTCTTGAGACTTGTGTTTGAAGATTAAATTTTCTATTGAGCTCTGGACTTTTCATCAGGAAGCTCTGGAAATCCCTTATTTCATTGAATGTCCATTTTCTTGCCTGAAATATTATGCTCAACTTTGCTGGGTAATTGATCTTTGGTTGTAGTCCCAGCTCCTTTGCCTGATGGAATATCATATTCCAATATTTCAATCTTTTAATGTAGAAGCTGCAAGGTCCTGTGTGATCCTGACTGTAGCTTCTCAATATTTGAATTGTTTCTTTCTGGCTGCCTGCAGTATTTCCTTCTTCACTTGATAGTTCTGGAATTTGGCAACTATATTTGTTGGTGTTTTTAGTTTGGGATCCCTTTCATGAGGTGAACAGTGGATTCTTTCGATGACTATTTTGCCCTCTGGATCTAGGACTTCTGGGCAGTTTTCCTTGATGATTTCTTGAAAGATGTTGTCCAGGCTCTTCTTTTCATCATAGCTTTCTGGTAGACCAATAATTCTTAGATTTTTCTCTCCTGGATCTATTTTTCAGGTCAGCTGTTTTTACAATTAGATTATTTTATATTTTCTTCTATCTTTTCATTCTTTAGATTCTATTTGACTAATTCTTGATGTCTCGTAGAGTCATTAGCTTTACTTGCCTGAGTCTAATTTTTATCAAATTGTTCTCTTCAGTTAACTTTTGCATGTCCTTTTTCATCTGTTCAATTGTTCCTTTTAAGGAGTTATTTTCTCCACTTAGGTTTTGTACTTCCTTTTCCATTTGTCCAATTTACCTTTTTAAGGAGCTGTCCTCTTCAGTGAATTCTTTTTTCATATTTTTAAAATCATTGCCCAGTTTTTCTTCTATTTCTCTAATTTGACTTTTAAAATTCTTCTTGAGCTCTTCCAAGAATACTCTTTGGGTCTGAGACCAGTTATATTCCCTTCTGAAGTTTCAGCTGACCTCTTTGGTATTTGTGTTTTTGTCCTTGTCGTCATAGAAAGATTCTATGGTCTTATCTTTTCTAGTTTGCTTCTTACTCATGATGATTACCCTTTTCCTGGCTTTTAAAGTAGAACTCTGCTTCTGGGGCATAGAAAGTTGTGTCCCACAGTTCTCAGGCCTAGAACTTGAGGCTCTGTGTTGTGGCCTTTGTTTCTTTCAGCTAGAAGCTAAAATACAGCAATTTACCTGGTGCTGAGTTGACTGGTATTTGAAAGTAGAGATCAGGTGAAGTCTTTCTGGGTTTCCCCAGAGTTACCCTGGAGCTAGCTCCATTAAGCATGGGGGAGGGGTGGTATGGCCACAGGTATGGCCACCTCTGCTGAGCTAGAGCATAGGCAAGCTCAGCAGGTGGTCAACCTGTCTTCCTTGTCTTCCTAATTCCCCTGGGGTGTTGAGGCATGCCTGGGGTCCTGGTTGCGGGCTCCACCTCCCTGGGGTTCAGGAGCTCATGGTGTGCTGAGGTAGGGCTGTCTGGGACAGCTCCAGTCCTGCACTGATCCCCTTCAGCCACAGCAAGAGGGACCCCCCCCCCTCCTTTGCGATTTTCCTAGCCTCATGGGCTAAGAGCCTGTTTGCCCCTTCAGCTGATCCCACTGTTCCAGGATTTTTCCTGGGAAAATATTTTATGGATTTTTCAAGGGCAACAAGGGGAGGGGAAGAGCATTTACTGATGACTCCACCATCTTGGCTCCTGGAAGTTCAAGTAGGTGACTTACAGGCATTTAATCTGCAACCTGATAGTCTCGGGAGTGGCTGCTGTGGTTACCTGGGGCTCTAGACTCTCTCTTGCTTGGTTCCACTGAACTCCCATCCAAGGATGATATGCCCAAGATTCCACAGTGCGGTCGCTGCCTCAGACCACCCAGGGCTTCCCGCTCGGCCCTGCCATGGCACAGAACACACTGGTACAGCCTGTGTGTGGGGCGCTCCTCCAGACCCACACGACAGATCCTTCCCATTGACCTTCCAGCCTGTCCTGAGCTGGAAATCAATCGCAGTTTATCTCCTGCTGGATTCTGCCCCTCCCAAATTCATTCAGATTCTCTTTTTAGAGATATCTGAAGGAGTCTGTCTTAGAGCTTAGTTGAGTAGCTGCTTTCATTCTGCCATCACGGCTCCACCCCCAGTGTCCATCAATTAGGGAACAAGCTGTGGTATATGCATGTAATGGAATACTACTGTGTTATAAGAAATGATGAACAGGTAGATTTCAGAACAACCTGGAAAGATTTACATGAACTGATGCTGAGTAAAATGAGCAAAACCAGGAGAACATTGTACACAGTAATGGCAACATTGTGTGGTGATCAACTTTGATAGACTTTTCCGAGCAATATAATGATCTAAGACAACTCCAAAAGACTCATAATGAAAAATGCTATCCATATCCAGGAAAAAATCTATGGAGTCTGAAGTAAGATTGAAGCATACTATTTTCACCTTTTTTTCCTTGTTTCTTCTTTCTCTTGGTTTTCCCCTTTTGTTCTGATTCTTATTGTACGATATGACTAATGTGGAAATTATCAGATTGTACAAACTTAACAAAGTACAAACTTATATCAGATTGCCTGCCATCTTGGGGAGGGGGAAGGGAGGGGAAAAGTAAAATTTTGGAACTCAAAATCTTATAAAAGTAAATGTTGAAAACCTTCTTGACATGTAATTGGGGAAAAAAATACTATTTTTTTAAATGAGCTGGAGAAGGAAACAGCGAACCACTCTAGTATCTTTGCCAAGAAAACCCCAAATGGGGTCATGAAAAGTGAGATATGAATGAACAGTAACAAAAGTAATGTGAGACCTCCTGACAGCAAAGTAAAGGACTGGCATTTTTTTACCCAGGCTTTCCTTTTTTCTAGTCAATCTCTTCTGTATGTATTTTTTCCTTCATGTGTATATATTTTCATTCACATGTATGCTCAGAGAACTATGGGCGCAGGAATAAGTCACTGAGTAGGCTATTAGACCATCCCCTCATCCCAACGCTCTTTTATCTAGGTTAGAGGGAACCTTGTCTATCTGAAGCTCTCAGAAGGAGTGGTGATGGCTCCTACTTGAGTGGGGAGGCATAGCTAGTGTCATGCTACTAACTCAAGAAAGCAACGTCAGCCAAGGAGGTAAGTGACCATGCCCAGTGGCCAAGGAAATCAGCAATCCTCATTTGGGATCTTCTTGATCAATCAACCAACCAAAAAACAAATGTTTATTGAGCCAGGCACTAGATTCGGTACTGGGAACACAAACACAAGAATTAGTCTCTGCCTTCAAGGAACTCACAGTCTAGCTAAAGGAAACAACATATAGAATGATATAGAAAATAAAGACAAAGTAATATTGTAAACACTAACAACTGGGAGATCAGAAAAGGTTTCATGTCTCCATGGAGTGGCATTGAACTCAAAGTGCTTCACACTTGGACTTGGCTTTTAGATTTGTTTGCTGCCTCAGACCTAAAAGGTAAGTCTTTAGGACATTAGCTGATTTATGGTGAGCTTGACTCTAGCTCTGAATAAAGACAACCTCATCAATTTGGATCTGGAAGAGAACATGGAAGTCATTTAATCCAATTCCTTCATGTCATAAATTAGGAAATTGACATCTAAAAATGTGAATTGACTTGTCAAGGGGAAGAGAGGTAATAAGGAATGAGAGCCAGGATCTGAACCCTGGTTCTCTGGCTGCACATCCATGACCATGTCAGCTCTACTGTATGACTTCCTCAATTTTCTGTCTCTGTTCCTCTGCTCCAGCTCCTCCCATTATCCATCTTGAGGCAGACCCTGCCACGAAGTAGAGCAAGTTCCCCTGACCTAACCCAGGGTGGTGCCAGGTGGGACAGGAAAGACCTGGACTTACAGGCACCTCCTTTATTATTAGTGGGTGTTTTCACCCATTTCCTTCATTGTCTAGAAATCTAATTACCATAATTACTGGGATGAATTCTAGGCCCAGGTGCAAGACTGTTCCCCACTACTCTCCTTAGCAACAGGAACAACTGGGATTAGCACTATGTCCTGGTATTCTTTTCAATTCAACAAACTGAATTTAACAAAAATTTATCAAATATCTGGGGATACAAAGATATTGAAATAATCCCTACACTCAAGAAGTACAACATGTACACAGGTAAGATAGCATAATGAAAAGTAAGGGGAAATAGATCACTAATAACTAAGGGCAAGAGATGACATGAGCTTAGAGAATTCCAAGGGCTGGAGACAAGAGGGTGTTCATTCCAGCAATGAGCAGAGGGTCATGGAAATGAATAGAGGTGAGAAATGATGTGTGATAGAGGCACATAAGTCTGTGTCTCTGTCCTCTGATTGAGAGATTAAGATTTGAAGTATGGCTACAACTGAACTAAACCTCCTTCTAGACTCCAAAGCACAAAAAGAAATTTCATTCACAGTGAAAGCTGCTGGCCAGGGATGAGGCCTCCCCATTAGTCTTATTGGTAATAATTTATCCAAAGCTTCCTTTTGTACTAAGCCCTATCCAATGGCTCTAATGGATAGAAGCCCCACAGTCTTGAATGTCAGGGGTTTAGGAAATAGAGATCTCTAACTATATATTTCTTCTAAATATCTAGGATCAGCTATCCAAATTGCCTTGTGTTCTATCCTCTTGACCAAGAGAGATTATTTATTGACTTCCTTATATACCATTGAATAGTGTAATATACCTGTCAGCTTTCTATGAGTAGGAAAAGCTCTTTAGAACTAATCTTGTCAACAGTTAAAGGATCAGTGCATTTCTGCTTTGAGGCAGACTTTAGAGTAGCCTAATAATTATTAAGCAGTCTTCTCTGGGCAGCTAGTAGATAGAGCACAAGCCCTGGAGTCAGGAAGACCTGAGTTCAAATCCAGCCACAGAGCCTTTCTAGCTGTGTGATCCTGGACAAGTCACTTAACCTTGCCTCACAAAAAAGCAAAAACAAGTATTCTTCTCTTCCCATTCATGGCTCCCATATCTTACTAGCATAAACAGTCATCTCTTGCAGGTTTTGACATAATAGCAAGAAAAATAATAAAAGAATTAGAAGTGAAAGATACTTGACAGGTCATCTAATCGAGCTCCTAGGTAGAATTCCTTCTATGACATTCTCTACAAGTGGTCATTTAACCTCTGCTTGAAGATCTCTACTGCAAAAAAATTGATTATTTCCTTCATTTCACTGTGGAGATGAAAATGAGAACAGTACAGGAGCATATTTGTTTTCTTTGCCTTGAGTCTACTTTTGTCCAAAATGGTACTTAAAATGTTATATGTTGTTACCTCAATCAGACTCAATCACAGTAAACCTACAGCTTTATCTTTCACAGCTAAGGAGCTCCTCAGATACAAAGGGATTTCCTGCCTGCCATCCTTGAGCTAAAGGTTTATAATAAAATATAAACTCCTATAGCATTTAAAGCTCCTCAAAATATGATTCCAGCATATCTTTCCAAGCTGATTTCACAATACTCGCCATCACAAATTTCACTTTCTAACCAAAGTGGCTATTTGCTGTTCACTGTGTTTTTGCTGTTGTTATTGAGTCATTTCAGTCGTGTTTGATTTCATGACCCCTTTTGGGATTTTCTTGGCAAAGATACTGGAGTGATCTCGCCATTTTCTTCTCTAGCTCATTTTTACAGATGAGGAAACTGAGGCAAACAGAGTTAAGTGACTTGCCCAGGGTCTCATAGCTAATAAGTGTCTGAGGCTAGATCTGAATTCTTCCTGAGTTTTCCTGACTTCAGACCCCACCCTCTACAAACTATGGCACCATCTAGTTGCCTCACCAGGTATAACATTCCATCTTCCATCTCCATATCTTTACATATAGGCTGTCCTTCATACCTGGAATGTTCTCCCTCATCACTGCCTCTTTGCACCTCTACCTCCCTTCATGGTTCAGCTCAAGTGTCACATTCCATAAGAGACCTTTCCTGATTCCCCAGGCTGTTATTGCTCTCCACCCCTCTCTGAATTACTTTGAACATATTTTTATGGAATGAATGGACTGGGCAATGAGGGCTAAGTCCTTACAGCATATGTAATATCCTCCTGCAGCCAATCCATATGTAGGCTTTGTCCAACTTGCTTCTAGAAATTCACAGTGGAAGAGCCCCTTACCCTCTCTGACACAGAAGATGCCTAAGTACAGACAGTTCTCACTTTATGTGAATTTGTATTATGCAAATTTTACATAATGTTGAAAAAAATTCATATTCAAAAAAAACCAAAAAAAACACCTGTTAACTTTACAACACTGTGTTCTCTCTCTCTCTGTTCTTGCAGCTTAGCTTGATGCTCCACAGTCTCCCAAAGCCCCCATCTCCCCCCCAAAAAAGTCCCTCCAAGTGAAAGCAGAATGGACTGGTGAAGAGACCATCACCACCATCATCACCAGCTTGAGACCTCCAGAACTGAGAGATGATACCTTTGCCTTGCTCTGCCCACACACCTTAATGTCTGGCCCCTATGGGTCTGTCTTTGATCCCTTCATCTTCAGGCAGAGTGTGTCTATCCCTGGCCCTATGTATCGCCGGTACTCTCTTGTCTGTGTCTGTGTCCAGTCCCCACATGTCTGTCCCCTGCAGGCTCTTCTTCTTGGTTCCAGCCCAGCCCCAATGTGGCTGGCCCTAGCCCAACATGTTCCTCCTCTGCAACTTCTCTGTCACAGGCTCCTACATGTCCTTGAACTTTGTGCTGGCCTCCTCCCTTCATAGGCCTGTTGATCCCTTTCTGCCTCCCTCCCTCATTCCCCCATGTCAACAAATTTGTATTACATAAAAATGACTTTACATAAGAGTCTTCCCAATGGTCCACCTACAAAAAGTGAGAACACATACTGAATTGTCAATTTATTAAGTGATGATGAAAAAGCTTTTAACTAGCTACTGAGTTGGAACAGAGTGTGCACACAAAAGGCTATAATAGATCTAATCTCTCTTTTTCTAGTGGTAAGAACCACTTAGGACATCTGGGTAGAGAAGGGAGTTCAGCCCTTCTCTCTCACCTAGGGGACATGTAGCCTGTGAACACATGATATCTCTGTTGCTGTCTCCGTTGGATCTATTATTTTCTGATCTTAGGTAAATGAGTATTGCATACAGAAGGGACTCAGTTACAACCCTCTGAGCATTGCAAAGGCAGAAAAGTTATCAGATCTCCAGCAACTAGAGTCCATAGCAAAGTCCCTTCATAGCAGTCAAGCCTCATGAAGAAAGACCTCCTAAGGAGAGACCTTCATGACTCAGCCCAAAAGTGAATCAACCCAGCAACCAAGACATCATGTCCTGAAAGGGAGCAGCTCATCTACCAGTTATGGCACATAGATGTTATGTTGGTGAGGAGAATGTTTGCAACATTCTGAGTCTGAGCCAGGGATTGACTTGGGAGAGTAAAAGTGTACTCCTGGTTTGAGAAGCTATTCTCAGTAACTCTTTCAGCTAACAATGAGTTTTCCCCTTTCATATTTCTTATAGCACATTGTCCCTGTGATGTTTTATTTTTTATCATACTTATTTTATGTACATGATCTATTCAACCCCCCACCACTATGCCTCAAGGAGGCATTTCTTTGCATATGTACTTTGCACAGTACATGGGTATTGTCCATATGATTGCTCAAATATTTTCCTGGAAGTCACATGGAAGAGTCTGGTTCTAATCTTGCCTCACTTGATTGTTCAAACTTCTATTTTGATGCCAAAATGGCACTGCCAGGAACAAGTGGATGTGAGTCATATTTTGCCTAAACATGTCAACTTTGCTTGTAATAAGTATTTAAGGCAGGTGCTATGGAAAGAAGGAAAAATAGCTAATTCAAACATTCATGTAACCAGGTTAGAAAATCATCATTCCATCTAGCCCAGTCTTTACATCTTAAATTAATTTTATTATTGTTATTATATATTACTACTAATATTATTATTTTATTGTTTGTATTTGTAGTTAATATTTTATTTATATTAGAGTAGACATTTTATTTGAATCAGTCAAAAGTATAAACTGTGTGAATGAATCTTTAATCAATTTGAAAGGATGAAAGGACACTGGGGTCATTGTATCAAAGAAAGAATCTTATGACTGGTTGAGAAGACCAGTTCACTTCCCTTAGGATATATATGAAAACAACAAGCTAGTTCAGAATTAATCAGTCTAGTGGAGGAAAATTCTAAATTTGGGAGTTATGGATTTCAGGCCCCTGAGTGGGGAGAGATGATGAGAAAGTGTCTCCTTTCTCCATCCCCTCTCCACTGACCTGAGAGACCAGGCTAGTATAAGATGATGACTCTAGCTGGAAATGGGGAAACACCTCTTATGGGCAAACAGAAGGTCACCTGGGAAAAGGCAATGGACAATGTAGACATAGAATTGACAAGTTATGACTTTGTGAATTTCTGAAATTCAGAAGACCTGGAGATCCCTTTAGTACTAATAGAAGTATCCCCCCAAGTCAGTAACAACATCATTAGAGAAGCAATAGTTAATGGCAACATCAGCAATGGCAGAAATACAATGAACACAAACCAGGCCCACTGAGGAAAGGCAGTTTCAGGACCTCACAACCCAGTAGAGAATTACATCTAAGGAGAATTTCATAAAGATTCTACAAAAGGAAAAAAGGACTCCTAGTAAACAGGAGCAATGAACCCTTCGCTATATGTGTTCTCTACATATGTTTCTTACAACCATTTTATTCTAAATGTGAGCCCTTGTCGTAGCAAGCACCCTAGCACACCCAAGATGACCTGCTGGCAGCGGCTCTTTTACCTGCTTTTCTAAAGGAAAGAAAACTTTAAAGGGGTCAAGAATCTTACTTTAATTATAGATAAGTAGAAAGAAGTAAGTGTAGGAAATACAAGCAGAGAAATTAGCACAGAGATTCAACAGACAGGGCTCCAATTGTCTGAACAAAGTAATACAACCACTTATATACGCCACCACACCAGAAGAGTACCAATATCTAAAGTAGTCGGGGGGCTCTTAACAAACAGCTACTCAGAGTCTTGTCCAGGGAATCAAAACATAGTTCTTATGAGCAAGCCCCCAAAGTAAAATGCCAACCTTCCAGACTTGGCCCCTAATTGTCTCGGTCAAAAGGCATGAAACCTGCGTGACTCAGCAAGGCTGTGAATTATCAGGGTTCAAAGGCAATTAATCCTTCAGATGTTTATAATTTAGCTTGAACCTAAGAAACTGAACTCCAGAAAGAAAAAAAAAATCCCACTTTGTTTACACTTATAGCCCTTCCTCCTAGGGATCTCACGTGTGCAAAGGGAAGGTGTGCCACCAGACTGGAGCAAGAGTGGCGGGGGCAAGAAGGGGGGCAGTAAGGGGACAAGAGGAGTGAAGGAGAGGAGTGTTTTTTGTAACAATTGTTCATGTCATGCCTGCTTATTAGATACCCTTATTAAGTCTGACTGATGATCAGTAGGAAGTGCACTGATGGGGGCAGCAGGAGTTGTGAAAAAGGGGGAGAAGTTATAGTTTAGGACAGATGAAACCTGAGACTCCTGAGACACAAAGCATTCTGAGATTCTACGGAACTCTATTTCTCTGTTTTTATCATTCTTGTTCATTTTTAACACAATTATTTAGTTTTAAAGTGGGAGAGTTTACATTTTATCTGTTCCAGCATTTACCATGCATAATAAAAAAGAATTTTGCCCATACTTAAGTCTAATTTTTAGGAACATTAGCATACTACTTCCTGGTTCAGTTAAAAAGTGGAGATTCCCTCCAGTTTTGATATTCTCTTCTTCTATCAGCTCACCAATATCCTTCTGCTTCTCAACTGACCCATCTTAGAAAAAAGACTGATCACATGTTACAGCTATGTCCTATGTCTTGCTCCTGGAATCTATACCTCTCACTCTTGCCCAAATTATGCCGTGCCCGAAATAGTTGCTGCTCAGCGCCTAAGACTAAGAAATGTAAAACTAAGTAGGTTTAAAATCTGTCTCATTGCCTGCTTACCTCTGTGATCTTAGGCAAGTCAGTTTCCTTCCTGGGTCTCAGTTTCCTCACCTCTTAATTAAGGTGGTTAAACTAAACGACCTCTGATGTCCCTTCTAGCTGTAGTTTTATAATTCTGTGATCCTCATGTCAGAGTCTACAATACCTCAGGCAAGGCTCTCCCAGAGACTGGCTAAGTAAGGGAGAATATAATTCTAGCACTCTATAAAGTCAGGTGTTAAGTATAAAATGGTATCATTCAATGATATATCCCTATCTCCTGTTCTAATCTCAGGTTTAGTGCTTCCATCCAGGGATAGTTATTGGCAGGTAACATCCCAGGGTATGTACTGAAGGCTAGGATTATTATCCAGTTTTTATTTGAGATTGAGGTTAAGGAAAGGAAGATTTTTTTTTTAAATCTACTAACCTGGATAGCCCTCCCTGAAAGGAGTTAAGACCCTCCATCCACCAGATACTATCTGGATGGAAAACAGTTTGAAGAAGACTGAATGACCCCTGAAGGGACTCTTTCTGGATGATGAATTTGCCAATTCAGTGGATTGATTTCGACAAGGCCTAGAAATAAAAAGAGGCACGGAACCCTACCATAGCTACCACTTGCCTCAACCATTTCCATCCCTCTCATACCAACAGTGTTCTTCCCTGCCCATCCCTACTCTCTGCCCTTGCCATTATCTTACTCCTCCTGAGCCCCTATTTTCCAGCTGCTAGTCTGTATCATGATAAGAGTCTTAGAAAAAATACAAAAGTCATAGGACATAGAGCTAGAAAGCAAGTTAAAGATTATCTAGCTTAATTCTCTCATTTTATAGGTCAGATAATGATCATATGATCATAGATTCAGAAGAACCTTAAAGGTCATCTAATTCAACCCACTCTCATTTTATAGAAGAGGAAAGTGGAACCCAGAAAAATTACCCGACATCACAGAGATAGTAAATTGCATAGTCAAGATTTCAATCCAGGTCCTTCTGACTTGTCTTACAATCTGTGGTGACAACAGCTCAGCGGGGCATAGAGTGCCCTGTCTCTTCTCTCAGCTGTATTTCCATTGTGTCCCTGACCCTCACCCAAGCCAGGTGACTGTCTTGGCACTAGATATGATGCACTGCATTGGCACTAAGTTTCTCTGTTCTCTCCTCCAAAATCTAACTCCAAACATCTTCTGAAAAGTCTGCCCTGATTTACCTTACCTAGCTCTGGCCCCTCTATTCCCCCACATCCCTGGAATGCTCACAGGCCTTCATGTCTGATGGCAAACTTTTACATGCTCCTAAAACTAGAGAGATAAGCCACCCCATCCCATACACCCAGCACTGTGATTCTACCAACTTAGCTCTGTTTTGAGGACTCAGTGAAGCTTTCACTACACAGCAGGACTAGATGGGAAAACCTCCAATGGGAGGCTGAGCTTCAAGGGTAGCAAATTGTTAAGAAGCTATTTCCTGGATGATTCACAGTTTGGACCATTGCTATCCCTTGTTTGTAGCCAGGTACAGGGTGAGGTGCCCTCATTAAAATTAAAAAGCAAATGGTGAGCAATGGCCAGAGCCCAGCTGCAGTCTCTGACTCAGAGTCTCTGGCTGTGTGATCTCTAGAAGGTGGTTCAGCCTCTCTCTATCCCTATTCCCCTTACCTATAAAATACAGTGACTGAGATAAAAGGGGATCCAAAACCAGGAGGCATTATTAGCAAGATGTGGGAGAGCTCCAGACTATGTGTCAATGTTTTGCTGAGAATGTAGTATTGAATTCAAACCATTAACCCTAAATAGCTTCCATATGGCCTATATTACTTAGCTGAGCAAAACAGTCTTCAGCAGCTCCTTCCAAAGCCCATATCTAATTGGAGAAGATAATAAGTCTACTAGGTTGAATAGAATTTAGGGAATTCATATGCTCTGACAAGTCTAATCCAATTGCCTGCCTTTGAAAATGTTTTTATGCATAGACCTAGTTGACCTCAACCTTCCCCACAGGTTGTCTATTCCCCCTGTCCTCCTGAACCGCAAGAAGGCCAAGGTAGGAGAATGTGGACGGTGAAAAAGCAAGCTATCCCTACACTAATCATCTCTCTGGCCTCCAGATGGAAGAGACATTCTGTAAGTTCAATGAACTCGTTTGTACTTTGATTCCAGATTCCTGGGTGAAGGTTTCATCCTAATGGACTGAACCTTCCATTGCACTATGTCTGTACTTTGATTCCAGATTCTTGTAAATAGAGTGAATTCGATGGAATAGGGCCTTGGCCTGGAGGTCGGGGGAGGGGGGAATAGAGCAAGAGTGGATGGGACCATCAGCCTAGCTACAATCACTACTACTCGTCATCCTCACAACATCCCCTTTATTCTTATCCATGCTTGAATTTAGGGGAAGGTAGAATTAGGGATGGAAATATGACAAACCAAGAAGCTTATGGCACGGTCCTCCTCCACGTGGCATCCAGGCAAGAGGGTGTCTCTGCCAATTCTCATATACTTGAAATCATCCAGGGCAAAGAACAACAAAATAGATACTACTACTTCTGGCCCAGGCAAGTTTTCTAACTAACACAGGGGGATATATAGCATTTCTTAGGAAGCTAAACCACATGAGCATTTGGAGATCATTCCCTATGTAACCATCACCTTGGGCCTTCGGACTGCACTGCTGTTAGGCTAAAGAATATGTTCAGAAGAGAGCAAGAAAGAAGCCCATCAGGCTAAGCTCAGAGCCTCCAGCCTCGCATCTGTTAGGGAAGTTGGAATTCCAGTGAGACCAACACTGAGCTGACCCAGCTGACCTGGTGAACCTGGGCCAAATCACACAACCTTTTCACTCAATTACCAATCAGTACCTTGGAGAGCTTATGATTAATCAGTGGAAATACAGTAGAAAATTTCCAGTACCTTGGAGTAGGGGTACAGTATGAAAATGTCCCATAAAAAGAAGAAAATTTGCAGATGGAAAGCAAAGAGCCACAGGGCCCCTGGCCACACCCTGACTCCCCTCTGATAACAGGCCTGACTCTCAGGCTTGAGGGCTGGAAGGATCATTGCATCACCAGGATCTGGGGATTAATGACAGGGAGTGGACTGGACCTGGGTACTTAACTAATCAGAGAGGAGTCTGAGACAGCAGAGGAAAGGTTCCAGATTTGAGACTAGTACTTTCCTCCTACTGTTTGGTTCCCCTTTCCCTCATCTTCACTCTTGCCACTAGGATGAAGCCTCCACCCATCCTGCTCTTCCTCTGCCTCCTAGGTAAGTGACTCTCTCTTCCTCAAACCCCTGGGGGTGAGGGAGATTTCTCCACATACTGCCCTCAATCCCCCTGGAGAACCCAGCACTCCCTCAATAGTTCACCAAAGCTACGGTAGTCTGGCCCCTGTGGGCTCAACCACTGCACAAGGGAGTGAGCAGGAAGGAGCTAGCTTGGTGTCCCGTGGAAAGTCTTATACTCAGTCAGGAGACCTGGATTCCAACGTTAGGTCCCCAACTATCTGGCTGTGTGATTTTGAATAATACACGTTACTTCCTTGGGGCCACGTCCCATCTGTAAAATGAGAGATTTAGACTAGATGATGTTTTAGTTCTGACAGTTTAAGTCTATGGTCCCTCTTCAAGGTTTAACATGCTTTGCCTAAGATCACTAGTGTATGCTCTCTAACTAAATGATCTCTAAGGCTCTTCAATTCTAACTTCTTTCTGAATCTATGATTCAAAACACATTACCCCACCAGGAAAAGTCAAAAGGCCTCTCGAAAACACTTTTTCTTCCTGATGTCTGAGGCAACTCATCGCAGGCTTGGACTAAATCATCAGGGGTGGGAAGTAGCCCAAATGTAGAACTCTGCACTAGTAGATCTGCTCTCCTGGGCTAGCAGAGAAAGTCAGATTAACCTGGGAAGGCAAAATAGTCTCCATCCCTGTGGGGTGGGTTGTGACATGGAATGCTAAACCTATTTCTAAAGTTACTCTTTGCTTCATGGACCTCCACCTTCTCCCCACCATCTGCCCTATAAAAAACACCCAAATCATTAGTGCCCACTGCATATGGGGAACTACACAAAAAGCAGTGTGAGGAGAGGATGGAAGGTGGTGGAGTAAATAGTGTTAAAAGGTTTAGGAAAATGATTTGGGGATGGTATTAGATGAAGTGATTAGGGACATGTTGGGGTGGCAACTGACATGGAATGGCTTTTCAGGGAAAATCTGGGAATAACAATTAAGGAAATGATCATGAATAAACTGGAATAGTATTTGGGAGATGGGAGTAGTATCTAGGCAGATACGGTCAGGGGTCATATTTGGAAAAATGATTGGCATTGTGTTAGGAGAGATGTTTAGTGAAATGTGATAGTGTTTAAAGAGATGTCTGGATTGTGCCCAACAAAATTCAAATGCATGGCCCTGCTTATAACAATAAGTAGGGCCAGACTGAGGGCTGGGGCCCCTCAGGCAGGGCAGCTGGCTGGGGACCTGTGGCAGGTTCAGCTGTCCTCAGCTTTCCCTCCCTAGCGGTGCCACTGGCCAGTGGGAACCTACTACAATTTGGGTTCATGATTGAGAGGCTGACGGGGAAGTCGGCACTGGACTACAACGACTACGGCTGCTACTGTGGCATCGGTGGTTCCAAATGGCCTGTGGATAAGACAGATTGGTAAGGACACAGGCATGAGGAGGTCTGGGAAGAAGAAACTAGATTCCCCCCTTATTACCAGAATCCCTTCAACTCTTACAATCAGAAACTGTCTTCCCTAAAAGATCTCTCAGGAACTGGGAGTTTCTCTAATCCAGTGTCCCCTGAGAAGATCCCTGAACCCGAATCCTCTCCCCCTAGCCCCTACACACTCATCCTAGGTTGGTGCTACCCCCACCAGGTGCTGCCATGCCCATGATTGCTGCTATGGAAGGATGAATAAGCTAGGCTGTGATCCCAAAATGGAAAAGTACAACTTCACTATTACAGAGAACAGCATCATCTGCGGTAGGTGGAGGAAGGGGAGAAGGGTAGGGAGTCACAAGGGATGCCATAAGATAGAGGTAGCAGATGAAAGCCTTCCACAACAGCAGATGCCTCTTATAATTGCTTGGGACGGTCACAGTCCAAGGGCATTAAGTCTTCTCTCCCTTCTGTTGCCCCCACCCCTTCCCTTCCCCTTTCAGGGGGCAGAACTTCCTGCCAAAGGCTGACTTGTGAGTGTGACAAGAATGCCACTCTGTGCTTCAGAGACAACCTCAGCACCTACAATCCCAAGTATGCTCACTACCCCAACAAGCTATGCACGGGTCCCACTCCGCCATGTTGAAACCCTGGGCAGCCTCCAGCAGAATGCAAGCCACCTCTGCCTTCCCAGCCTCCACTGTCTTCCCACAAAATCCTCCTCCTGTCCCTCTAGACATTCAAAGGACCCATGACCAGAATGTCCTCTCAAACACCCAATAAATACTTATTTGGTTATCTCTAGAGTCTTCCTTTCCCTGTATTAGTTTCCCTTTGAGGAAGCTTTCAGACCATAGTTTTATTAATAAACAGCTGTTCTTTCTGGCTTGTGTCTTCCTTTTGGTAACACTCCTTCATTTCTTTGAGGTACCAGCCAATTCACCATCACTCCAAACTAATCAGTTCCTTTTACCTCAGACTAACAGAATATTTAATAATAATAGTAGCTAACATTTAACTAGTGCTTACACTATGTCAGGGACTGTGCTAAGCAATTAATACAATTATTATCTCTAACAAATCTAGGGGGTAGGTGCTATTTTTTCCCCATTTTATAGATGAAGGAAATACAGCAAACAGAGGCTAAGTGACTTGCCCAGAGTCACACAGCTAGTGAATGTCTGAGGCCATATTTGAATTCAGATCTTCCTTTCTCCAGGCCTGGTGTTGTATCCACTGGTACCCCCTTAGCTGCCTCTAATTCTGTCTGAATTAGAAAAGCTATTAGAGCACAGAAGGTCAAAGCCAGAAGGGTCTTTGTTAAAATTAGTAACAATTATAATAACTAACATTTCTATAGTACTTTAGGTTTGTAAAACATTTGCATTATATCATTGATCGTTACAACACTTCTAAGGAGGCACTATGGGTCACACAGCTAATAAGTGTCTAGGATGGATTCTAATCCAACTTTTCCAGAATCTGAGTTCAGAGTTCCACTTTAGATATAATAATCATAGCTAACATTATGTAGCCTTTCAAGCATTATAAAATGCTTTACAAATATCATCTCATTTTATTTCACAAAGACCATGTAAGGTGTTATTAGTCTCATTCTACAGATAAGAAAACTGAGGCACACAGAGACTAAATCACTTGCTCAGGCCCACAAAACTAGTAAGGATCTGAGGCAACAGCTGAACTCAGAAGGTCCTGACTCCCAAGTTCAGCACTGAACAAGGCTGCCCTCAAGTGTCAGGCTGAAAGTGGTCTTAGAACTGAAACTATAAGAGATGGGAGTAACCTTATGTATCTGAAATCCATCCTAAAGGCTCATAATCTAAGGGACTAGAGATTGAGACTGGGAGTCTAGCGCATGGTAAGAAGTTACATAAGAAGAGGTAATGCTGAAAAGTCCCACTGACCAAAGATGTGTACCCCCACAATCTAAAATCTCTACCATTACAGAATTATATAACTAAATGGGCCTCAGCAATCATCAAGACCAGCCTCATTTTACAGAGCTAATTCAACAGATATCTCAGGTCCTACTGTGCACCACAGAGACAAGAATGACATGGGATAAGACATGTTGATGCTCTATACAGAAGAATAGACAGTATTCTCGATTTAACATCAGAAAGTCCTGGGTTCAAGTCTAGATGTACTGGAGCCAGATCAAGCCAGTTCACAAGAGCTTACTGTTAAATGTTCAGTGTGAGCATTTCTTAAACCCACAAAAGATACAAACTAGGGCTTGATTTATTGCTTTGTTGTTTATCTAGACTTAAGTGAAAGAGAAAAATGTTAAATTACAAATTAAACTTGTGTGTATGGAATTTCAGAGAGTCAGTTGTTCAATATTTACCAGATTCCTCTGGCTCAAGTCCAAATTCTAACATTTCCCAGTTGTGTCACTCAAGGTGAATCTTTCAGCCTCTTTAAGCCCCAGCTCCTTCTCCTGCAAAACAGGGATTAGCAACCATTCTAGAAAGCAATTTGCAACTATGCCCAAAGGGCTATAAAAATGTGCATACCCTTTGACCCAGCAATACCTCTTCTAGGTCTGTATCCCAAAGAGATCATAAAAATGGGAAAAGGACCCACATCACACTTACAAAAATATTTACAGCAGCTCTTTTTGTGGGGGTCAAGAACTAGAAATTGAGGGGAATCCCATCCATTGGGGAATGGCTGAACAAGTTGGGCCATATGAATGTAATGGAATATAAGAAATAATGAACAGGCAGACTTCAGAAAAACCTGGAAACACCTATATGAACTGACGCTGAGAAGGGAGCTGAGACAGGAGAGCACTATATACACAGTAAGAGCCACAGTGTGTGAGGACTGTATCTGACAGACTTAGCCATTCCCAGAAATGTAAGGACCTAAAATATTTCCAAAGGACTCATGATGCAAAATGCCATCCACATCCAGAGAAAGAACTATGGAGTCAGAACGCAGAAGGAAGAGACTATATTCTCCTTTGTTATGGTTTGGTTTTGTTTTTCTCATGGTTTCTCCCATTCATTTTAATTCTTCTATGTAGCATGACTAATGTGAAAATGTGTTTAACAGGAATGCATATGTGGAGCCCATATAAGATTGCATGTCATCTTGGGGAGACAGGGAGAGAAAAATTTGGAATTTGTGGAAGTGATTGTTGAAAACTGGAAACAAATAAATAAATTTGGAAAAAGTAAAATAAAATAGGTTCTAGCAGACATACACACTTTATTTAAAGGGCTCAGAGGGAACAGGAGCTCCTCACACTCCAAAGTAAAATATGAATGTATTGAATACAACAAGGATCTGTATTTCATCAATAGGAAAATTCCTTCTACTGACAAATATCACAGCCCCTCTATGCCTTAGTAGATGCTCTTCAAGAGTTACTATGGCCCAAAAATTCATTGCTCTATAGACAACACCATGTGAAATCTCACCCCAAACTTACACTGACTCTTAAGCATCAAACACATCACCAGGTCCATACTTAGCATATGATTTTTTCTTAATTTTTTTATTTTTGGCCATCAGTGAACAGAGTATAAATGCCAAGAAAATCATGGACACCACAAAGGACAAACTCTTGTGAAAAAAGGTGAGGATAAAAAGAAATATGCTCAATCCTGGCTTTGCCTACCCTGTCACCCCCAGCCAGGGTCATACAGTCCAGTAAGCAGGGTGAGAAAGGTATGCAAATAAGTTTAGCCCAAGCTCAAACACAGTCAATACAGAGGGATCAAAGTGAGAAACCAAAAAACTGAAGGAGGACTCTCTTCTGTCTTTTCAAGTCTCATCTCATGGAGGAGATGCCATCTCAACTGAGCCCAACTCCCCAAGCTTCCGATTTTCCTGCTTGGCCAGGTCTCAGGTATCTTCCTACTTATACCTTCCCTCAGTACCTGGATACCTCCATCTGGAAATTAGCCTACTTGGCCACCATGTTTCACTCCCTTCTGGACAGTCCCCTTCATTCTCCCCTACCCCACCTACCCATCTCCTCTCCCAAGAGCAGTGACTATCTTTTGACTTGTCTTTGCATCCCCATCATTTAGCACAGTTCCTGATATAAAGGAAGCCTACAATAAAAGCTTATGACCTGCCTACCTGCCTTAAAAGGAAGAAAGATTTCAACAGTCTAGAGAAAAAAACAGGGAAGAGAAAGGGAAAAACAAAATCAAGAAGCACTGAGTAGTAGTTTGGCTACAGTGTAGAATAGTTAATGGCTAATTTTTATTTAGTATTTTAAGCTTTGCAAGTCTTTGACATATGTTATTACATTTGAGTTTCACAATAATCCTGTGATTCTATGGGGTTATCATCCCTATTTTCCAGATAAGGAAAGAGAAACTCAGAGAGGTTGTCTCCAACTAGTATAGATCAGAAGGGGATTCAGACATGGGCCCTGCTGACTTCAAATCCAGTACTCCACACTCCAGATGGATTCATACTGTGGAAGACCTTGAAAACTAAGCCAAGCTCAGAAAGAGAGTAACAGATAAAGAAGAAGCAAAGTACTTGTCCAAAGGCATAAAGCTTATTGTAAGATACTACACCTGGAGCTAGAATGAACCGTAAGAGAACACAAAGACCAGTCTCCTCACCTTACAACTAAAGAAAGGAAGGCCCCAGAAGGACAGTAACTTTTCCAGGGTCACACAGGTAGTTAAGTGACTTGGGTGGGACTCAATTCCAGAGCCTTTAACACAAAATACAATCCTCTTGTCACTGAACTATGCTGCCTCCAATAATTCTACATCTCCTGGTACCCAGTCAGGGTCTTCACCACTATCTAATTCTAGATTCAATCCCATATGGAGGTAATAAATAGACACTCTTTCCTCTCTTTTCACTAAAATGATGAGAAGGATGTGTGTCTCTTCTCAGGGCTAAGCAAGGACTGAAGTCATCACTGTTGTGGATCAGGACCAGGTGGTCTCATGACTTTGTGGGCTTCACACACACACACACACACACACACACTCCATCTACCTAGAAAGTGGGACAATCCTGACAAAAGAAGTTTGAAGGGAAGTAGATTTGCAAAACTCACTGCAAGCTACTGACTACACGCTCTGCCTTCATTCATCCTTTCATAGACTGGGCTAAAATAAAAAGCTAGAGAATATGCTCCTAGGCCTTAATTCTAGCTGACTTTTTTTTTTGGAGGAAATGTGGACAACAATAAAAAACTGTCATATTTAGTCAAAACATGCACTTGGGGCCCCAAAGTAAAAATGTGATCCCTCGGGTTCCACCCTCAAAAAGAAGTCAGTGAGTACCTGGGAGACCCCTAAAATAGTGACCACCATCCCCTTGCCTCTACGAGAGTCCTACTTAGGCAGGTCTTCAGTCATTAGGCTGAACTCTACCAATGTTTAACCTGAAGCCTTCCCAGAGACAAACCAGGTGTCACAACCTTTCCTCCATTCCTACCTCTCCCTTGCCCCAGGGCTTTGCAAGAATTGTCAGGGGGGTACACAGATGGCAGGAAGCAGTTTCTTCATTTGCCCAAATATCTAAATCACAGGATATAGAAGA
Organism: Bettongia penicillata ogilbyi; assembly: GCA_023548195.1. Classification (NCBI taxonomy): domain Eukaryota; kingdom Metazoa; phylum Chordata; class Mammalia; order Diprotodontia; family Potoroidae; genus Bettongia; species Bettongia penicillata. The sequence goes on along the minus strand of JAJHZJ010000029.1, from coordinate 3,249,860 downwards.
GGTTTAAACTTGGAGTCACAAGACCTGGGTTCCAGTTCTGGCCACAGCTTGGTAGCCACATGACTGTGGACAAGTCCCTTTTCTTCTCTAAACTGGTTCCTTGTTAGTCACATGGGAATCCCAGAACCAGAATTTCAGGATTTTCAAGTCAGAAGGAATCTCCAAGGCCAACCAGTCCAGGTAAAACCCAATGCAAGGTACCTAGTGAGTCATAAGACTCTGCTTGAAGACCTCAAAGGGGAGCCCATCCCCTTCCAAGGCAGCCCATTCTACTTGTGGATAGGTTTAAAAGCTAACAAGTTCTTCCTTATATCAAAACTCATTTTATCTCTTGGTAGCTTCCCCCTGGGGCTCCTGGTTCTGCCCTCCAGCACTCAAGAGAATGAGGCTCATTCCTCCTCCACAGAATAGCCTTTCAAAAGTAAGCTTGCTCCTCTTAAAACTCCTCTCTTCCAGGCAAAACATTCCCTTGATCCTTATGTGGGCCTAATTCTAGTCTTTTCACCATCCTGTTGGGCCTCCTCTGGACACTCTTCAGTTTATCAACACTGGTCCTAAAATGTGGTGCCCAAAACAGAACACAGTACTCCAAATGTGGTCCACCAAGGCAGACAACCTAAGATTTATTGCTTCCTTATTCCTGGAGACATATGAGAGCTCTCTTTTAATGCAGGTCAAGATCACATTAGCTTTTCAAAATGTCCCATCCTACTGTTGTAGCACAGTAAGTAAAAGAAGACTGGCTCAGAAGTTACAGATCTAGGTTCAAGTCCTATCGCTGATGCTTATTACCTGTCTGACCTGGACAAGTCACCTAATTTCCTTGTCCTGTTTCCTCATGTTAAGATGAGGGGGTTGGTCCTTGAAGGCCTCTGAGGTTCCCTCCAGTTTTAACTTTGTACTTGCTTATCAAGGCCTGCCTGCTCCCCATTAATGCCTTCACCAAGGATGCCCCTGATGGGTGTGCAGATGACACTCATAGTGGTTCTGTAGAGTCAGCAGAGTAGCCACATGGGGTAGCCCCATCTGATATTATCTCAATCATAATTTTTCATTATTAATAATGTATCAGAACTTTTCCACGCCTTTAGTATCTTCCCCTCTTTCAGATACCTTGTGAATCAATCCCTCGGAATTCTGCAGACTTTCACCTCCAGCACAGAAAGCCATGAACAATCGTTCTACCTTAGTGGGCCTTCCCTCTGGTGCCAGTCATGCCTCTTCCATAAGCACAAGCAGGACTTTGACACTAAAATCCCAGGTAAGAGGCTCTACTGTCATTCATAGTTAAAACCATTGGTTTTAAAAAATCTTTGTACATATTGTCTGTTGTTCTTCTGCTTGTTCTTGTCCTTCCATCTTTACCCTTAAATGCCCTCAGGATGACTCTGTTAGATAGAGTTCTGGCCAAACTTCCTTTAAATTGGTTCTACCCTCCTCCAATGCTCTCTGTTAAGGGAAAGCATAACCATCAATCATACTTCTTTGTAAGATTTTATATATGAGTTTATATTCTAAATCACTGTTGTCTAGCAATACATTTTACGCACATACCCACACACCATCCCCTAGAAAGGTGAACTAGAAGATTTTTCAGCTTTTTTGATCTCCCTGCTATAGCAACTGATTTACATAGGTTAAACTTTCATAAACAATTATTATAATAGTGTAGATGTCATTTCTGTTGTACATTTTTCATTGGGGCAGCTAGGTGGTGCAGTAGATAGAGCACCAGTGCAGCAGTCAGGAGGACCTGAGTTCAAATCTCACTTCAGACACTTGACACTCACTAGCTGTGTGACCTTGGGAAACTCAACCCCAATTGCCTCATCCTGGGTCATCTCCAGTCATCCTGATGAATATCTGGTCACTGAATTCAGGTGGCTCTGGAGGAGAAGTGAGGCTAGTGACCTGCACAGCCCTCCCTCACTCAAAACAAAGTCAAGCGCAAGTCATGTCATCATTTCTCTGATGGCATGGTCTTCTTCAGCAATGAAGGACAAACACATACTTTTTTCATTATGCCTAAAACATACTTAAACATACTTTTGCATTATGTTTGTTTAAAGATACTTTTGTTCAAACTTGAGTTTCTTCAAATGCTTTCTGTGTCAGCTCTCTCACTCAAGCCTGTCAGTGATTCAGCCAGATCAAAACATAATAAAATGTTCACAGACTATATGATTCAATAAAAATAACTTTACTTAAAATAGGACTAAAAGAATACAAGTCACTAAAAACAAAGGTTGCAAACTTTGCCTCTACATTCTCCAAAGAAGTAATGCTGGACCAGAAAGATGTCTTGCAGGACTGTCACATAAAACAATAGTTAACATTTTATATGACACTGTAAGGTTTGC